>CM040186.1:76579288-77034288 GCA_022606455.1 Callitettix versicolor
GCAAATAAAAATACCACAAACAGGCTAAGCGTACTTTCACGTTTGGCTAACCTTCATCGTGCATGTGCACAAAAGTTTATATTACACTTGTGCCGTATTGACAAACCGAACTGTTATTTTTGTTTTAAATCAATTACTGTATTTTCATTCCCCGCGACCGCACAATTTCAGCGTTTTCAATTTAGTACAACTGTCAATCCGATAGTACAGTAACCAATAAAGTTTGTACAGTGTTTAAATCACTTCAGTGCTGTCAAACGGAAAGTCAACAGTAAAACTACATTAGGTAAGTGGTATTCAATGTTTTTAGCAATATATTTATTGGTTTAAATTGAATATATTTATATATTGGCTTTTGTCGCTGTGGTAATGGAAACAAGAACAAACCGTGAGTGTGCAAGCACATTTGTCGCTGGAGTGATCTAGTTATATAAGTGTGTGTGCGCGCGCACACGCCAGCTATTTTGGTAATACCTTAGATAAAATCGTTATCCAGTAATATATTTTTATCTTATGCCTTTTTAAAGTCACACTATCGAAATCAACCTTAAAATAAGCACGATTTAGCTTTTTAAAATTTCAAAACCCATTGATATTGAAAAATGAATTTCTGAACGTTCAGTTTTAATTTCCGTATATTTAAAAATGTTACCCAAAAATGCTAATTTATGCTGATTTTAATGCTGCTTGTGAGGCGAAATCAGTCTTTAAAATAATTGCATTAAAAAAGAAAAGTGATATAAATCCGCCTCCACCAACCAACGGTACAGCTGAGTGTCGTGATTCGGTCTTTATATTTATTGAACGGATCCGTGGACATATATCACTATAAATATTACACTTTGACAGTAATTGAATTAGCCACCACCCTCGTACTGACAGAAAGACGAACAGAAATAAAATACCGGCGGGGGTGTGATGGGTTTATTTATTGAACAAGACTTTTATTGTAGCGCCAAACGTCAGGGGCAATTAGGGGTGGGCGGTCGGGGGTGACAAAACAAATTACAGACGACACAACGCCACTCTATACGTTCATGTAGAAATTTATCTATTAGGCCTATACAAAGAAAGTTTCAAAAATACAAACCTTAATTTTGGAAATTTTTTGTTTTCGACTGATTAAATCAGATTTAATTACGTATTTTAAATGCTTAAGTACGCAGATTTTATCACTGATTATATCAAATCTTCAGAACAGTTCACATTTTTTTATATATAAAATGTTATGGCTTATTTAGTGTATGAATCTCCACTATTAGTCACAGCCAATACCAAAATCGATTTTCGCTCAACGTATATAGCCATATTCACAATTTTCGAACGAGCAAAGCAACGTCTCTGTTTCAACTCAACATTTGGCTTGTGTGTTTTTGCCAAATGCAATGACCGGATGTTTTTAAATTTGGCAGTTGCTGCTATTTCCTGTAATACTGTCTGAGAAAGGCTTGTCGTCCAATCACAATTTTTTCGTTTCAAAGAGAAATCATTTACAATAAATCTTTTACAATAATATTTTTTCCAAGCTCAGAGCGGTGGCCAAACAGTTGATTAAGAGTTTACTGCGAGGCCTACTGTTCTTTGAGCTACCGTTTAAAGAACCATCAAAAAGTGATCTCGAGGCAGGGCCGCGTTTAGGTGTTCGGCGCCTGTAGCCCCCCCCCAAGTGCACTCCTTTATTTCTAACATTAAAAACTTGTCTTTTGTCTGTTTAAGTATCAATATCCCATTAAATTATTTAGAAAGACCGTACATTGAGAATGCATTGTGAAAAAACATTGTAACGTTAATAATAAAGAACATAAAATTAGATTTTATTAGTTCAAATACAAAATAGTATTTACTGAAGACATTAGATGATTGAGTTTACACTAAAACATTAAGATTTACAATTTTCGCCTGTCTAATTTTTGAAAATTTTGAAATAATCTCTTTGTATTCCAGTCATAATGTTACGTCATTTCCAGTAGCCATTATGGCTGCAGCATTTGACCCATAGAATCTTCAGGTAGTTTTCCACTCACTTTAGAGTTGAAGTCGCGACACATTGTACTAGTGTTGTGGCAGGCGCTTCGACTTAAAATGAAACAACAATACTTATCGTCTTTTGTTTTTTGTCGTTGTTAAATACAATATTTTACTACTTTTACTAATTTTTCCAAAACTTTTTTAAAATTTCTTAAAACTCGTTTCTTAAAAATTTTGAAGACCCTACATTTTGCCCTAAATATTTGCGCCTCTAGACCCGCGCCTACTTAAATTAATGGAAAATACGGTCATATTTCGAGGGTAGGATCAGAACTCAATTCTAGGTCCCAGATCCGAGTCTTATTATGATGTTCCTCCTTAGCTAATTTTATAATTTAAATTCACTACGAATAACGCATCCATTAGCATTAGTTTTCGAACATTAAACACGAAGATAAATTCCAAGCATTAAAAATTTATGTACACTGACCGAACCGAAAGTTAGTTTCCTCCCTTAAAACCACTCTGGTTTCTGGTCACGTGATGTGGTTGTGTGGGGGGAGGGTAGTGGCCTCACATTCTCCGTGCAAACTGAACTCAATATTAACTTGACTTTCTCACGTGACGTCAAATTTAGCTGGAGTGGATGCAAACAAAATATCCTGCAACGACACTAGCCTAACTGAGAGAAAGTATTTCAACCGGCAAAATTAAAGCGTCGCCGCTACTTCCTCACACACAGTACTGCAGTTCAAACAACAGTAGACTTCGCATATATTCTTAATTTATTGCCCTACCACCGCTTTGCGACAGCGCTCTGACGTGATCGCATATTTAACCGATAACCGTAATATTTACGAAAAATATCACCGGACTAGTTATATTGGAAAATTTACGCTCTTTCTCCACAAAGCGGTCAAAATTATAAGTCTTGTCGGTTAGCCAGTAGCCTATTGCAGGAAATAACCAGCAACTATACTCTCAACGTTGAAACGGAAGTGAATGGAAAAAACCTTACAAACGTATTTCGGGCTTTATACAAGGTATTTTCGTAACAAATTTCAAAACAATCGGTAAATCAGTTTGATTGAAAGTGCGTACACTAATTATCGTTAAATCAGAGGCAGCCATCTTGAAACGTAAGTATGTAGGACAAAATGTTACACGTACACCGTTTAAGGTTTATACAAGGTATCTTCGTACCAAATTTCAAAACAAGCGGTCAATTCGTTTACCTAAAATTGTGTACACTCGTTATTGTAAATAAGACGCCGCCATATTGAAACGGAAGTGAATAGGAAAAGTCTTATACATCTTTCGGGCTTTATACAAGATATCTTCGTACCAAATATCAAAACAAGCGGTCGTTATTGTATGTCAAACGCCGCCATCTTAAGAAGCAAGTGAATGGGGAAACGTTTTACACATTCATCTTTCGGACTTTATACAAGATATTCGTATCAAATTTCAAAACAATGCGTTTGATTAAAATTGCGTACAATCGTCATCGTTAAATTAAAAACGTCCATTTTGAAACGGAAGAAATATACACATACGTCATTTGGGCTTTATATAACGTACCTTCGTACCAAATTTCGAAACAAACCGTCAATGCGTTTGACCAAAATCGCATACAAAAATAAAAAACATAGAAAACAAATGCTGAACAGTCGCGTTGAAGCAGAGATCTGGCTTTGTTCGGTTAACTAATTAATTTGTACGATACGAATTTCGCAATAACCACACGAATATTTGTGGTTTTATTATTGCTTGTTATGACTTTTCTATGCTCGAATGCAAAGGTTATAACTTCAATATTATATTTTAATTGCGACACGCAGTTATCTCGTTGGCATGTGGAAGCGAATTTCCAAAAAGTAACAATATTTTCAAATGAGTTGTGCAAATTTGAACGTTAATTACGTAAAAAAAAGGTGCAACTTAGGAAATTATGATTTTAAAAAGATTGGATTGCCGACATTTTGAAACGTTTTAGCGAACTTTGTTGGGTAACAAACGTGTTCGTTTTTAAATCGATCAATGCGAATTTTCGAAGAATAAAAATTGTTACGACCCCCTCGAAAAGTGATCTAAAGATCAGCGTTCATTTCGAGGTTAGGTCTGGGTATTACCATGATGTCGTACAAATAGCTCATCTCGCTCATAAATCTGTGTAATAGTCTGCATATGTAAATTAACATCGCTACACACGAATGTCTGCACTGAATATATTCATGAAAGATTTACTGCTTAGATTTCGCTCGAAAAAAGTAATTTAAAAACCTTTTCCATCACGTAAGCGAGAGAGCTGCGTGCGGCAATTATTACGGGTCGCGTGGGCGGAATTATAATTGCTTAGTTTCGAAAGGAAATTCTGAAATAATGAACGAGGAGAGCGGAAGAAGAGAGAACGCGTTTTATGTGGGGTACAATACCACTCGTTACAGGCAAAGGGTAAAGTTGCAAATCACGGCTACAGGATAAACCGTGCATCGATCCCAATACACGAGGGACCCGCTTCTACGATACCGCAATTACCGCCATTTTGTTTGCCGCAGAAAAGGCGGCCATTTTGTTACATTATTTAGAAATATGAAGTGAAAACTTTTACGCGTTACAAACAAAATAGAGTGTCTTTTAAGATTGCCGAATAATAATAATAATAATAACCATGCACGCAGCTGTCTCGCTGACGTAATGTAAGCGAAATAGATTTTGTTGCTACAGATTTAGAAAAACTGTTTTCACCATCATAAAATCGGAATTGAAACGAGCGCATTTAAGCTTTACATTGAAAATACCAAAAATGATCCACGACCACTGTTAGATTCACTTTCGTAGTTTCAGTGTAATTTTAAAATAATGTACGCTGATTCTAACGCAGATTACAATCGTGAAGAATTTTAAGATTTTTTTAAGGCTTCAAATGTCCATCATTTTCTAATTTCGATAGAATCAATTAATTCAAACGGTACACAAATCGAATCTAGCAATAGATTTGTGTAAATTCGTAAAGAATTTGTTAAGCTTTGATACCATTATTATAATCAGCGTTTATACTGCAAAAAATGAATTTTTTTTTTGACTGCCGTCAGGGTTCATTTTCGTGTATTCTGTGTAATTTGGAAGTTCAGAACGGTAATCAACGCGCATTTTAAAGCTGTTTTTAATGGTGAAATCAGATTAAAAAAAAACGAGTAAAGTAGAAAGAAATGCTTTTGGAAATTCGCTTCCGTCACTTCAGCGAGACAGCTGCGTGACAAGATTGGGAGATTTCTACTCATAAAGTTGTTATAAATATGGTATCAGAAAGTTTGTACGATAAACCTATATTTTATAGTACGGAAAAGTATGCTACACGTTAAAGGTTGTGTTGTGCTAGGTTAGGTATTTGTTGTAAATATATAATGTGGAAGTAATCGATGGAATTACAATGTAGCCTGCTACAGTTTATTGACACCATTCCCAGTGACATTGCACAGCAGGCGTGACTTTAACCCATCTATGTCTTTGCAAACACATCTACAGCGAAAACTAGCAGCAGCTAAGAATACAGTTTACTGTATGTGTATGTGTGTGTGTGTGTGTGTGTGTGTGTGTGTGTGTGTGTGTGTGTGTGTGTGTGTGTGTGTGTGTGTGTGTGTGTGTGTGTGTGTGTGTGTGTGTGTGTGTGTGTGTGTGTGTGTGTGTGTGTGTGTGTGTGTGTGTGTGTGTGTGTGTGTGTGTGTGTGTGTGTGTGTGTGTGTGTGTGTGTGTGTGTGTGTGTGTGTGTGTGTGTGTATGTGTGTGTGAGTATATATGTGTGTGTTTGTTTGTGTGTGTGTGTATATGTGTGTGTGGGGGGGGGCGTAGTTGGATAGGAAACAAACCTGTGGCATTTTGCATTAAGGCGAATTGGTTTTGTTTTAATACGGTACAGAGACACGCATGAAACAAAAGAAGGCCATTGCAGATATAGTCTGGTCCACGAAACAAAACACCTGAGTTTAGGAAGTTATAACGTTCCAATCGGTTACAGAAATTTCAGATGCACCAGATTAAAGAGTGTCCTTTTGTCTGTAAATCTCTGTTAATTCTGATAATATATTTTCAAACGTCGATTTTATATTTCAATAAATTTACCGAAAAACACGATTTTTATGCTACTAGCCTCTTTGAAGGTTCATATCTTGGTCAATTTGTACTCCACAGCAATGGTGTTCAAGTACTTTATGGTAATTTATTAATGTTTCTACGAATTTTGCCAACTTATGGCAAAAATCGAAATAATGGTGTATTTATTTAAAATAGAATTGCTCGTTTTGTTACCAGCAACTTTATTGTACGTCTGTAACTTTACAACAGTATTTTTAAGGCTTATGTTCTATCATATTTATAATTATTTTAATGAATACAGTACTTGAAAAGCATTGTTTTGGTACAAAAATTGACAAAGTTATGAACCTTCAAAGTAACTAGTAGTAGAAAATCTGCGTGAAAATTGTGTTTTTTGGTAAATTTATTGAAATATAAAATCGACGTTTGAAAATATATTAACAGAATTAACAGAGATTTACAGACAAAAAAACACACTTTAATTTGGTGTATCTGAAATTTCTGTACAATAACCGATTGGAACGTTATAACGTCCTAAACTCAGGTGTTTTCTTTCGTGGGACAGACTATAATGTGTTTGCGACGCAAGTCCGAATCTTTAAACAATGCGAATAAGTTGAGCAAAGTTTGAGAGTTTTTGTTAAACTTGTATTTCAATTATCGGTTACACACACACACACTTAAATTGTTTAAATTACTTATCAAATATGTGTTAAAAATTCAAAGAATGTCAAATGATAGATTGCTTAATTTTTTCGCAAAACATATAATAAAAAAAACTTTTTCTGGTATAAGAAATGGTAACTTTTAGTGGATACATATTCAGTGTGTGGCCAAGGCTTGGGAGAATGGCAAGATCAGATGTTTACTTTGGCAAGCAAGTAAACAAGATAATATTCGGGCAGGTTCCATTTACCATAATATTTACAGTAGCCCACTCTGGATTTGGTTAACCGGCCTTACCTACACTGCAGTGTACAAATTATCAAAACTATATTGAAATGGAGGGCAGAATTATTTTACTTAAATAACAGGCCCTAAATAGAGGGGCAATTTTTGAAGATGTCTTAATTTCGTGGCAAGGTGTCCAATTTTTCGGTTCTTTAGAAAACGTTTTTCCAAAAAAATTAACTTTCAAGAGAAGAATTTAATGGACATTTAAACGGAAAGGTTTGCCTGGCTCATTATGCTCAGCAGTACTAATACCGATTACATACGATTACAATTACATCTGGGTATCGAGTACTAATACCGATTACATACGATTAAAATTACATCTAGGTATCGAGTACTAATACCGATTACATACGATTACAATTTTATGTAGATATCAAGAACTAATACCGATTACATACAATTACAATTATTACATCTAGGTATCGAGTACTAGGGCCTAATACCAATTACTTTATAATCACATGAGTACAAATACTACATGTAATACCATTACTGTTCTACACTAACTTACAGGTATCAGATTGTAACTACAACAAGGGTTATTTACAAATACGGTTTTACAAATAGAATCATTTTTAAACTATTGATAATTATTTACTTAGAGTCCCGACTAACCGTCACCCTTTTTAAACAGTTTCTATTAACCGTCAGATTAATTATGTTACATTTTTAAACAGTCTTTCATAGTAAATAATTTATAAACAATAATGAAAGTAACCTTCTAGACAAAACAAAACACTGTAACTGGGCACGACTTATTAAAGAGAAAGTTTTAATTTTAGTTTTGGTAAGAGTAGTAAATAGAAAAAAGTCTGCCAAACGGAAGAATGTAACGGAAATATGGAACGAACGTTGTAAACGAATTTCGTCTCTCTATCTCTGTCTTTTTTTCTTCCTCCTTTTCGATAATAATACATGCGTATTATACGAAAACATAATACGTTGTGTTGCTTTGGTTAATTTGTCGTGTTAGTCATCCTAATTAAAATTAAAAAAGGAAGAGATAACATGATACATGAATTTTATTTTTGATTCAATAACAGAAATATTTCTCCATGTCTTACTGTGTTCGCGTAAAATATATCAAACGTTTACACCGTAAGAAATGACAGGTATTCACCTGGTTACAAATAAATATATAAATATTACCTGGAGAAGAAATTCAGCGAACTAATTTTCACCGCTTCTGCAAACCTGAAACATAAATACATAAATTTATTAACGAATAAATGAAGTTCCAGGGATTACTTACTATTGTAGTTCGACCTTTGTAGAATTACAATATGTGCCCTCTTTCTATATTCCTGGGATGCTCAGTTACAGCGGCTTCACCTGCTAGCCTCTTCATAAAGTATAGCATTTAGACAGAATTCAAGATGAATAGCTCACTTCTAATTGTTGACTTCCATGTTCAGTTTTCTCTTTACCTGGGCTCTTATTTAAGGAGGCAGAGCTCAATTTGGTCAGCGTTTTGTTGTGCTATGAGATCCCGCTCATTCCATTTTACGTAATCTACACTGGAAGGTTGCCAGGTATTTAGGGCATTGACTATAAACGTACTAGAATGACAACCCTTGTGGGAGATAAGTCAGCGTTCGCTGTTGGTATCTTGTGACAAAATGTTCAACTTCAGTTAAATGCGTATATATATATATATATATATATATATATATATATATATATATATATACTGTCTATTTTCTCAAACGTTTTGCAGATTGCAGCATTCGTAGCGGCAGATATTCCAGTTACATGGACTTTAGCCTCTGTTTATAATGATGGCTGTATTCTACCCTGTTTATATTCAATGACTAGGGCTCCGTTTAATACAGACTGGTGTCATTCATTCTACCAGTTAAGAGCTAGCTGTGTGTGTGTGTGTGTGTGTGCGCGTGTGTGCGCGCGTGTGTGCGTGCGTGCGTGCGTGTGTGCGCGCGCGTCTGTGCGTGTTTATACAAGCTTATATATATATATATATATATATATATATATATATATATATATATATATATATGGGTTTTTGAAGGTCCCCGACCACTCCATTTTCAATGGAAATTCAAGACCCATATTTATATACCGATATCTGCCAGTTTCTACTGACATCGCTCTCAGAATAGAACAAGTTTATACAGGTTTTGAAACCCAAGTCTAAACAGTTAATCTATATTAGCCTGTACAGTACTCACGAATTATCAATCAATACATTTGACAGTCAGGCTTAAGCAATCAGTGCGTTAATCTGTAAACTTTCTCTTCTGACTGTACTCATGCAAGCCTCCAATTAATGATAAGGGGAAGGTTTAAAGGTAAAACATTTCTGGACACTTCATTTAACACGCCATTTTGTTACCCGGACAAAACTCACTACGGTTTATGAATCCTGAAACATGTCCAGAATGTGTTGAAGTTATGCGTTCAAAAATAATCGCGGCACGCAACTGTCTCGCTGACGTCGTGGATACAGATTTCCCAATTCGTAACAACATTAAAGTGTTTCTTATCTCTCACTTTTCCACCGTCGTATTCATGTGGTGACGCCGATTAAGACGGTGAAATCAGATTTACAAAAAAGTGTGTAATTTAAAAAAAAGATTATGATTTTTTAAATATTCTAAATGCCAGCCATTTTGAAACTTTTGCACGGATTTCGCTGGTTAAAAAACTTGCTCAAGCAATTTACCAAAAACCGTTGCCATACTTAGAATATTACACTTCCAAAATACACAGAAAATAAGGAAATATACCGCCGTAAATGAAGACACCCGTAAATGATGGCAACCGTAAATGAAGACACCCGTAAATGAAGACACCTGAAAATGAAGACACTAGTAAATTGATGACACCCGTAAATGAAGACACACGAAAATGAAGACAACCGTAATTGAAGTCACGCTTAAATGATGACAGCCGTAAATGTAGATACATCCGTTTTCTCAATTTCAACGGAATTAAAAACACTATTTTCTGTAAATCGATTTTATATTAACACTGATTACAATCAGTGAAATCCGAATTTCAAAAAAATGTAAGACGAAAAATTGACAAACTTTAAAGAAAATGAAATGGCCGAGATTTTTTAAAACTGTAAAGCGAATTTTATTCGGTAACAGATTTGTTTAAGCTGTTTCCAAAATCGATTTTTGTCAAGTTTTTTTGAACAACTAAGAATAAACTTATTTAGTCATTGAAATATATAGTAACGTTAAGAAAATATTATTCCACTAAATAACTTCATCCCTATATTAAGTCGAACGGCTCCTTTCTTTTAAGCCTCCTCACAGTGTCACTGCCATTGAGTTTCTGCTTCTCTTTGTTGACGTGGTTTAGAAGTCTCTTATTGTATCTAGCTGCAGTAGACCTTATCACTTCTTCAACAGTTTCTATTCGAAGATCTCTATGAATATTGCCGTTCCTGATGTACCACGGTGCACCAATAGCTGTCCGCAATAATTTGTTCTGGATTGTTGTATAAATTCAATGTCGGACACTTTGGTGCAGCTACATAACTGCAAACCGTACGTCCACACCGGTATTAGTACTTGTACAAAAGCAGTTTATTGTAAGTGTCTAATTCTGATCTTCTACCGGCTAAGTCGGAGTTATGTCAAATTTGAATCAAATCGTATCAAAATTGCGAAACAGGAGTGATATCACGCAAGCGTGCGAACACACACACGCGCGCGCGCACGACTCTTAACGATCCTACAGATTAAATTATAATCTAGAGGTCAGAACCGGCGTTCATTTCATAATACCTGGTCCTGTATCTTACTACGATGTCAAGATAAAAAGCACGTTTTTCAATAAAAAAATCGCTAATAATTTAAGACTACCACAGAACAGCTGCACGACAAATCATTTTCTATTTTCGAGTTTTTATTAAAAGCACTAACGTTTTGATTTAATCGTAAAATAACGAACGGCGGCCAGCAGTGGCATGCTACAGGTCATTAAAATACACTTCAAATTGGGAAAGGGGGTGAAATGTGGGTTGACCTCATGCATTATTCAAAACCTGCAAACATGTTGCTCACGTTTGTCGCGAATTATACAAAATATCGTTGCGGGGTTTCAGTTGGTCCTCGAAGTCGGCCGGGGAAAGTTTTATTTCCTGAAACACGTGTCCGGGATTTACTTTGTTATATGTAGCAGTAAATAGAGGGATAATCAGTGGATTTTCATTAAAAAAATCAGCTATATTGGGCAAGATCCAGACCCGGGACCACGAAATGGGAGCTGATCCTGATATTTAGATCACATTTTGAGGGGTTGTTTTATGTATGTATGTATATATATATAAATATAATAAAGATATACCAAATAATTTCATACTTTTATTTATTATAATAAATAAATAATAATTTCATATACCACGAATTTCGTAATAACCCCTGTAGGTTTCAGACGTCCACCATTGAATTCAAGCCGCCTATAACAACAAATTATAACGCTGTCTAAGCATAAACATTAAGTTTAGTCACCAAACGCAATTAAATATTAATAATTAAAATACAATGAATACAGATGTATTTCGTATTAATTTTAATCGTGAACAATGGCAATAAAAATAAAAAGTGTGTGTGTGTGTGTGTGTGTATGTGCGTGTGTGTTGAATTAATGAGTCTGCAAGGTTACTATTGTACTGTGACAGTAATAGGTCTATTGTGCCTCCTTTTTTATTTCTGAGATGCTCAGTTACAACGCCTTTTATTCTGCATAACATCCAGGATTTTGAGGGGATTCAAGATTGGTACTCCCTCACTTATAATTGGCTACTTTTCAGTTCGTTATTGAGGTGTGTGGGATGTTTACTAATTCCCTTTTAATTTTTCGTTCTCTTTATCTATATTATGGAGATTCTGCACTATCTGAAAAACCTTTTTTTTGCGCAGTGAGATCCCGCTCGCTCTATTTTATATACTTACTTATGAGAACACCCACAAGTAACTAAGGAAATCAGGTCCGACCATACAGAGCCCTGCATGCATGGGTATCAATAGGGTACACTGGGAGGTCGTCAGGTCTCCCTCCGGGTTCGTTTTGTCACACCATTAGGCTAGTGTCATTCACTCCATCAGCACGGGTCGCTTTACACTTTAGAGTTTTGCCAAGATATGTAGAGAAATGACTGTGTGTGTGTGTGTGTGTGTGTGTGTGTGTGCGCGCGCGCGCGCGTGCGTGCGTGCGTGCGTGCGTGCGTGTGTGCGCGCGCGCGCGTGTGTGTGTGTGTGTGTGTGAAGATACTAAACTGGAAATATTATTTTATACATATTAAACACAGAACATATTTATCTCACATATTAATACAGAACTAAAACGTCTTGAACGAAGTCTCGATTTTTTAAAAAATACGACAAAGCGCAAGCCGAAATTAAATTTTATTTGCACAATATTCGGAAGCGCTTGTTACGATGGGGTAAAGCACCCTCGAGTCAAGAGTTTCATCGCGCCTTCAGTTAATCAAAATGCCATGCTTACGTAAGCCGGTGCAAGTAGAAACATCCTAAATAAGTGTAAGAAAACTTTGTAAGTGAATGCAACAGGTAAATTAACTTTACAGTTTTTTTAATACGCTTAAGTTAATATGTACAGGGTGTTTATGTAATACGTGAACATAACTCAGGAGGTGTATATATTACAGAATTAACACAACGTTGCTATAGGCCTAAGTATTTTCGGAAAACGTGTGTGTGTAGCACGCAGCTGTATCGAATTTGCACGAATTTCATATAGCTGACACGAATTAGCACGAATTTCATACAGCTGACAAGAATTAGCACGAATTTCGTACAGCTGACACGAATTAGCACGAATTTCATACAGCTGACACGAATTAGCACGAATTTCATACAGCTGACACGAATTAGCACGAATTTCATATAGTTGACACGAATTTGAACGAATTTCATATCGCTGACATGAATTTGCAAAAAGACAAATTTACATCATGGCAATATAATGATCCCGAACCTGTCTTTTATAACATGTTTTGTGGTGTAATTTTAAATTTTTTCTACCTATAAAATATATATATATATATATATATATATGTGTGTGTGTGTGTGTGTGTGTGTGTTTTAACGCTCTAATGTTGTGTAATTTTAATCCGATTTTATTCAAACTAGGCACTAAAATTGATTTTGGGAATACTCAGCAAAACACGTTCAATCGTTTCAAAATGGCAGCTATTAAAATCTTAAAAATCGTAATTATTTACAATATACATTTTCTGATTTACCATCGTTATAAGGGTTAAAATCTGCATAAATTAGTATTTTAAATTCTTAAATTTTTTAAAAAAATATTAACTGTCAAGTTTTAAAGGTCAATTACGATATTGAAATCAGATTTTCAAAAAAGTGTTAGTTAAGAATATTTTTTTAAAAGATTTTGGAATGGTACCTGATTATTTTAAGAGAGTGCTAAAACAAACAAAACACACACACACACACACACACACACACACACACACACACACAATTTAACCAACTTATAAAAAAATATTCTAAAAGTTAGGATCGGCGCTGATATAACAGTACCGATCATGATTGCTTCTTCTCTAGCTAATTTTCCATGGAAATTTGCTAATAATACATTCAAGTATGTATTAGATATGCAGATGAAGTGTAATGAATTCAAGTAGGGAAGAGAATTAAAAGTAAGTCACTTGACTTCAAGGCCACTTCTAGTAACTCGGTAAATATCCGTTGCGAACTATAGGCTACTGCAATGCAACGGACATCCTGTTTAGAATTCCAAATTTAGAGCGCCACTTCTTACCCCGGAACTTAATTTATGTAAATTTATTTCCTTGCGACACTGCAGGGTGTTTAGAAAACATTTAAACAGGCGTCGTTAACTCAGATAACATATATCAGATGTTCCGTAGGACTTTAACATGTCACAGGCTAATAACATGTGACTTATTACCTTTATATTAATTCGCTGTGCAATTTCGTTTTCGGACTATTACGCCGTTATTTTCAATCAATTTGGACGAATGAAGTATCCTTTTAAGCCTTTTTTGCTGCATTTACAGAAAAATACAACAAAATCAACAAATCGCTGTATTTTATAAAAAATAACTGATTTTTGAAAAACATACAGCATTTATATGAGAGAATTTTCGGTAGGAACTAACACTTAGGGGTATATTACACTATCAAAGATATTTGTCAAATATTTGTTAAATATTTGACGAAACTTTGACCATATATCATGTTCAAATATTTGTACAAAATTTATCAAAGAAAACGTGTTACTTTCGGGAATTTTTTTTATCTAGTCATATCAACTAGATACATTTTAAGGTTATATTTACTCAAGTGCAGTAGCTGTAATAGACCGAATAATGTTAACTTGTTACTGTTGCATTAAGTGCTTATCTTGTTATGGCGCTAATGAATAAAGAGAGAGGACAACGAGTTTGGGTCATGTGTAAATGCTGTTATTATTAAAGAATTGCATTTGGAAATTCGTGTTTCAAAAAGACGATTTCAAACAATGAGTGTATTTTAAATCTCGGTTTTTGCAAACACTAGTGTGAATATTCCACAAAAAATTTTATCATATTGTAGAATCAATATTTTTACTGCTTCAAAAGTCCGTGGCAATTTTTCTATCCTATCATTGTATGCAACGAAAAGAACGGAACGGAAGGAATAATGTGACAAACAGAAAACGATAAAATTTTGAGGTTATACATACTTATTTTGAAAATCTTTGTGAAAGATCACAGCATATCAAATTATTCATCAAAGTTCGTCAAAAGAGTTAGTTCATCAAAGAACTATAAAATTTATTTCGTCAAAGGTCTTTGATCAAAGAACTTTGTCATTTCTATGATATTGTAATATGTCCCTTAGTTTGATAGAAGCAATTAACGTAGGTTCATGAGAAATATATCAGTTTGAAGCTGAAACATTACCAGTACATCGCTAAAATACAAAATTTTTAATTTTCTTCCTTTAAAATTGTTAAATATTACAAAGTAAAATATTTTCAAGTTCCACTATGGTATTTATGCAGTGCAGGTTGTTTTTTCAGATAGTGATTTCTGAATATTTTTTGTTTTATTTTATACCTTAATATCTAATTAACACATGTTCACCACCGGATAATAATGTTTTTAAAAATTACTTATGGTTTTAGGCCGTTTTTTAGGAAATATATTGTGGCGTCATTACATTAAACATATTCAATTTCATACACAGATTTATCGATCATGCGCGTTATTATTAACTACATGTAACCTACTTACTGCTCATGAGTGTTACACATTCTGACAGTCATTACTAATTGTTAAAGTTTTTTACAATTTTTAAAAATATGTACTTTTTTAAAAAAAGCAAAATGATTTTTATCGTTTTAACGATCAAAAACACGTTACCTACTTTTGTGCGTTAGCAATTTTGCAGTTATGCGGGTCACTTTTATTTTCGATTTTTATCGTACTTCTCTGATTTCCGCGGTTTTATATTTTGAATTACTGCTTTTGGGCATGTAATGAAGCGTTTTAGCGAAACAATTACCGAAAAATCGAAAACAATGTACACCGCAAAGTTTACAGCCTATATGCTTACAGTTTTCGCGGAAATATTTATCCTATCGTTAACTGGTATTGACTAGTTTAATTTACAGACAAATTAAATTAGTATTATTTCACATTAATCAGCTGATTAACGTTCAGCTGATTTTATAACCTGCATTACAATCTGAAATACTGTATTAATACAATTCAAATATATACTGAAAATACAAAAATGAACCTTGACATCAAATTCATTTTCTTAATTCCAAACCGTGCATAAAATTCAAAGATACTAATTTATGCAGATTTTAACATTGGTAAGATCAGAGTTTAAAAAAAATATGATTTTGAATGACCGCCATTTTGAAACTGTTGAACGGTTTTCGCTGCATAATTATGCATGCATAATATATTCACTGTTGATTAGTATCGATTCCACCAGCACTATTATTGCATGATGACGTCATAATCGATATTTGCTACAGGACTCTAGTCACTATTGCCCAAGGCTACGCGGATCCTGTAGTCTATTACACTATTACATACCTCGTCTATTGGAAATACTTGTATATAAAGAATGTTCCAGAAACGTCCTAATAGGATGAAACAAAACGTTTGTCACCTAAAAGTGTTTCCTTCTTTTCTTATTCTTCATTTTTTGTATCCGCATGTACAACAAGCATTTTTATTTCGTGAGAGCATCAGTAAAACACCCCTAGTGTTTAAACGGTAAATCATAAAAAAATAAACTTATTAGTTGAATGAATGATTGTATCCAATTTCTGTATACCTAATTTCCTCAGTTACGGTATATTTTCTTCTTTTCATAAAGTCTAGGATTTGAGGAGGATTAAGTAAAAACTGAGGTGGCTAACTCCTACCACTTCTAATTCTTGTCTTCCCAGTTCGTTATTGAGGTGCTCGTTCTGCTAATTCTCTTTCACCCCTTTCTCTCGATCCTTATCAAGGAGGCTGTGTTCCGATTGGTCAGCTTTTTGTGCGTTGAGACACCGCCATTCTATTTTACATCATTAGGGGCATATTACACTATCAAAGGTATTTGTCAAATATCTGATGGAACTTTGACAATATATCTTGTTTAAAGTTGTATCAAAGAAAATATTTTACATTTTTCATATTCCTTTAATTAGATGGTCATATTTTGGGGTTAGGCTATGTTTTGTACGTAACACAAATAATGTTAGCAGCTTGCTCACTTCACAATTATTTAACTACAAAGCGCAAACGTCAGTATGCAGCAAGAGTATTAGGTGGTGCAATAAAATGACTGCAGTTATATAATGAAAACATTTTCCAGACAGACTGCCAACAAAGCCTCATGTATCAGCACAAGAGGAGGTTTAGTAGCCAGTCTGAAGAATTTACTCTTCTTCTAGTTCTTATAAATTGTAGGATTTTGAATTAGTTCTAAACAAAGAAGTTAGACATACGTAGCGAATTTTATAATACATACAATATAGATAAAATCACTTAGAAAAACTGAATAGTTTAAAATATCAGACACCGAGACTTTAAATAGCATACACTTATAACTTAGGCTTGTACTTTTCTACTGGCAACTTTACACTCATATTTTGAGATTGCAGGTATGATTTAATGGATATTCATTTTTTTTACAGAAATGAATGGTGATATTAGTAAAATGTTTATTTACAGAGTCAATGTAAATTTTACTACCGTTTTCAATTAAGTATACAATGCAACGAACATAATCCAGTCAGTCAGAACACAATATTTTGAGTTATTACCTACGTATATTGAAAATATTTGTCTAATATTACAATATTTCAAATATTCATCAAAGTTTGATAAAAGGGTGAGCTCATCAAAAAACCTTCAAGTATATTTCATCAAAGATCTTTGATTAAAGAAACTTGACTTTTCTATGATAGTTTAATATGACCCTTGGTCATGTTGTTCCCAAAAGTAACTAGGAAAATGATGTCCACCCATACAGAGCCCAGAAGGGATGGATAAAGCTACAAACACTGAGAAGTCGCCAGGTGTTACAGGTGTGTGTGTGTGTGAGTGCGTGCGCGCGATTGCACAAAATTTTTACAAATTTTTTTTTGAGGGGAAGGTTACTTTTACATCTTGAAGACAGAAGGATCCTCGTACCTGCGTACAGAACCGATTTGTGGCGAACTTTCATCTATCCTAACGCCTCCCCAAAAGTTTACAAAGTATATCGTGTTTAGCACAACAGACGCAATAAGATCATCCGATTTTGTAAAAATGTTTACCACTTTTGAAAAATAATAACTGATATCAGTGTGCAATGCTAAAATTAGAAACAGTTCGAGAATTAATCGAAGAAAAAACAAGACTTGAGTTAGGGTTTGTTTTCGTTTTTCGATAACTTCCGAACAGAATTGTTTTAGAAAGTATGTTTTATTTGGGTGATTTGTGATTTTTGACTACAATTGAGCAAATTCAAAGTTCTGTTTTTTTAAAAATAAGAAGTACTTAAAAAAGATTAATTCTAAAAAATTTAAAACCTGATAATTGCATATAAAAGTCCCACAGACATATCAATATAGTCTTTATAATGGTAAATTGTTATTATGTAACAAAATATTACAATTATTATTATTTATTTATTTTGGAAGAGAATTGGGTTACACGTGGCCCAAACTTACAACCAACGAGGCCTAAAAAAACCGAAACGAATTTCTTTTAAGGAAACTCGAATTGAAGAGAGCCGGTGTACAAAGAACGAACCCAAAAAGTAATTGGATTTTTGTGAAATTCGGAGAGTGAAAGGGCAGATGTGGTGGGGTTAGAGGAGGAGGGTCCTCGAGTCAAGAGGATGACAAGTTGAAGGGTTTCCTTTCACGCTCTCTATTAATCAAAATTCTACACTTACAGAAGCCGACAGAGGAAATGTTTTCAGAAAAACTTTAAACACGTTACATTTTCATTGTGCGTACGCAGTTCAAAGGATTGCAGTTTTGTAAAAACACGATTTTGAAATTTGGAGACAAACAAAATAATAGATTTCGAAAACTATTTTTAAATATCAATTTTAAACTATTTTCGACCGTTTAAAAATTGAAACGAATCGAATTTCCACTAAACTGGTTCTAAAGATTTTTTATCGTATTGAAACTTTCTATCTTCCAAAAAACAGTTTGCATTTTCTTTAAGCCGTATATTTTTTTAATTTCAAATTTGATAAAAATAAACACATAAAAAAGAAGGTCAGGATGAAAAAAGAAGCTTACTTTAACCCTACAAATAAGCTTTGTTTGAAATTTATTTATATTCTAACAATTAAAAAAAAACTTATATAGAAGTATACTTACCAAAACGTAGAGTAAAGACAAGTCAACAAAAACACACGGAAGACCGGACGAGTTAGAATCTGAAAAATAAAAACAGTAATTAAAGCAAAGCATTACAGTGAATAAATGAAATCGCAGCACGCAGCTATCTCGCTGACATGATAGAAGCGAATTTCCAAAATTGTGTTTTCCTTCTTTAAATATTTTTGAAATTTTGATTTCACCATCATAACCAGAATTAAAATCTGTATACATTAACTTTACAAACTTCAAATTATACTGAAAATACGAAAATTAACCCTGAACGCCGTCAAACAAAATTTGTAAATTTCAAATGATTTTGAAAATTCAAAATTCTAATTTATACATTTTTTAAAGCTGATTACGAAGGTGAAAACAGACATTCAACAACATTTTAGACAAAGAATTTATGATTTTAAAATAATTTGTAACTGCCGCCATTTTGAAACGGTTGAACAAATTCAAATATTGTGTCTAAAAATTACCAAAATCGATTTTTGTGTCAAACTCTGACACAATCTAACAGAAATTGTGAACTTAGGCGCGTTGACACACACACACAAGCGCGCAAGAGTAAAAAGAAATTAAGATCAACTCTCATTATATGCGTGAGGTTTTAACATGATAATAGATGCAATAACTTATTTTCCAGGGAAAATATCCTGAACATGTATTTTTGCATATTAATTTCATTTCATTAGGTTAATAAGTATATACAAATAAAGTCAAATCAATTTTTACGATGTTTTACATAGGACTAGGCTAGGCCTAATTCTTTGTACAATTCTTGTACATAGGCGGCTATTGTACAATGTTTTTCTTTACAAATAACTCGCCGAATTTTACCGATATTTTCCGAACTAAAATTTCTGGAATATTTGCGATTCATAGGCCTAATAAATGATAATCTTTTAAGAACAATACAAATTATTTAATATAATTTTTACGAAATACATGTAAAATTCATTTTCAATTATGCAGAATTTCCAAAACACGTTTCTAAACCAATACAATAAAACGGTCTCGAATCATATTGTAACAGCTGTTTGGCTGTTATCAAATGCTACGGTAACAATAACTGCAAACAGCTGTTAAAAATAATAAGCAATAACCAAAATTCCGGTCAAATTTACTAAATTCACATAAGCAAACTTTTACTTAAATTGTAAAAACAAAATGGCGCAGAGATTTGAAAATCCGGTAGCCGAGCTGCGCGCGCAAGCGCAATGGAAGGAGATGGACAAAAAGTACCAGTTGACCAAACTGAAATGGTTCGAACAAAATTACGCGAAAGTGTTCCTGAATCCAGCACTTCCCAAGGACAAAGTACCCAAGAAGGCGGCAGTATTGTACACAGAGATAAGCAAGATGAGGCAGGAACGTTTCAAAGACGAAAGGGAAATGAAGAGTGAACCGAAAGTAAAAAAGGAACCGTTGAGATTGAATGAGTATATGGACAGAGGACCTATGTACCCGGTACCGTATAAAGTGAAAAGTACTTTGTACCATGGTATGTATTCTTATAGAAATGAATACTTTAGTAGACATCTGTAAGTTATATTTTGTTAGAAAATATAAAGAAGTGTGTCTGGGAGTGTGATTTCATAAATTCGGTACGATTTGATTTAAACTTGGTACAAAAATGAACTTGGAGAAATTCGTTACCAAGTGTGATACACATACAACATACGGTAAATAAAGTATAAAATTAATAAATTTTTTATTAGGGAATTTCTTTTGGGAAAATGAGCTTTTAAAGCGGTCATCATAAGTTTGAAATGAGCACCGATCCTAACTTCTACACTACACACACACACACACACACACACACACACACACATACATACATACATAATATATTATTTCTCTAAGCATTATGATAGGTTTTGTACCAAAAACAAAGACCTGCCTTATTGACACAATATATATATATATATATATATATATATATATATATATATATATATATATATATATATATATGAGGTATTACAGGTTCGTCAGAACATCAAGGAACTCTCACGCCTCATACTTTTCCATTTTAAGGCTTTACAATAAAGTAAAATTGACTTAAAACAAATAAAAGCTCTGTAAAGAAAATTCCACGGGCAGTACAAAGTGTCTCCGTGAGAAAGCCGCATAATGCAGGCAATTGTGTGTGTGTGTGTGTGTGTGTGTGTGTGTGTGTGTGTGTGTGTGTGTGTGTGTGTGTGTGTGTGTGTGTGTGTGTGTGTGTGTGTGTGTGTGTGTGTGTGTGTGTGTGTGTGTGTGTGTGTGTGTGTGTGTGTGTGTGTGTGTGTGTGTGTGTGTGTGTGTACGAAAACAGCTGATAACTAAAAAATAAAATAAAACGGTTTATAGTAATATTTAAACTATTATTGTATCCAAGATCAAAATAATTATTGACCGATTAATTTTTGAAAGTAGAATCGCGAAGACAATACAGTACAGTTATAATATGTAAATATTATTAAATAAAATACTTTTATTGAACAGTAAATACTGCAGCCTAATTTAGGTGTGAAATGTAAAATCCGTTATAGTAAGTTTCATTTGTAAATATTTCAATAAAGTACAATGTTAGAATTCAGTCATTAATTTTATAGATATAAATACAAAAAAAGAACAAAGTAAGTTTATATGCATTAAATAACCTAAATATAATGAAAGGCATTGCTTCATTAACAGGTCATACAGATATAAAATGTAGCTATAACGTCTATTTTAACAGACGTTCATACTGACAAGAAATAGTAGACATACATGGTTTTGCAACGATTTTACTTAAGTGATATGTACAGTAATCCTAAAATACAAGTATAGAATTAAATATTAATGTATTATACGAGTAATTAAATATTAGCCGATTGTATTATTTGAGGTCCAATAACACTGTAACATAAAGACACTTTGAACTGTCATAGATAAAACGACATCATGGATGAGCATGCTATCTCAGACAATATCACAAAAATCAAAAATCAGACAATATTTTGTATATTTTACAAAGCTAACTTATTAATCACGAATAGACAATTCCATTTAAATGCCTCTTTTTTGCATAACATGCTTAGAACAATTTCAATATTTTCGTAAAGTAATTAAACTTATAACGACTGTTCCCTATACCTGCCCGTCGTACAAGCCTGGACAAGCATTTCGAATACCAAACACATGTTTGGGACATCGTTTTTACACACATATATTTGTGATTTCTCCTTCCATCGTGCATTTATCTATTCTTAATATGGACATCATAAAATGAAGTACAATTAAAATGTAAAAATATAGTTAGAAGTTATGAAACATGCCATTTCAATTGACTAGAACGCAGTTAGCTATTAAAATTGCATTTGCTATCACTATAAACAAGTCGCAGGGACAAACACTTCAAAGAGCAGAATTGTATTTACCAAATGCCGTCTTTACTCACGGACAATTGTATGTAGCCTTTTTAAGGGTAACTAAATCAGCTAATATATTTTATGTATCATTAAAGAAAGCGAAATACAAAAAGTACAAGGAGTTGATTGATTGATATTCTTGATATTGATATTGATTGATATTCTTACATCAAATATCGTTTATAACGAGGTATTGTAATACCCTGTAAAACTTCTATTAAAAAAAACAATTATCTGTACTGAAATGTATATACTACTACTATATATATACTAATATTATATACTACAACGATACATACTACAAATATACATACTACAACGATACATACTACAAATATACATACTACTACTATATACATACTACAAATATACATACTACTACTATATACATACTACTACTATATACATACTACAACGATTACATACTACAACTATACATACTACAAATATACATACTACTACTATATACATACTACTACTATATACATACTACAACGATTACATACTACAAATATACATACAAATACAACGATATAATGAAATGTAATACAACGATACATTAATTTGTGATTATTATTTCAAACCGATCGCTTTTCGATTTATTTTTCAAACATGTTTTTCTTTCATTCCAACTGCCGCCCTCACCCCGACTACTCCAATTCAAAAGGCAGTGTTTACTTAAAACTTCCATAGTGCGAAATTTCGCACCGGCCGCCTGGTATTTTTTATTGTAAACAGTCTTGCTGCAATATTTACATCAACGCAATGGATTATTTTAAACACTTCAGTTTATTTTTAATTTAGCCTATTCTCGCTATGATCACTCTTAATCCCCGGATTAAACCCAGACACATCTATAATCACATAAATAATATTTTATAAATATAAAATATTTTCTCAGCTCAGGATATTTGAGATTATTTTAAATTTACCATTCATTAATACTCTTATAATAAAATCCCCTTCTGAATATTATAATATATATATATATATATATATATATATATATATATATATATATATATATATAATGTGATCTTAGCTCATTTTTTCAAATGTAATATTTGTTAATTTTCCTGCGATAAAAAAAACTTTTATTGTGTCTCTTATCCCTTGTTTTGTAGTCTGTTTCAAACTCCAATTGTTTTTCTTATCTTTCATAACAATGTTTAGGCTATTTATTTTAATTGTAACCATATATCTGCCATCTGTGTTACATTTCTCTTTAGATTAATCACAGTTTCACTGCATTCAACGGTTTCACCATATACAAGTTCTATATCTAGAGGACAGGATCGATGCTTCCTTTACCGGATCTGGGTGTTACCGTAATTGATCCAATAACTTATCAATATAAATGTGCCTTCACAAGTACACCAGCATATTCTTGTATTCTTACAGGTATAAGTCATAACGAAGAAGGACGATTTAAATATCTAAAGCTGAGGAACAAACTGGCTCCTGAGGAGAGGTTTTACCAACCAGAACTTTCGTCCTTCGACTACGGCTGGAAGCTAAGCGAAAGGGCGTACCCTACCATCAGAGGCCACGGCAGACAGGCTGTAATCAAGGACAGCTTCAACAGGAAGAACGGCGCACTGAAGACGTTCGATAATCCTCTACGTCGCGCTCCCTACGGCGTCAGATGTGAAGTGGAAACCTTGTAATTCTAATAAAATATTCGTTTTTTGAAAGTTAATTTATTTCTCCATAAATAACCAATTCAAGTTAAATAGGTCTATCAGATATTGGAGCGACCAGGACATTTGATGAGTACCAATAGTGATTTTATTATGTCCTTGAATGTTTTTTGGTGAGTGTGTTAGGACTACATGGTTTGATATTTTGGTTTAATTAGATTAAAAATTAGTACAATTTTTGCTTTGACAAGTTTGTTATCCAGCATATATATATATATATATATATATATATATATATATATATATATATATATATTATTATTATTATTATTATTATTATCTGCGCATAGACCCTGTTGGATCACGCAAAGCACTCCGACTCATGTCTTGTTCATTCTAATCCTCCACACCTCCCTCATCCTGTCCCCATGGATCCTCTTCCGATCCTCCGTCCATTTTACCCCTGCTCTCTTTGGGATTTCATTCTCTGGGACCTTCCAACCGAGCATCTTTCTCCTGTATGCGTGTCTATCTTCAACATCTGTTGAGTCTATTCCTGCGTCATGTAGGTTTTATATATATATATATATATATATATATATATATATACACACACACACACACACACACTAGCAGTACCCACAATTTCCAAATTTTTCATCGAGATGTTCTATGTAACAGGTGTCATTTTCAGTTAAATAATTAATTAAAAAAAAATCTTATTACAAATTTGAAAATCTGCTGTGTGAAGTGTGTGTGTGTGTGTGTGTGTGTGTGTGTGTGTGTGTGTGTGTGTGTGTGTGTGTGTGTGTGTGTGTGTGTGTGTGTGTGTGTGTGTGTGAAACAACATTAAAAAACACTATTCAAAATCTGTACAATACAATAAAATAATCAAACATTTTAATTTATATATTTTTTTCTATAATATGATTTCCCCATCTTCAATCCGCCTTACAATCGGCTGTTAAATTGAAATTTGAAAATTTTGAATGCCATAGAAAATAAAGAAATGAAACCGACGGATATGTTTTTGTTATATAATTTTTTGTAAAAATTTATGTTTATATATATATATATTGTTTAATTTAAAAACACCAGTTCTAAGCTGTGTTAAACCTTGAAAGTTCGCTTACTTTACGGGCGAAACAACTGCGTACAGCAATTAATATATAGAAAACATTGTTATCGCGCCTACAAGTTAACCATAGGCAACCACTCCTAGTCTGGAGTTTTGCGGGCAGTATCCAACTTGCAGTTAAGTTCACCAACTACGTAGTCCAGAATAATCTTTTTGTAGTTGCAGTTTTATTTATGCGCCTTTGAATTAAAGTTGCACTTCAGCGATATACCTTAAACAAATTGTTTTCTTATTTCATTTCCAATTCGCGATAAGTAGTTGAAAATAGATTTCATTACTTCTAGTTGATACACGTTCGTTTTGAGATTCAAACATTTTTAACTTAACAAAACAGATATTGTTAAAATTTGATTATTGACCGAGCAAAACGAAGTCTTTGTTTCAACTCGACCGATCGGAAATCGGTTTGTGTGTGTTTGTTACTAAGTTTTGCCCAAGTGCATTGATCTATTGTTTTGAAATGTGGTGCTGAGGTATCGAACTACGTAGGCTATTTTGTAAAAATTTACGCCTGATTTAAAATAACGTGTGTACGCAAATTTAGCCAAAAGAATTGATTGATTTCGAATTATTTAAAACTTGATACGAAGGTGCTTCTGTTAATGCCTTAATTAGGTATCTGTAAGACTTTCCCTTTTTACTTCTGTTTCAAGATGGCGACCTTTGATTTATCGATGAGCAGTGTAAGCAGTTTTGGTCAAATGCATTGAGCAATTGTTTTGAAATTCAGTACGAAGGTAAATTGTACTCGTACAAAGTCCGTACGATATATGTTTAAGAATTTTCCCCATTTACTTCCGTTTCAAGATGGCGGCATGATTTGGAATGCGAATTGTACTCAGTTTTAGTCGTACTCATTTACCGATTGGTTTGATATGTGTTACGAAGATATCTCGTATAAAGAGCAAATGATAATAAAATATTTCGTAAATGTTACAGTTACCGGTTAAATTGGCAGAAAAACTTGCTATCGCTGTATATTAAGAGGTTTAATTAAAAATATACCCGTAATTCTGAATATACTGCGAGGTCTACTGTTGTTTGAACTACTAGTTAATTATTAAGGCAATAATGTAGAGTCGGGTTTATTACCGGCTTCGCTCTGTATTTAAATTAAGAACGCGAGGTCTAATATTGTTTGAACTGCTAATAAACAAGAACGTTTTGTTCCATAAAATCTAAAAATTAACCATGATCGACATTTATATTGTTTTTACTTTCTCGCAGATCCTTTTAGTCTGACAAAAGTGATTTTTACTAGAATGTGTTTTTGTCCGTAAAATGTGTAGCCTACTGATCTACTTTAGTTAAATAGATTGTCCTTATTTCTAGATAACTTTTTAAATGAAAATGTTTGAAGCCCTTTTTATTAAGAAAACTTCAAAATTAAAATTTCTCAAAATCGGTGCAATAGATTTGCTTAAATATTACCCACAAGTATACTAACAAAATTGGTAGACTCAAATATCTCAAACAATTGAGTTCAAAAGCTATCAAAGAACAAGTAAAAAAAATTACAAGATTTTTGCAAAAACGGTTTATTAGATTTCGTGCAAATTTCCGTCTAACCTAGAGAATCATATCTGAAGTTAGTGTAAACTTTGTGTAAAAAATTATTTCACAGAGTAAATAAAAAAAAAAAAATAGAGAGAATCAGCTGTGAGCAAAAGTGTTTAAAATAAAAACCGCCAGGCAACCCTTCCAGGGTTCGAACCTGTGATCTATTACGAGGCGGTAACCATAAAACTTAGCAAAAGAATATCTTTAAAATTATACAAAGTCAAACTAATACATTACTCTTAACTTTTATATCAGATTATTTTCCAATTTTTAAAGCACCAAGTTATAAAAAACTTCATAAGTTTTGCTTTACTTGTAACAAGCCGTTGAATAGGTCATAACTTAGTCGGAACGGTTTTGTTAAAAATACAAAAGGATATAACACAATAGCATGCATAAATAATACTATCAAACAATGTACTGCATCGATACGTAATAAAAAAGCATATAACTCAAATTATACGAAACTAGTCAGCTTCATTTATTTCCTTAAATATTAATAACATGTCAGAACATAAATAAATAGGGCACTCGAATAAATAAAACATAAACGAAAAATAAGTTCAATTGTCAAAATCGCCTCAGTGTACACATTTTAAAGTTTACACTCACACTTGCATTTAGAGAGGCGATAATAGCCTCAATGTGCTTTTCGCCTTAAAAAAAAACAAAAACGATCCGACATTGAATTAAAACGAAACAATCTAAAGCGGCAGTCTGGATTCTCCGCATTTTTCTTTTTAGTTTATTTTCATCTTTAAGGTTTATTTTTTGTTTTTCCTAGTTTATTTTTGTGTTTATGTAAGTCAGTTTTTGTTTTCTTATATTATTTTCCTTTTTTAAGAAGTTTATTTCGGTTTTTTTAAAAGATTATTTTCTTTTATTTCTTGAATTATATATATATATATATATATAAACGAAATTTAAAAAAATGTTACTTCTGGGTTTATTTTTGTTTTTTATGTGGCTATTTTTGATTTTTCTAGATGTATTTTCGAATTTACTATCGTTTTTTCTAGGTTTGTTTTTGTTTTTTATAACTTTACTTTTGTTTTTTAAGAGTTAGGTTATACTTCGGTTTTCTAAGGATTATTTTCCTTGTATTTCTTGAACTACGAGGGTTGATCAAATATAAACGAGACTGACTTTCTAAAAACTTTTCCGTTGGACATTGAACTCTAAAGGGTGGGGTTTCAGGTAGCCTGGGAGGTTTGGGACGGGCGTAGACGGGCAACATTTCCGTTCGGTCCCTTCAGTATAAAACTATACAATGAGTGAGAGTGAAGTGCACGTTTCCGTGGAGCAGAGAATTATTATTAAGTTTTTGGCCAAGGAGGGGGTCAATCCGACTGAAATCTTTCGTAGATTGACGGCTCAATACGGGGACAGGACCCTGTCAAGAGCTCGCGTTTTTCTTGCCACAAGGAATTCGCCGAAGGACGGGAAGCAGTAGAAAACCTCAGCCATGATCGTCGCCCGACCACTTCCGTCACGGACGAAAACATTGATGCTGTTCGGAAGCTCCTGGACGAAGACAGACGTATATCGCTGCGATTTATTGCAGATGAACTCCAGTTGAGCTATGGTAGCGTTCAAAAAATCGTTACATCAAACCTGGAACTCAGCAAAGTATCTGCAAGGTGGGTTCCACGAATTTTGACCGACGTTCACAAACGGAATCGTTTGGAGATTTGCCAGCGACTATTGACCCAATTTGAACGAGATGGTGAGGCATTATTAAACCGGATTGTCACCTGTGACGAAACATGGGTTCACCATTACACTCCCGAGTCGAAACAGGCAAGTATGGAGTGGCGGAAGAGGGGAGAGAGGGCGCCTCTGAAGGCCAAATCACGATCGTCGGCCGGGAAGGTAATGGCCACTGTATTTTTCGACAATCAAGGCGCCTTTCACGTCGATTTCCTCCATCAACGACGCACAATAAATGCACAATATTATTGCGATGTTTTAGAGGCCGCAAAACAGTCTTTTCGTAGGAAAAGGAAATCTAAACCGGCGAGAAACGTCATTCTTCTTCACGATAATGCCCGACCACATTCGGCGAACGCTACGAGGCTTAAACTCGATCAAATTGGCTGGGAACCAATGGAACATCCCCCATACAGTCCAGAGTTATCACCCTGCGACTATCACGTGTTTGGGCCACTCAAAGAGGCGCTTGGAGGCCAGCGTTTCGAAGACGATTCTGCGTTGGAGACCTTCGTGCTCCAATGGCTCAATGAACGCCCGAGAACTTTTTACGAAGATGGAATTAAAAAACTTCCAATCCGGTGGGAAAAATGTGTTACTCGTGCGGGAGACTATGTAGAAAAATAAGTTGTATCAAGAATAATTTGTAAGTAAGCAATACATTTTTTAAAAAATCAGTCTCGTTTATATTTGATCAACCCTCGTATTTCCGTTTCACATGTTTTTATTTACGATTTTCTGTGTTAATTTTCGATTTTTTAAATGTATTTCCGTTTTTTCTGGGTTTATAATCATTTTTTCTATATTTATTTTTGTTGGTTTATTTTCTTTTATTTTGGAATTATTTCTGAATCACTTTTTGAATTATTTCTTCTAGAATTATTTACCTTTTATGGGTTTATTTTAGACTTTTATAGATTTACTTTCGTTTTTCTGTGTTTATTATCGTTTTCTAGGTTTATTTTTTTAATTCTGGCTTCATGTTTCTTTTAGTTTTTTATACGTTTATTTTCGTTTTCTTAATTTATTTTGGGTATTTACTGAGCTAATTTTCATTTTTTAGTGGCTTATTTATTTTTTTAATTATTTCTGTTTCTTCTGGGGTTATTTACGTTTTTCTGGGTTTATTTTCGATTTGTCTAAATGTACTTTCATTGTTTTCTATGTTTGTTTTCGTTTCAATGTCTATTTTAGTTTTTCTATGTTTCCTTTCATTTTCAAGAGGTTTATTATTTTGTTTTCTAGGATTATTTTCTTTTATTTCTGTTTCTTCTGTAATATTTAAGTTATCTGAGTTTACTTTAGATTTTTTCTAGATTTACTATTGTTTTTTCTGTGTTTATTATCCTTTTTCTATGTTTATTTTCATCAATTCTGAGTTTTTGTCTATGTTTATTTCCGTTTTTTATAAGTTAATTTTTGTTTCCTTAGTTTATTTTGGTTTTTTACTAGGTTAATTTTTGTTTTTTTAAGGATTATTTTGGTTGTTTTCTTGAATTATTTTTGTTACTTCTGGAATTATTTACGTTTTTATGAGTTATTTTCAATGTTTCTAGATTTATTCCGTTTTCTGGATTTATTATGGTTTTTTCTTATTTTCGTTTTTTATAGGTCATTTTTTAAAAAAAGTTTTTTTTTGTTTTTCGGAAATTTTAGTTTATTTTTTGAATGATTTCTGTTACGTCTAGGATTAGTTACGTTTTTCTGAGTTTATTTTTGATTTTTCTAGATTTACGTTTTTATGTGTTTATTGTAGTTTTTGTATGTTTATTTTCGTTAATTTTGGGTTTATTTGATTGCTATGATTATTTTCTTTTTCTATGTTAATTATTTCTTTTCTCGCTTTTTAAAGTTATTCTTCTTGGTTAATTTTTGACTTTTTTGGATTTATCTTCTTTCCTATCTTCCTATTTGCTCCCAAGCCTAAATTTTGTTCGCATTGATGAGAAAGATTGTTAAAATTACTGTACTTATTTTTTTATATGTCTACCACAACAGTTTTAACTGATTAAGCTGAAATTTATTGGAACCACTTACCGAAAATTGCAAATAAGAAATACTTTTCATAAGAAACGAATAGTAAAAGTAAGTAATCGCTGCCCGTCTCGCTGTCTTAACGGAAAGGAATTTTAAAAAACGAAAGTAATATTACATAAACAAACTATGCAATAAGTGATCACATCCTTATTTTGAAATAAATATGATAATGACCATGACTTCGGAAATATTAAAAACAATGTTTACCTTAGACTTTTTTAATAATCTTTTTGCACAACGAAATTTTTTATTTCCGATGTCATTTCTCATTTCTGTATGAACACGAAACCAAAAGTGTTTCTAGAGTTGTAAAACGAATTTAGGTACAAAAGTTTAAATTTCGTGCAAACATTATACCCAAAGTCTCCGATTACAAAGCTCACTAGTATTTGTTCTTTGCTCACCACAAACGTCCTCATTTAACAGCTGACAGTGTATAAAAACTAAAAAAAGATAATTACTCAAACTGGAAGGGTAAGTTAAACTTTTTAATTGCCAATGTAAATATTAATGACACGGTTACATGGACAAATTAAAAAAAGTTCACGAAAGTTTCCGCTTACAAAAAACTAATTAAACATTTTAATTACGGTCGTTAAACTGGCAGCTATGTTAGTCCGCCATCGTTAAACTTTTGTTAAACTCACTTCACCTATAGGACGTTCCAAAGTACGGTCAATACTGCCAACATTTGAAAAAGCGTAACTAAACTTGTAAATGAATGTCTCGAGCTGTATTCTGAATTATAACTTTTAAAGTTAGTCCACCGATATAGGCAGCATGTATTAAATAACCGCTGCATGCAACTCGTGATGGAAACGAATAAAAAAACGATTTAGGTAACAGGATAAGTTCTAGTCAAGTACATTTTAAAATTGTGACCCTGACATTTAATTTTAAGCTATAAAATCTCATTTTACCCCCTTAATCACCCCCCCTACCATATCAATGTCTCGCTGACGTGATTGGTTTCCAACAATCTTTTTTCAAGACTGCTGAAAATATAATTGTACAAGCTATCCCTAAAATCGATTTTTGTGAAAACGTGAATCAAATAGGCATAAATTTGCATATTAGACTTTCTATTCTAAGTTTATTTTTGTATTAAATGGTTATTTACGTTACTTTCTTAAATAATTTCTATTTTTTCAGGGATTACATTTTCCTAGGTTTATTTTTAATTTTTCTAGATTTACTTTTGTTTTATGAGTTTATTATCGTTTTTTTAATATTTATTTCCTTTCATTTTTGGTTTTGTTCTCGTTTTTGTACTTACTTTTTCTTTTCTGGGTTCATTTTTGCTTTTTATACGTTTTTTTGGTTTATTCTCGTTTTATTGAGATTAAGTTTTTCCTTGGTTAATTTACACTTAAATTGATCTTTTAACTGTAAATTCGAAAATGAACCCTGATTGCGGCAGAATAATGTTTGTATTTTCCAAAGAATTTGGAAATTAAAAATTTTTAAATTATAAGCGGATTATAACGATTGTGGTCATATTAAAAAAAATGGTTTCTAAAGAAACTTTTAAGGTTTGAAATAGCCGCCATTTTAAAACTGTTCAACAGATTTTGCGGGGTAACGAACTTGTCCAAGCTATTACCAAAATCGATTTTCGTTTGAATCAAATAGCGAACAAAACAGTGAACGTAGAACACATGTACATTCACGTGTCGTACATTCAAGTTATGTTTATTGTGATTGTGCAGGCATATAGCACCGTCTCGGCAGCGAGCTAGATCTCCCTGCGTAGCTGGCAGGTATACCTTCTAATTGGAAATAACATTAAAATAGACATGATCGATATCGTGTTTTACTTGCGAAGAGAAAGTTTCACAGTATTGAATATTTGATGAAAGCTCATCCCCAATTCTGTAGCAAAGAATGTAATTCAGTTAAAAGTCAATCTGTATTCAGGCTTCCTTCAACTGTATTCAGTCCTTATATAGCCTACCCGTACATTAACTTAGTAAATTGAGTATATCCAGAGGCGTTTGATTTTTTATTCAACCCTAAGTGGATAGAGGGTGTTTAAATATTTAAGCGTGTCTTTGTACAATACCTTTGGTATAACTCTAGGACAACGTGATCAAATATTGTTATATTTAAAAATTTTTTACTATGAACCAGAAGACTACGATGATTGTGGAAAAACCTTAAACTTAAATCTTAGCCTATTTTCATTTTGAAAATGTGTTATTGCAGCGAACATCATGGTAAGATCCAAACCCGGGACGTTTACGTAACTGCGAAAACTGACTTGTAGAATACTAAGTTTCAAGATTATGAAATAGCTTTAAATTTACATTATAATACTTAAATTGTGTTTGTGTGTGTGTTTGTTCATTTTAGCACTCCTTAGGTCAGCTATTTAGTAAACGGCTTCCTCCAACAGTCCAGTGACAGAGTCTGCCAATCTGAGTTTAAAAACGGCTACTACTCAGCGATAGTAAAGGAAAAGATGAGAGAGTGGGGCCTCACTCACACATTTTTTCTCCCGTACCACTGATGTTCTTAGCAGGCCGTTTTCTAAGCGGCTGATCTATAACTTTCGCAATTTTCATCCAATATTTCATCCAATTTGGCACGGAAATTCATTTCGGTAATATCCTGCGCAAGTTCGTTATCCAGAAAAAACCGTTCGGACGTTTCAAAATGGCGGATATTAAAATTTTTAAGGAAATCGTAACATTTTCATCTTATGCTTTTCTGAAAATCAGATTTTATCATTAACCAGCGTTAAACCAGTATTAAAGTGAACTTGCCGGCGATCGGGATTCTTTGTCGTATTTCCAAAGTAATTTGAACATTTAAAATGCTATTCAATTTTTAACGCCGATTAAATCAGATTTTTAAAAATGCTATGGGACAGGTAAAGTTTATTTTTGGTATTTTGTTCTCATCACATCAGCGAAACATCTGCGCGTTGCTATTATTTAGAAGTTTTTTAGCAAATTCTACCTACACAATACTGTATAGAATGCACCCAGTGTGCGGATGGACGGACTAATATTTTGCCGCATGCGTTATGCGTTAGATGCAAGGGCATCTACCTATAAATGAAAATCACTTTTAAACAAGACAAAACACACAGAAAGAGAAGCAGAGATTTTACTGGAGAAAAAAACTCGAAGGCTTTAAAAGCCGTCCTTTTCGAAGTAATATCCCACTAACAATAAGCCATCGCAATTCTAATGGGCCCACGCGACTCTATACTACAATGGGAGGGGGATGGAATCTTTAGAAAGGTTTAAAACTGTTTACATAGGCCTAGTGCTTTTAACAATCCACAATGATTCGCCGATATTCAGTCGGGATAGTGTTTTCAGGCGATTTGCAAAATACAATTTTTTTACGTGTAAGAAAAAATATTTTTTTTTCTAAAAATTTTTAATGACAGATATTTTGAACGCTTTTTCTGGATAACTTGTATAAAATATAACCAAATCTACTTTTGTGAGTTTGAAGTGCTTGAAGTGAAAAAAGAGGAAAACGTTTGCCCGTTTCATGGGCCAACCCCACGGAATATCTGCTTATTTAATTTTAATATGTAAACTGACAGTATAAAAACCATTACGTGAGCTTAATTATTGAAATAAAATAAATTTTTAAATTATAAATCAGGTAATATAAAATTATAATCAGGTAACATAAATAAGTTAATAAAATGTAATATAAAATCAGGTAAAAAAAAAGTAATAGCCGCCTCGGTGGCCTAGTTGATAGCGTACTGGGCTTTCACCTCGAGGACCCGGGTTCGATTCCTGGCCAGGACTTGACATTTTCATACGCTATAAATCATCCCATCGTCTGCATTAGCCCAAGTGTGCACAATAGTTGGAAGTTAAATACCAAAAAAAGAGGTAATATAGTACTCCGTTTTATACATAAGTATAGAATTAGCTTATAAATGTGTGTGTGTGTGTTTTTTATAGCACTTTCACGTTTGCATTTTTGGTCTGATTAGATTGAAAATTATTAATACAAAAATCGATTTCGGTAATAGCTTGGACAACTTCGCTACCCAGCGATATCCGTCAAACAGTCTCAAAATGACGGCCGTTACGAATCTTTAAAAATCCTTTTTATTTTAATTTTTTTTTAAACTTATTTCACCGTCATAATCACTAATAAAATCTCCATAACATTTAAAATTCCTAAATTCCACTGAACTCACGAAAACGAATCCGACTGCCGTCAGGGTTCATTTTCGAATTTTTGATGTAATTTGAAGATTCTGACGTGTACAGATTTCGATGCTGATTATTATTGGTGAAATCAAATTTTCAGAAAAGCGTATGATGCACTAACTTGCTGGATATTTCGTTTTAATACTTGTTATACACAGTACTTCTTATAGTGGGGAAAACATCAAAACTGTCCAAAAACAAAATTATACCAGAATTCACTCTTAATCCTAGAGCCGGTGTAATCCTCTTTCGTTAGTTAATTCCTCACCAGAGCGCTCTGAATTCACTTTGCTTTTACGCCTCTGCCTAGAAGCTCCAATATCCGGGGCTTGACTAAAAGTTTAATACAGTATTTTCCTTTACTATTGGCAGAAACGTATATTCACAGTTTAGTACAGAAGAATACTACAAGAAGTACGGGAGGCTGAGTCGGAGAATTCTATCGTCCATATTGAATCCATTCCGTGTAAGACTAATGTTAATTAACGGTACAGTTTTGTTTTGTTTTGCCGGCGAAAAACCGATGTGGTTATCATTGCCGATACTCAAAATAAAAATATAAAAGAACGAATAAAATAAACAAAAATTTAAGTTTAATAAGAAAAACAAACAACAAACTATAATAGCAAAAACAAATAAATAAAACAAAACATAATAACAGTTATAGACAGTTATGACAAAAACTAGTTAACAATAGTATATCTAAAAACAACATTCACACAAATTATTTTAGTGCTGTAAATTGGTCCTACAACAATAACAAGACAAATAAAAGAAATATAAACGTACCTAAAACTAAATAACAAAATAAAAACAACTTAAAAATTAAATTAATAAAACAGCAAATATAAACAATCTTTTCTGGGCTGTAAAGAGGCCCTACCACAAACAATAACAGAAATATAAATTAAATTTTATTTAAAAAATTCAGACGATGATGGAAGTTTAGGACCCGGTCAACGGCCGAGGCACTATCTCCCAACATCGTCTGCAAACAATTGCTCAGACCATACATAACACGCAAATTTTGGAAACCATCACAATCGAGCAATATATGTTTTATTGTGATGGTTTCCCTACAGAACTCGCATTCAGGTGGGTCCCCGCCTCCCATCAGAAATCAATGCGTTAGCAAGGAATGACCAATACGAAGACGGTTGATCACCACCTCTTCCCTACGACTTGCACGTATTGACGACCTCCAAGGATGAACAGTATTTTTAATTACCCTCAGTTTGTTGTTATCCGTAACTGCCCACTCATTCTCCCAACCCACGAGAAGTAAATGTTTTGACAGATAGAATAACACGTTGAGTGGCTGGCAGCAGCAGAGTTGCTTCCTTTGCCGCGATATCAGCTTTAGTGTTCCCAACTATACCACAATGACCAGGTAACCAGCAAAATGATACACCAATACCTCGTAGTACAAGACAATGGATAGAACATAGAATATCCTGAACTAGAGGGTTATCGAATACATGTCCTGGATATCCTGGTGCTTTTCGAATCGAAACACAACAGATAATGCACACAATCGGATACAACGGAGTTCAGAGCCTTAAATATAGCAAGTAGTTCAGCAGTAAAGACACTACAAACTGAGGGTAATCCGTATTTATATGTTTGACCTCTTGAGCAATATGCACAACCAACATTGTTATCTATTTTCGAACCATCCATGAAGATAATCTCAGCAAATGAAAAAGAGTTAACTAGACGGTAAAACTCTACACCGTTTCCGTGTAAAATACTAGTATATTAAAGGATTAATATCAGATTCATTGCTATTATCAACTTAATAGTTTATCGGAATCCACAGATATTGAATCACTGCTGTGATTTAAGTCAGACTCCAATATTTGTTTTGGTTTTAATGAAGACGTCTTGGGAACGGTTCCGTCTTTAGACTTTTTCCCTTGTTTATTTGTAAGTTTAACAGGTTTTTTACCTGTGTTTCGACCCAACTGTTGGTGGGCAAGTACCAAGGTTATTATATAGAAGGTTGTCTCAGTCCCATAAGGCACATGTAACCAGCAGTGGGCGTGGCTGTGACGTCACGCGCCGACCTAAGCTGCCGCTAAGGCCTGGCAAAGTAATGGGTAGGCAAAGAAGTGATGTTCATATTTTGCATTTTAATTTGTAGGAATTCATTTCCTTCATGTCTTTATTAATTCTTCTTTCATTAGTACTAAATTCGTTTAATCTTATAAGTAATTCACTAACATTTTCTCATTCTAATAGCATATTAAAGATCATATTTCTTGTTTAGTTATTGAAACTTGTAAGTTAATTTACAATAAATTATTATTATTATAATATATATATATATATATATATATATATATATATATATATATATAGGAAAATGTATATGAAATGTAATTATAGTCAAGTTCAAATTAAAGATTGCTAAAGTATTTGAAAGAAGTAAACACCCCAGCTACAATACAAAATATGAAATCGCATTCAATGTAATTAGAATTGTTAACTAAACATCATGTTTTACAATATATTTAATTTAAATATTTTTTTGTATGAACATTTTATTTTTACTATGATTTAAAGACGTTTAAAAATACAAACTACGTGTTTTTTCAAACCAAGTAATATATCAATCTGGTTTCCAATAAACACTGATGTTAAAACTTTGTGCATTTTCTCATACGTCAAAGACGTTTTAATATTTCTTCTTTTTAAATATTGGTTTTCTATTTTTAGCTTTCTCACTTCGACTGTATCAAGCTCAATTTTTTGTTGTAAATGCTTAATCTGCTTTTTAAGACAAAATATTTGTTTAGTTAATAATTTATTTTCATTCAATGAAACTGATAACTTGTTAACTTCTGCAGTTGAAGTACTTTCTGAACGTATATTGTTAACAAGTGTTTCAACAAGTTTTTTGCCTTCTCTACTCTTAATTCGGGTTTCTCTGTCTTTTTTTAAGATTATGCCTGTAGTATGTTTTTGTTTTAAATTTAGGTTGATGGATGGAATTGCATTCTCCTTAAGAACTCTTTTGGGGGTTATATTTAACAATTCTGCTTTTAAATCTCTTTCATAGTCATTGGAAGTAAAATGCTCAGAACAAATTACAGAAGTAAGAGGGTTAAATAATTTATCTGCCCGTTTGCAGCACTGTGCACACTGTTTGGATCCTTAGGTAATCTATGATAAAGTATTTTATGCCTGTCACCAGACAACTCACGTGTTTTTACGCGGCTGTTATTGCAAACTGCCACTGCACATCGCTCACCAGGCATTTTAATCACTTTATTTAACTGTAAACAATACAATCACTTGATCTAAACTGGAAAAGAAAACTTTGAAACACTACGAACACAGCACAGCCTGGTGAATACCTAGCTTCGCACATTACAAGTGGCGTGGTAGGTCGTAGCGTGACGTCATGCGCAAGAGGCGTGCGCGCTTGACTGAGACAACCTTCTGTATAATAACCTTGGTCAAGTACTAGCTTTTTTTAGAAAAAAGTTAATCCAGACGGAACGTTCTTAGACGAAGGCTTAGCACGTTCTTAACACTTGCGACTTAGACCTTCTGTGGGGCTCCACAGAAACCTTGACCATTTCATAGAACGATGTAATTTTTAACAGCGATAGGCTCTGCTTATCACTGAACCAGTAAGGTCCCGTTCTGCAACTTCTTAATTAAAGCTACGGGACCCGTTCTTTCAATAATCGCCTTATTTATGAGGAAAGTCGGCCCCTTTCACCGAGTTTTTAAAAATTAGAAATTTTGGAGATGGTAGTTGTAGAGTTTCAGCTTGCATCTCCTCATTTCCCGGATTTAAATCACTTACACTGCTATCAACAGACCCGTTCGAAGCCGAACGAGGCCTCTTTAACACTCCTTTGGCGGTTTTGGTTAAGTTATCCATAGTTTAGTTTGCCGAGCGATTTATGAATGAAGATTTTTCGAACAAGTGGCACAGTGTGCACCCAAATGTCACCAGCAGCCCACGAGACTCGAACTAAAGCGAGAATCCCCAATGGGGAGGATCTCCAATATCCTGGAGCCGAAATACATGTCTTCAGTACTCCAGAATCTTAGGAATGGGTTCCGGTACAAAGTTACGGTCCCCAAACCCAAGTACCACTGGCAGCCGCCCTCTATGTACTCACAGAATGCAACCATTTGTTTCGATAGACTCAGCTGTGGGCTCCGACACCCATAACTCAACATTCATGTGCTTGCCAGGCGCCTATAGGCTGCTCGGTCCCAGGAATTGTCCCATCAGAGGTCCTCGGCAGTGCTAAGCACACATCAGGTTCCTCATACTTGGCCCCGCCAAAGGAAACCAAGAAGTATTGCCACTCCCAGACATAACGGAACAAGAACAGCAAATCCCTAAATGTAGGTGTGAATGTAAGGTGTTAAAGTCGCTAAGAGTAGTGTTGTAAGTGTAAGTGTGTGTTAGACTCGGGTACCGCGAGGTTCGTCTAGGTCCTCTCAATAAGTGCGATTAGTCTGTACCCCCTGCGGGTGTGTGAGTGTGTGCGTGTGTGTGTTGAGTAGATGAGTGAGACTAGTATGAGGTAGAGGTATAGTGGAATCGCTAAGCCCAAGATTGTTATGTTCGATTGTTAATTTTAAAGGTCTCTTTTATGTCTTTTTTACCAAATATTAAAAGATAACCACATTTCCAAATACACGATTTTAAAATGAGATAAATTATCATAACAAATAGTGGTGTATTCGTCATTTGGTTTGTGTGTTTGTTACGCAGTTTTGGCCAAACGTATCTACCGATTGTTTTGAAATTTGGTATACAGATCTTTAATCTTCATGTAAATTAAATTTAAAATTTGCTTCTTAATAAACCATTTCTTCTGATGGTTTCTATTAACTAATTAATTGTTTGGTCTTTCTCTATGAATCGGCCAAATTATTATAGGTATTGCTGATCAGCCCGTATTACATAAAATATCCAGCAAATACCCTCATCATCATTAAATCAAAGGCCGCCATCTTGAAACGGAAGTGAATGGGAAAAAATTTTACACATACTCATTCCTGTTTTTTATAAAATACTTTCGTACTAAATTTCAAAACAATCGGTCAATGTGTTTGGCCAAAACTGCGTACTCTCATCATTAAATCAGACACCGTCATCTTAAAACGGAAGTAAATAGAAAAAATTTACAGATAAATCTTTCGGGCTTTATAAAAGGTACCTTCGTACCGAATTTCAAAAAGATTGGTCAGTGCTTTTGGCACGCAAATCAAATGCCTAAAGGTCAAGTTGAAACACAGACCTCGTTTGGCTCGGTCGAAATTATATTAGGATTACAACATATTTTTTCCGTTTAGAGGTTTTAAACATGTGGTCCAGTTGCTGTGTGACAACAATGGAAAAAAAACTTGGACAGTGCGAGACTGGCCGACAGAAGTGACTACTTTTTTCGCATGCCTGACTATACTTTTTCACTTTTATGATTTAATTATTTTTATAAACATTGAGATGCATGCAGGAAAGGGCAACTCTTGAATATTATTTTAGTATTAAATTTCGCGTTTGTGTTAAATACAACTTAAAAATTAACTGAAACTGTCACAGACTATGAATTTGAATATCTTAGGTATATAAGGGAGTTTAATAATTAATCAGTTTATAACCCTACTTTTGATAGTTGTACAAAGTATAATAATAAATATAATATTTGGTGTGATTCTAGCATTCAAAAATTGGTATAGGTCATATACATTAAATAATTTGACTACACAAATTTAGAAAATACACATTTTTAAAATCAACAAGAACAATAAATATAACCTCAATTGAAATGATATTGAAGCTATTGTGCGAAATCAGCTGTTTAGAAGTTGTCACTTTCCAGTCTAGATATATACAAGAACGATATATATATGCTGCGAGATGTACATTACGGATTCAATTGTGACGCGAAAGCAAATGTTTATGCAAATATTTTTTAACCGTGACCATACAAGTTTTCACTTCAAAAATACATTTTATTAATCACTAAACAAAAAGTAGAGCGTTCAGTGACGGTAGAGCGTTCCATGATGACAAACTGAATTTTCCCCGTGCAAAACGTACACCGATACGCACGGAAGTAGTCACTTCAATAATATTGATTAGACTACTAATAACCTAAAAAAACATATTATTATTTTTATTTTACATAATATAAAGAATAGTATATTTATTGTACTATTTTCAATAGTACTATTTATTAGATACTATCACTCTCTCACGCAGCCGTTTTTTTCCCAATAATAACACCTGTGTGGTTTATCCTATCCGTCTGATGGGCGGACAATGTTGCCGATGTTAATTTCTACTGAAAATTGGCCAAACCTAAATGAAAAGTTAGGATAGACCAATTACAGTTGCATTACCAAAACAATCATTCATAAAACAATCAGTTTTTGCGTTTGGCCAAAACTGAGCACACTCTACATTGTAATTGAAAGGTAGTCATCTTGAAACGGAAGTGAATGGAAAAAATCTTATTCATAAGTCGTTTGGGCCTTATACAAGGTACCTTCATATCAAATTTTAGAACAATCGGTTAATGCACTTGGCCAAAACAGCGTGCAATCGTCATCGTAAATCAGAGACTGCCATTTTGAAGCGGAAGTGAATGGAAAAAATCTTACACTTCGTTCGTACTTTATACTAAGTATCTTAGTAACAAATTTCAAAACAATCGGTAGTTCCTATTTACTTTCGTGACAATGTCTGATTTCCGCTTATTTTAGCGTACAGTTCTATCTCACGACAGATCCCCGCACTGGCCCTGCCATAATTCATTCCGTTAATCAGGTGATCGGCTTAAAATTAAGCACCAGTTCACAATGACAACAGATAACGAATCCCTGCTTAATTAATTGGCAGCGCATGATGGTATTCCTTTGTAACAATAGCGCATTGCACTGTTACCCGATACGCTGGCATGGGCCATTAATTACACGTCAGACAGAGAGGGTCAATTAGTTATTTATATTTAACACTTGTTTAATTAATCTGGACTAGAATAAGATGTCAGATCAGTTTAACGGCGTTCAGAGTGATGTAATTACACACTACTGTAACGTCGCAAATTAAGCATCACGTGGCAAAACTTGGTTAATTTTACTGTTGAATATACTAATTTACACCGGCACGCAGCTGTCTCGCTAATATCATGAAAGGTAATAACGACATCCATAATATAACTGCTGAAATAATTCTTTGTTCATAAGCGAGACAGCTGCGTTCCACGATTACTTGTAATTCCTTAACAGCAGTTCCTTTTTCGACAAAGCGTAATCATTGTTGCAATTTTAATAGCTTTCAGACACGAAATGCAGTTTGTTACGAATTGCATCTTTTAATAACATATTTAATATTTTTTTAACATATTTTAAAATATTTTACGAACATATTTTATAAAAGCGTATTCAATCTGAAATTATTTTCGTTCATAGTAGGCGGTAATAATACAGGACAAAAACATTGTACAAGCTTACTGACATAAGTTAACCCCGTTGGAACACATTATCTCTGTCTTAAGACTCACGCTATTAATTAAGACAGGGCTGCTACCAAATGCTAAGCGGAGCTGTGCACAGCTAAAGCAAGCGAAGCGGATTGAAAATAAACCTCAACCAAGAGCGGAAAACAGTCCGTTTAAAGAACGCGTTTGTATCTTTAATCTAAATATTTATACCTACTGTAACGTGGATTCTAGGAAATATTATGTTTAAAAACCGTAACCTTGGTAACGGGAAATAATACGTTTGGAGGCGTGGTGGGTGAAGCGGAGTCAGCTTCAAAACCGACCTAGACAGAGTCTAAGTTCGCGGAGCGGATTCCCTCAATGCCGCTTGACTCCGCTCAGCTCCGTTATGCTTTCAGTGGCCGTACTTAAGGTTACATTTTTAATGCATAGGCCACGCGGCCAAAAAATAACGTGAACCCTGACTGCGATCAGAATCATTTTCAAATTTTCAACGGAATTTAAGAATTTAAAATGCTAAATCACGCATTTTTTAACGCTAATTATGACAGTGAAATAAGATTTTTTAAAAACTTGTTAGATAAAAAAGTTATGATTTCTTTTAAGCATTTGGAACAGCCGCCATTTTAAAACGGTTGAAAGAATATTGTGCGCACGCACGCACACACACACACACACACACACACACACACACACACATTCATAATATAGTGTTCTAAAAATCAGGTTCGGCACTCATTTGAAAGCCTGGGTCTTATATCATAACTGTTCCTATATCGCATTTTCCAATAAAAATTTGCTTATTAGATATAAATAATTTTAAATTACAAATCCGTTCTGCCTTCCAGTAATAATACTTTTTTTAATGACTTCTGGTTTTTGTCCACTAAACTCGTGGACGATTTGCTTCAGGTCAACCCTTAAAATTTTAACAAAAATAAGATTTTCTAAAAATGATTGTTGTGAATTTATATTCTATTACACGCTAAACCGGTTGGGTAGTTTCCCTGATTTGTCGTACAAAATAAGGCGGCCTTTACCATAGACTTACAAAACGGTAGAAGTGAGGTTAGGTTACGTGTAACAAAGATGTGAGAGGATCAATACTCAGACTGACTGTAGTACAACAGGATCTTTCTTTCATTGTATAAAGTAATCAGCTTCTTTGTACAGTGACGTCATAAGATCATTCCGTCCTTTACAAACAAAACACATAATCGCTACTAACGTTACTGCGGCTTGCTCTGTCTTAATAGAAGTGAATTTACTTTCTAACTGCTTTTTTGAAAAAAACTAATTTCACTGTCATAATCAGAGCTAAAATTAGCATTTAAAATTTAAATGAAAATCAAATTTTAAAAGAAGTGCAAGATAAAAAAGTTGATTTTTTAAAGTATTAGAATGTCCGCCATTTTAAATTAATTTTTCTTGAGTAACGAACTTGTCCACGCTATTACCAAAATTTGTATACCATGTTTGAAGTAAATCGAACCAAAAATACGAAGTTTAAAGAACGTAGACCTCGCAGTATGTTTTTCAATAAATTGCTGGACCACCATTCCACGACAGCGCTCTGACACGCTAACTTTTCCGCCAATTACACCCGTTATCGTTAAACCAGAGGTCGCCATCTTGAAACGGAAGAGAATGAGATAAAAAACTTACACACATACGTCGTTTCGGTTTTATTCAAGATACCTTTGTACCAAAATTTAAAAATAAATCGACAAAACTTCGTACACTCGTGATAGTTAAATCCGAGGCCACCATATTAAAATGGAAGTTAATGGAAAAACATCTTACATATAAGTAATTTGGTCTTTATGCAAAGCACGTTCGTACTAAATTTCAAAATAAACGGTCTTTATCAAAATTTCCTACACTCGTTATAGTTAATTAAATCTGAGGCCGTCATCTTGAAATGGAAGTTAATGGAAAAACATCTTACATATAAATAGTTTGGACTTTATACAAAGTAATTTCTTACCACATTTCAAAACAAAAGATAATTTTCAAAACTGCCTACACTAGTTATCGTTAAATCAGAGGCCGCCATCTTGAAAACGAAATGAATGGAAAAAATTTTAAAAATACTTCGTTAGGGTTTTACACAAAATTTTTTCGTAACAAATTTCAAAATAATCGGTCAAAGAGTTTGTCCAAAACTGCGTATATTCATCATTGTTAAATCAGAGGCTGTCATCTTGAAACGGAAGAGAACGGAAAAAAATTACACATACAGTTTTCGGGCTTCACACTCCGTACCAAATTTCAAAACAATCGTTCAGTGGGTTTGACCAAAACTGCGTAACAAACAAACACAAACCAAATACCGAACGGTCGAGTTGAAACAGAGAGCTCACTTCGCTCGTTCACAAACTAGAGTTGCTGAAACCAAAATAATGCGTGCGAAAACGGGTTTTACATATTAAATTTTAGGCTATCTCAAATATTCCTTAAAATGTTTAAAAACCATTGAAAACGTATTCTAGAGGATCATATGTTTACAATTTGAACAATTTCTAACTAGTAGTTCTAAGAACAGAGCTCGTAGTATATCCTTAATTGCTTAGCCACTGTTCTGGTGCACTCGTAACCTTTCCCGCCAATTTAAGTGGTAACCGTAATATTTACGCAAAATTCTACTGGACTAACTTTATTGAAAATTTATTCTCTTTCTCTACGAAACGGTCTTGCCGTTCAGCCAGTACTACAGAAAATAGCCAGCAACTACACTCGTCATAGTTAAGAGGTCACCATCTTGAAACGGAAAATGAATTGTGAAAATCGTACCCATATGCCATTACCCATACAAAGTACGTTTTTAAAAAAATTCAAAACAATCGGGCAATACGTTTGGCCAAAACTGCGTAACAAACACACACGGTCTAGTTCAAAGAGAGACCTTAGTTCGAGAAAGGTATACAGGTTAAATGTAATTGAGATTACTTTGAGGAAAAGCAAATATGTTCAAGTGTGTTTCTTGATGTGTTACAAGTATTCGATAAGGTGTGGCATGAGGGATTATTATACAAACTTCAAAACGACCTTCCAATTCAATTATGTAGGATTTTGACATCATATTTGACAGACAGACTCTTCAGGGTAAAACATGGTGATGAGTACTCAGAACTTAAGGAAATCTCTGCAGGAGTACCTCAGGGTAGCGTCCTTGGACCTACCCTGTACTGCTCTTTACAAGGGCAGTATATCTCAAGGAAAAGATACAAAAATAGCTACGTTTGCCGATGATACTTATATTGTGGCATCAGTGGACACGGTAGAAGAAGCTAGTTAGAAACTTCAAGATAATCTTGACAATGTCAGTACTTGGACAAAGACGTGGCGCATAGAGTTGAACGAGTCCAAATCAACTCATGTAAATTTTACAAACAAAAGAATAAATGCAGTGCCTGTTTTTTAACTGTAAAATAATTCCTGGTAGGAATGAAGTGAAGTACCTTGGCATGCCATTGGACACTAGGTTAAACTGGAAGGCACAGGTTAAAAAGAAGAAAAAAGAACTTGATGTTAGGTATAGAAAAATGTACTTGCTCCTCGGTAGAAGATCAGAATTAGACACAATAAACTGAACCTGTATAAACAAGTGCTAAGACCGGTGTGGACGTGCGGTTTGCAGTTATGTAGCTGCACCAAAGTGTCCGACATTGAATTTATACAAACAATCCAGAACAAATTATTGCGGACAGCTATTGGTGCACCGTGGTACATCAGGAACGAAAATATTCACAGAGATCCTCAAATAAAAACTGTTGAAGAAGCGATAAGGTCTACTGCAGCTAAACACAAGAAGAGACTTCTGAACTCCGTCAACACAGAGATGCAGAAACTCAATGGCAGTGACATTGTGAGGAGACTTAAAAGAAAGAAGCCGTTGGACTTAATATAGTGATGAAGTTATTTAATGGAATATTTTTTTCTTAATGCTATTGCATTTCAATGAGTACTGCTAGTTAAGTTAATTCTTAGTTGTAGTTGTAAACAAAAAAAAATTTCAAGAAAGATCGGCTTTGCTCGGTCAATGAACGTTTTAGAAATTGTCTAAAAATAATTAATAAAAGTGCAATGAAATCAATTTCCCAAAGATTTCTGTTAGCTAGTCACTGATTTACTTCTTCGTATAAAAATGTTGTTAGAGAAGTTAGACGGCGACAGATGCAGGGTGTGCCAGATATAAGGCAATTTATATGCTTCGACACGTGTGACGCTGGACTGACATCCCTGGGGAGGGTGTAATATTACAATATTGGTAAATCTGTAAAGAAAACAATAGCATCCAAGTCCATGGAAGTAAACTACGCAAATAAGATACGCATATTTCTAATTCTACAGCCTATACAATTGTTTAGTATCAAAAATAGTAACAAGCAGCTGTCTCGCGATTTCAAATAACTAACAGTGGTGGATGTGGTACGATCAGTTTGGTACTCCTCTGAACTGCGAACTCCAAGGTCGTGGGTTCGAGACTTGCAGGAAAAGCTTTATCGTTTCCGTTAACACTCATTACTCTATTTAAAAATATTGTTTCAATCTTTCACAATTTTACCTCATATTCTTAATGTAATTTAAAATGTAATTAATTTAAAAATGCAGATTTAACACTGATTATAAATACAGATTCTTTGAAAAAAGGTGTATGAGTAAATCGTTATGATTATTAAGTATTTGGAATAGCCGCCATTTTGAAACGGTCCCAACTGATTTTTCCGGGTAACGAACTTGTCCAAGCTGTTACCAAAATCTATTGCTGTGCTAAGTTTAATCAATTCGAACCGAAATTGCGAACGCTGAGTGATGAAAACACACACACACACACACACACACACACACACACACACACACACACACACACACACAACATTTATAACGATCCCTCAAAAAATGATCTGTTCATGATTATCGCTTATTTCAGAGTCCAGGGACTGGGTTTCACCATAATGACTGCTACAAAGCAAATTTTCCAGTAAAAGTTCGCTGAAATCCCATTCATTTGAATTTAGTTTCGAACATCGTATTTCAAATTTTGTATACATTAAATATTATAACCAAAGTCTTCCCACATGGCCAAAATTTGAGGAAAATATAACGAACCGATTTATTTTCGATTTTTCCCGACAGTTCGATATATAATACCATGTACACCAATAATACATATGGTACACAGTGTTAGTATAAGCTGGGGACTATGAGAACACTATTATGTACACTCCTGGGTACATATATTTGCTAGCATATACGAACGTGGACATCTGTCATAAATTGGACACGGAATGTGAGTTATTTCCGCCGGTTTTACTAAAACCTCCTTTCAGTTAATTTGTAAAGATTTTGTTCACCTAAAAATATTTCCGCGAAATGAACAACCTAAATCGTGGCACGCAGCTGTCTCGCTGACTAGATGGAAACGATTTTTTTCATATTTCCACGAAAATTCCGGTTAAGAAAGCTATAAAAAATGACGGAAAATCGAAAAATTTCATAAAACTGTTTCATCGGATTTTACTCAAATTTTAGTCACATGTAAAGAATCATAAATCAAATCATTAATCAAACGAGAAATTACAGAAAATTAAGGTTCGACAGTAAAAAAACACACACAGATTACGGTCACTTTTTTTTGACGAAGCCATACTCCCAAACCAAACATTTTTTAATTCCAAATCTGCTACACTGACTTCAGTTATGAATTTTCATTGAACAGCTGATACGCTATAAAGTTTCATATTATGTTGTTAAAAATAGCAATATTAACAATAATTATTATACACGTTTATATTAATTTCGAATGTATTATAAAAGGTTACAACGTAGGCGTGTTCTTCAACTAAGGAAAAATAACGAAACCAAAGCAACACAACGTTTTCATATAATACGCGTGTACTGTTCTCGAAAAGGAGGAAGAAAAATAGAGACAGAAATAGAGAGACGAAATTCGTTTGCTCGTTCGATCAATATTTCCGTTACATTCTTTCGTTCGACAGAGGTTTTTTTAACCACTCGTCTCGCCAAAGCTAACATTAAAAGCTTCGCTTCAAAAGAACGTTTTTAAAATGGCGGTCCTGCGAAACTTTATGAAGCAATCAAACGCTGCCATTAGCTGCACTCAACAAAGCTGGGCATATATTTGCGGTTAAGCGCTGTGATCTGGGCGACCGCTAACTGTACCGTGCAGTGTGTACCACGGGTACGGGCGTAACTTCAAACGGTTAAAATAAACGCAGCACGCATCTGTCTCGCTGACTAGATGAAACGGATTTCCAATAATAATTATGTTTATCTCACAATTTATTTTTAATTATAAAAAAATCCGAATTATATTAAACTTTCAAACACATTGGAAATATGGAAACGAACCGTGAGAAGCTGTCGAATTTATTTCTGTATTTCCAAATTTGAACATTTTAAATGCTGGTGTAAGCAGATTTTAACGCTCATTACGGTGGTGAAATCAGATTTCCAAAAATGTATAGGATAAATAACTTATGATTTTTTTAATAATTTAAAAATATACCGCCATTTTAAAACTGTTGAACGGATTATGATTCACACACACACACACACACACACACACACACACACACACACACACACACACACACACACACACACACACACACACACACACACACAAAATATATATATATTTATTTCATGACCCTTTCAAAAAATGATCTAGAAATCGGCGCTCATTTTCAATTTCCAAATCTGGGTCTTACCATAGTGGCGGTCCCATATCTCGTTTCACAATAGAAATTCACAAATAATATAACAATGAGGTCGGGTTGCGGAGAGGAATTGCGCTGAGCTGAGCGGACTACGCATTTAAAACTGAGCCAATTGTTTTAAATGTTATGCGCGGCCACTGAAAGCGAAGCAACACCGTTTGACTCCGCTCAGCTCTGTTCCACTTTCAGTAGTCGCACTTAAAAACAATAAGTTCAGATTTTAAAGCGTAGTCAGCTCCGTTCAGCGCAACTCCGCTACGCATTTGGTGGCCATCCAGCCTAATGTATAAAAATATACGCCGGATTTTATGTTTGTATTTTTTAAAGTTAATTAAAAATATTATTTACATATTTTAACGCATATATTACTGTAGGAGAATCAAATTTTCGAAAAATTTTACGTAAAATATTCATGTTTTTTTAAGTACATTCATTGACCGCCATTTCGGAAGGGAATACTCGTACATTTTCTGAGTAACGAACTTGTTCCAACTACTTACGAAATTAGCGTATAAAGAAGTTTAAGTGTAAATTGTTGGATGTTCGTTTCCATCACGCTTTGCGAGACAGCTGCGTGTCGCGTTAATTTGTATTCACGTACAGCGAACATCTAATAAATTTACAAACTCGCAGTGTTTTTACAGTTACCAAAACATTCGCGATGTTTGCTGCGTACAACATAGTTGCTGAATTTGTGCCTTTTTAATTCAACTTTTGTCCCTTCAATTACATTTAACTGCCCAAAAAATCCCTAACTACAGCAGGTACAGTATGCAATAAAATGCCTGTTGTTCTACAAAGCGTGCTTTCGTTACATTTTTGTCATTATCGCTTTACATAAAGAGTTTTTTATTTCGCTGTTACATAGCGACTTTCTGCGGGAATATATTTTGGCGGTGCCAAACGAAGCCACGCCTGTAATTAATGCACAATTGAAGGGTAACCTTACTTTACTCCAAGCCTTGCACTTACATTGTCAGTTGGCCCATCTCCAAGCCAGCTTTGTCTTTTCCGTTAAATATTCTCACGCAACTGTCACGGCTGCGTCGAATTTGGTAATTATCTAGAATTTGGTAATAGGTAAAGCGGAGCCTATTTTTCCGAATTTGGTGAACAAAATTTAGGCGATCCCAAAGCTTATCGAATTGTATTTCATGTATTACATTACATTAGAGGAAACTCGATGGTCGATGTACTAAAACACCAGCAAATCTGCTGCGTCTCTGAATTGCGCACCTTAAGCATCTTAGTTCGATCGGCAATTACTCCCGTTGCTTTTCCCTTACCATTAACTCTGATAACTTATCCTCATTAGTATAACTGGCACAAAGTAAACAAAAAATAACAAAACATTTATTAGATTAGGAGCTAGATGAAATTATTACAAAACTTCAGGCAATGCTATTGACGCATTGTGTGCTAGTTCAGCAGATTGGTCTATTTAGTAAGTTCCAACACTCCACTGATTAGCTCATCCTGCTAGAGGTCCCTAGCGTCCTGAAAACCAAAAACCCTTAGCCTCCTTCCTGCAAGAGCCTCACAATCATGAATCTGTGTTGCAAGTTCCTCCTTTTGTACTGCACAACCTTCCTCACGGTTTCTCAGTGGTACATGTTTATTCTGTTCATAAGCACCGTCAGATCACAGTGATAAGCCTCATAATTTTCCTGAGTTGTGTTCTGCCCAAGATGTCTGCCGCCCCTCTAAGTCTTCCATGAGGAAACTTACTTAAGGAGGCGCTTGCTATCGTAATGCCTATGAAAATTATCCCATCTTGCCTGGTGTTGCTTGTTAATCCACCTATTGAAAGCAGGCCAGACCAACGATAGCGAGATCCCTAAAGCCGGCTCGGGTCCGATGAACTCAGATGCAAATTCCAGTCCAGCCAGTCGGTTTGCCTCGTCATTACTCTGAACCATCTTATGCCCCGGAACCTAGTGAAGACAGAACACTGAAGTTCTCTCAACATTTTCAGATAACCTCGACCCGAATTGTAGGATCCAAAAGTGCTTCGAGTGCTGCCTGACTATCGGTGTAAATTTAAAGACTTCTTGAAGACCCGTTTCAAATTCTTCCGAACGCAGTCATTAATGGTCATTACTTCAGCCTGGAATGGCCTGAAATACACTGTCCCAGGGCAACAACTTATTCTACCCTTGGTCTCAGGCAGTACAGAGCACCTGTCTTGGACCCATCTGTACACCATAGTAGATCTCCAGAGTTTTCTAACACACTATCTTCCTCCTCAAATGTCATCTTGACATCAAAGGGTCTAGCAACTATGTGTCGCTTGGCAGTTTGATGAGTTCCTATAATTAGAATCGAGTCTCTGATCTTTCTGTGAATCTAGCATTTCCCAAAGTTGAGGATAACGAGACTCCACTATCTTCAGTCTATAATTTATTGGTCAATGGTGGGACATGTATACAAAATTATATATATATATATATATATATATATATATATATATATATATATATAATTTTTTTTTTAAATTATAATTTTAATTTGATTTTGGCAAAAAAAAAACTAATTTGTAATAGCTTATACAAGATCGTTACCCAATAAACCCGTTCAGCAGCTTCAAAATGGTGAACATTTCTTAAAAAACTTTTTTACTTAACACATTAATCTATAAAAATCAGCATTTTAATTTTTCCAAGTCCATCGAAAATACGAAATTGTACCGGACGGTGATGGAATTCGCTTCCATCAAGTCAGCGAAAGCAGCTAAACGGTAAGTCCAAGAATTGCACTGTACGGTTTCCTGATTATTTTTTGCTTCAGAAAATCTACACTCTCTGTTAAAATTGTTAACTCTACACTCTGTTAAAATGTTAGTACTGTAAGGTTGAAATTTATAAGACTTTCGTTTTACTCAGCACATAATTAACTTAATTAAACAATAAGACGGTATATACGAGCGCAGACTGTTCGAAACAATCATAATGAAATACTTTACCTAATTAATACGGCGTTCAACCGCACCGCTATTTTAAATTAAATTATGTTCTCTGATAGCGTCGTTTTGGCGGCATTTATTAAGTTTGGTGAAGCTTTCGTGTAATTAGTAGGAAAACAATGGCTGCGATAACGCTACAAAGTAAAAGCGTTGCACTAACTTTCAGACTATAAAGAAAACGGCGAGAAACATATTAAAGTACTCGTACACAAAATATTTATCTCGCTTACTTAAATATTTATTTAAAAAAAAAACAATACAAATAAAACATGACAATAATAAGAAATTGTTACGTTTTAGACCAGGGTTATATAAATTTAAAATAAAAATACCACATTCACTGATCAGGAAATACCCATAACTGCAAAACCTAAAAAGTTTAAATTTGTCATGTAAAGTGGTCTTGGCTTCTAGGTACCTAACAAGTTACGGTTTCGAAAAAATCCACCATTATAAGGTTAAAATGTATGTTAATACGAACTTTACATTAATATCTGTATTTTTAAGTTGAAATTTGGTATGCAAGTTTGCGTCTTAAATTTTAAAAGTGCACAAAGACAGTATTTCTTAAAATTACGTCTCGAAGAGTTAAAAGTGGACTAATTTTATCGAACTTGTCCAAGCTATTGTTACAATCAATTTTTGTTCCGAGTTTGAATCAAATCGGACTGTACACTTGAGCGAGTCTCACACACACACACACACACACACACACACACACACACACACACACACACACACACACACACACACACACACAATAAGAGGTCTATTAACGTTCCATCAAAAAGTAATCCAAAGGTTAGGATGCTTAAGAATCAGTTTTATCAGATCTTACTTCAATTTTTTTTTAACAGCGAAAATCAAATATTTCGCTTCTACACAAGCAGTCGTCGATCACGACGTTTTTGGAGGAGGTAGAATAAAACTCAAGCATTTCTTCGATTGACGTCCGTATATTAAACTGGTGACGTCACATTTCTCGCCCTCCAGACATCACCTAAGTCCCAATGTAGCCAGCAATAGCCGTCAGCGAAGTGGGCACGGAAGGAGGGGCGGGGTTGTGATTGATTTAGTGTGCGAATGTTGTATAGAGAGCGCTAAGTGATCCCAGGATAAAATAACGGTTATTGCAGGAAAGTTGGCTTCCTTTGGTGACCTTACGTATAACTAACATTTATTTCTGTCTGTCGGTACAACGCCTTCGTTTAAACATTAAAATGTGGACTAAACACGTAAATACTCGCCAAACGCTGCTGTCTCACTAACGAGAGGAAGTGTATCTCTTCAGAAAAACACTTTCAAAAATCTGATTTTTACCATAAAAACCAGCAGTAGAATTGTAATAAAGTACATTGAAAATTTAAAATTCTAATTTATTTTTTGGAAGTAAAAAAGTGTTTTGCACTCCTGGTACTTTTTATTCAAAATATAATGAAAAAACTAGCGATATCATTGGAACGCGTTAAACTACCATATACGCATTAGTCAATACATTATGTATTACGTATGTATATTGCATATACATATAAGTAAAGTATTGAGTATATATATATATATATATATATAAAACACACACACACACACACACACACACACACACACACACACACACACACACACACACACACACACACACACACACACACACACACACACACACACACACACACACACACACATATATATATATATATATATATATATATATATATATATAAATAAAATGATAATGTGTGTATTATTATGTATACAAAAAGTTTAATAATAAATATTTAAACAGGTAAGTTCAAAGAAGAGCTGACCTCGTAGTATATTCTTAACTGCTTGGCCACGCTGTACGTCAGCGCTCGTAACCTTTTCCGCCAATTTAACCAGTAACCGTTCCATTTAGGTAAAATGTTACTGGAAGTTTTATGCTCTTTCTCCGTGAAACGGTCAAAATTATAAGTCTTGCCGTTCAGCCAGTATTACAAGAAATAGTTTAACAACACTCGTTATTGTTAAACTAGAGGCCGCCATCTTGAAACGGAAGTGACTGGGAAAAAGTCTTACATATAAGTCATTTGGGCTTTATGTATGGTATCTTCATACCAAATTTCAAAACAATCGGTCAATGCCTTCGACCAAAACTGCGTAACAAACGACACAAACCAAAGGCCGAACGGTCGAGTTGAAACAGGATTTATTATTATTTAAAAATTAATAATAAAACAATTATACTACATTTCAGCCTACTACTACTTTATACTACTACTTTATGCAAATAAAGAAAATGTTTTCAACATTTCGTAATGAAAATGTTTTCAACATTATGTATAAAATAAATTTATTAATACAAATTTAAAATAATTGCGGCACGCTGCTTTCTCGCTGGCGTGATAGAAATGAATTTCCAAAAGTATTTTTCTTAATCTTGCCATTTTTTAAATTCCGATTTCATCGCCATACTCAGCATTAAAATATGCATATATTGACACTTTTAATTTGAAAATTACATTAAAAATATGACATGAACCCTGGCCGCCGTCGAATTAAATATCTTAACTTCAACGGATTTTGAAAATGGCCGCCATTTTCAAACTGTTAAATGAATTTTCACCGGAGACAGGATCTCAGAGGATTTCAAGGTTCCGGTCTTATGATGCTGCTCCAATGTAATGTATTATGTGTATGAATAAGTTTATTAATACACACTTAAATTACAACTAACGGCATTATAACCATGCCCAGCTCTGCTGGCACAAATTGTTCAAACAGATTACAGTGAAATATATCTTGTTTGAACTCGATTGTTCTTTAATATATTGTATATAATTATTTAAGTTAATTATGAACTCAATTGTACTGCTTGCCCAGCCCAGCCCTCTTAATGCTAGATCAGGGGATCCTCAAAGAAGTCCAGGAGGAACTCTTGAAGGTCTATTGAACTTTGAATGGTGTCGATTGAATTGGGGGGGGGGAAGTCTATTGGGGGGGGCGATGAAATGGTGATTTACGATTAATATTAACACATATTTCCCCGGAATTAAGTAAGATATCGAAGGCCATCAACCGCAACTATCTCGTTAAAATTTTATGTATATTGTGATTTATATTTTTTTGAATTTCTGCTTCTATAAACATTATATCTTTAATGTATATCTAAACAAATTATTTAAAAAAAACTGTATTACTGAATTGCTTCTAATAAAAGCTTCATTTGCTGTGATATTTGTGCAACACATTGTAAACATAGGAATATAGGGGATCTACGGAATAAAAAAAATATTTAGAGGCAGAATATATGTCGAAGCAGAAAAAAGGTTGAGAACACCTGGGTTACATTATTAACCCAGGCTATATTGTACAAAACTGATGTTTTATATTTGTATTATATGATGTAGATAAGTTTTAATATTAAATAATAAAATTATGCAAGTAATAGAAATAAATTAATTAAACAAATATAAATAAAAGAACCACCTTCATTATTTTAAGTTCTGTTAACCGTCCAGCAATGTAAACAGAGAAGTAACATAAAATAATAGCAATACGCAGCTGTCTCGCTGACGTGATAAAAGCAAATTTATTCATCATCTTGACTGATATCACCAACATAATCAACGTTGAATGCTGCATATTTCTTTCATCTAAATGTCTTAGTACTTAAATTCCATTCCTATCAAAGAGAGTAAGTAAACACAAAAAAATAAACGTTGCACGCAACTGTCCCGCTGACGTGATGCAAGCGTATTTCCAAAAATATTTTACTTTTGTCAATTGTTGGAAAACTGAGGGACTTTTCATTAATACGTTTAAAACCTGTAATAGAAGAAAGAGAAGTAATTCCGTATTATTCGGATTTGGAAGCAAACACTCGACACTTTATCGCGTGAACAGAATTACTCAGATAATAGAAGATAGCTGTGAAAAAAGAAAGTTTGTTCAAGCGTCTATCTTGATGCCTTCCGAGTATTTAACAAAGTTTACAAAAAGGGCTTGATGTACAAATTGGAAATAGAATTTCCTAAACAATACTGTGAAATTCTAAAAACAATATTTTAAACTTTGAAATTACTTTGAAAGTACGAAAATGAACCCTGACATCCGTCAAATCCATTTTCTTAATTTCAAGCTATTGTGGGAATACAAAACGCTAATTTACGTAGAATTTAACGCTGATTACGATGGTAAAATTAGTTTTTTTAAATATTGTTTTTTAAGATTTGAAATGACCCCCATTTTGAAACTGTTGAACGGATTTTACTCGTAACGAAGTTGTCTATCTTACTACCGAAAAAGGTTTTTTTTTGACAAAATTTGAATGGAATTTCATTAAAATGACTAACGTGAATGTGCCATCGTACACGTACACGTAGAAGTCAGGTCACTGATGTAGATCTTGACGTGTTTTCAGTGGCATTAGCTCATTTTCGAATAGAAATTGGCTGCAGATCGTGGTAGCCAATCATCGAACGGATGCCCGAAATGTTTACAGAAACACCCGCGAGACTAGTAACGTGTTTTTCTGTCCTGAATACAACGGAAAATAAAAGAATGCACCTCGCCGCTACGGGAGAATAAAGGTTAACGTAGTTTTACAAATTGTTTCTGGCAGTTCCTAACAATTCCAACAATGCCAATCCCGTGTTGTCAGACTGTAAAATAACTTGGCCGGCCGCCCTGTTTTACTCTATGATAATGTGTCACTGTAAACTTTCTGCCATAACAACTATCAGTGAAGCAGCACTCAGCTGTCTCGCTCATGTTGCGAAGACGAAATTTAATCAATAGTTCGTTTTAAATCTGTATACACTAGCAGTTCAAAGAACAGCAGACCTCGCAGTATATTCTTAATTAATATATAGAGAGATCCACGTAAGTTTTCCGCCAATTTAACCGGTAACCGTAATATTTACTATAAATGTTACTGGACCAACTTGATTGGAAATTTTCTGCTCTTTCTCCATGAAACGTTCAAAATTATAATAGGTTTTGTCGTTCAGCCACTATTACAGGAAATAGCCAGCAACTACACTCCCAACGTTGAATCACAGCCTGTCTTCTTGAAACGGAAGTGAATGGGGAAAAAATCGTACACATACGTCTTTTGGGCTTTGTAAAATTTACCTTCGTAATAAATTTCAAAACAATCGGTCAATGCGTTTGGGCAAAACTCGTCATTGTTAACTAGAGGCCGCCATCTTGAAACGGAAGTAAATAAGAAAAAATGTGAACAAAAATGCGGGCTTTATACAAGATATTTTCGTACCAAATTTCAAAACTATCGGTCAATGCGTTCGAAAAAATCTGCATACACTCGTCATTAAAAACCAGATGCTGCCATCTTCAAAAGGAAGTGAATAGGACAAAATATTAATATATACGTCGCTTGGGCTTTATACATGGTACCTACGTACCATATTTCAAAACTACTGGTCAAAGAGTTTGGCCAAAACTGCGTAACAAACAAAAACATAAACCAAATGCTGAACGGTAGAATGAAACAGAGACCTCGCTTCGCTATCAGTGTGTGTGTGTGTGTGTGTGTGTGTGCGCGCGCGCGCGTGTGTGTGTGTGTGTGTGTGTGCGCGCGCGCGCGTGTGTAACACTTTCGCGTTCGCAATAAATCTACTTTTGTAATATAGTAGCTTCTACACATTTTCGAAACCTGATTCCGCCATAGTAATCAGCTTTGAAAACAGCATAAATTAGCATTTTTATATTCCTAAATACGTTGGAATTAAGAAATTCAAATTGACTTCGGTCAGTGTTCATTTTCGAATTTTCAATGCAATTTGGAAGTGTAAAATACTGATATATACAGATTTTAATGCTGATTATGATGGTGAAATTAGAATTTCAAATTTGTATATATATATATATATATATATATATATATATATATATATATATATATATATGTGTGTGTGTGTGTGTGTGTGTGTGTTTCAGGGTCAGGATAGGTGCTCATTTCAAGAATCCAGGTCTAGGCCTTACCAAGTTGGCAGCTCCAATAGTTTATTTTCCGATGGAAATCCCCGCTAATAATTTTTACTACAAATTTTCATTTTATATTGTTGGGCGACTGACGACTGAGGATACAAATTATTTCGACCTTTAGACGTGCTAAGATATACTTCGGACACTTGTAGGCCATGTTTTGTACATTGAATTCAGCGCTGCAGCGGAAGAAGCATAAATTATTCAGATTTAATTAAAGCCTGCATTGTTGCTGATGGACTCTAGTTTTCTTGAGTTAGTTTCGTATCAGAAGCATTTATATATATATATATATATATATATATATATATATATATATATAAGTTATATAGTGTAATTTAAGTTAAGACAATGTACAATGTCAACGAACGATATATAATCCTGCAGATGTTCATTTCTTAGAATAGCTATATCAGCTTTTTCTCATTGCACTGTAATAAAGCTTTTGTTAAGTTAGTTAGTTGAGTCTGATCCAGTGTGTGAACAACACTGTACAACAGGTTACCTCTAGGCATAAGAGTTATACCTATTTATTATAATTATTATAATAAACGGTTTTGTAAAATTCAAGTTTGAGTTTTTTAAAAACCAATCGATCGGAACCAACGACATAACTGGCGCAGTCGGTAGGACACATCGGGAAAATTAGTGCATATAATTTTTCTTCAGTTTCAACTGATTAACCGAAGTGTCGAACAAAAGACCAACCGTTTAATTTAATAAGCGTATATTATTAAATTGAACACAACCAACCGGCAAAGTGAATATTTGCAACCGTAGAGTGAACATCTACATCCGAACCGAAGTGAAGTGAAATAATTGTGTAAAAGTTCAGTGCATCGCGTAATGAGCATAGAGTTTTGGATTTTGTAAGTAATACAAAGAAGAATAGCCTTTGTGAATCTGTATACATTATCCTTAGTTATTTATAACATTTTAACTTTAAGTAATAAGTAAATTTAAAAATTTACAATGGCAACTCCTGTTTTAAAGAAGGAATATCTAGATATGATTCCGGAATATTCTGGAGAACCTACAATGTTAAGTAGATTCATATCAATTTGTGACAAAATAGTTGCTAAATTTTATGTAGCTAGTAGTCCCGAAGACTTTCAAAATTAATATTTGATGTCAACGATTCTAAGTTAAAAGGCTCTGCTTTAGAATTAGTTGTAAGTTCTAATAGCTATGCTTGGTTAGATGTAAGGAAAACACTTTTATCTTGTTATTCAGACAAAAGAGATTGCTTTTCATTAAATCTCGAAATGGCTGAACTAAAACAAGAAGTCATTGAATCACCATTTAAATTCTATGACAGAATACAAAAATTGTTAAACCTGCAAATAGCATATTTTGTAAATAAAGAAGTAGGTAACCATTTGGTACTATGCGAGTACGTTCAAAAATTAGCTTTACGAGTTTTATTAAGAGGGCTACTGGAACCATTAGGTTCTCTTATGAGAACGAAAAATCCCACAACTTTGGGTGAGGCACTTAACATGCTAACGAACGATTTTCAATTTAAAAATAATAAAATGTTTTCACAACCAAACAAGCATATAGGTGTTCCTAAAAGTCAAAATAATTTTGTACGCAGACCGACAAATATTGAACAACCAAAGTTTAACCAAACTCCTAGACAAACATACCAACAACCTAATCCTTTTTATAAACCGCCCTTTGCTAACTACGGTCAACAACAGCGAAGTCCGTTTATGAACAATGGAAATCAAAAACCTATTGTATCACCCCAAAATAAAACATATACACCTACTCCTATGAGTATTTCTACTAGACAAACACATGGGCAAAATTCTAAAATTTTTCAAATGACAGGACAAAACACTGAAACGAGCGATAATAGCGTTGAGCAGACTATACCAGATATAGATATGTTTGTAACAGACGAGAATTCGGAAGAACAATGTTTTGACTACAACCACACTGACGAAGACTGTGAAGATAACCACTTAACCTCACAATCCGAAGAGAATAATTTTTTAGAGATAACCAACTCAGGAACCGATTTTCGATAATGAATCTAAGGAGTGATAACAATCAGTTACCTTTTATATACGATCCGAATACTAACTTTAAAATATTAATCGACACAGGTAGTACACGATCTTTTATAAGAAAATCATTAGGCCTAGAATGTTTTAAAACAAGTATAATTAAAGAACCCTTTGAAGTAACCACTGCACATGGCGTTTCAAGAGAAAACTTTAGTTGTAAACTACCTTTGTTATTTAAAAAGGCAATGAAATTTTACCTGTTTGACTTCCATAAACAATTTGATCTATTGCTAGGTTTGGATAACATTAAAGATTTGGGAATACATTTAGATTTTATAAATAAGAAGCTAATCTTGTGTGATAAGAAGATTCCTATTCATTATTTTAACACGGAAGAAGACGTATCACAAAAAAGAACAGACTCTGTTAAACAACAAATTTCAAATTACATAGTACAAGCTAGAACCAGTCAAATTATGAAAATTTCGGTAAATAATATAAATAACGGTGAAGGAGTGTTAACATATAAACAAATAAATGGGTTAGAAATTCCTCAATGTTTAGTAACAGTACATAACGGCGAAGCTCTTTGTCCCATTACTAACAAAACGACAAGAAATATTAAATTGACTATAAATGAAAGATTTAAATTAGAACCCCTAAGTAATTACAATATTTATGAACCAAAAACATTGGACAATAGAATTAATTTTAATATGACTGATTACAAAAGTGGGAAAAATATTTTTGATTTGTCAAAAATTAGAGTAGAACACATGAATTCGGAAGAAAAAATTGCCATTACTAAATTAGTACAAGAGTACGCAGATATTTTTCATGTTGACGGAAATAACTTTACCTTCACTAATCAAATAAAACATATAATTCGAACCACAGACGAAATTCCCGTATATTCTAAAAACTACAGATATCCAGAAATTTATAAAAACGAAGTTAACAAACAAATTGATGATATGCTGAATCAGGGAATTATTCAACCTTCTCAATCCCCGTGGAACTCTCCAGTTTGGATTGTACCCAAAAAGCAGGACGCCTCCGGTAAACAAAAATTTCGACTAGTAATAGACTTCAGAGGCCTAAACTCAAAAACAATTGATGACAGATTTCCTTTACCAAATATAACAGATATTTTAGACGAATTAGGACGATCTCAATATTTCTCGACATTGGACTTAGCTTCAGGATTTCACCAAGTGGAAATGGAAACAAACAGTGTAGAAAAAACAGCATTTTCAACAGAAACCGGACATTACGAATTTTTAAGAATGCCTTTTGGTCTAAAAAACAGTCCTCCCACATTTCAGAGAATTATGAACAATGTTTTAAGGGGAATTCAAAATGAAACATGCTTAGTATATTTAGATGAGGTCATAATTTATTCGACCAGTCTCCAAGAACACATACAAAGACTTAGGGAAGTTTTTGACAGACTAAGGAAAGCAAATTTAAAATTCAGTTAGACAAAACAGAATTTCTTAGAAAGGAAGTAGCGTATTTAGGTCACCTAGTAACAGCAGAAGGTGTCAAACCAAATCCAGATAAAGTGAAAGCAATTAAAAACTACCCAATTCCAAAAACCACCAAACAAATTAAGGGATTTTTAGGTCTATTGGGATACTATAGAAAATTTATTAAAAATTTTGCTGGAATTACTAAACCTTTTACAAACTGTTTGAAAAAAGGTGCAACAATTAAAATAGATGATCCAAATTATATAAATTGTTTTGAAACTTGCAAGAATATATTATCTAATGAACCTTTGTTACAATATCCAGATTTTGAAAAGGAATTTAATTTAACTACGGATGCTAGTAATTTTGCCATCGGAGCAGTGCTTAGCCAAAATAAAAACGGAGCTGATTTACCTATAGCCTATGCGAGTCGAACATTAAGTGATAGCGAAGTCAATTATTCGGCGATAGAAAAGGAATTACTTGCTATAGTATGGGCAACTAAATATTTTCGGCCTATATCTACGGAAGAAAATTCAAGATTTATTCTGACCATAAACCTTTACAATGGCTTTTTTCAGTCAAAGAACCAAATTCTAAACTTCTTCGGTGGAGACTTAAATTAGAAGAATACGATTACCAAATAGTGTATAAAAAGGGCAAGTTAAATCAAAACGCTGGCGCACTTTCTAGAATACAACTAAACGTTAGCGATACCAGTCCAGTGAACTCAGGATCAACGACCGATCAAGATATTCAGCAAACAGTAGCAGAATCAGTAAATTTATATTTTCCGGAATTAGACGAAGGACTTCCAGGAGTAGATGATGCTCAATCGATGAAACGGAAGATATCTTAGTCGACTTGGCAGCAGCAGAAGATAACGCAGAAGATAACGACCAAACGTTACATTCAAATTATGAAGGTAACACAGTGATTGAAATGCCAATTTTGGATGAACCTGTTAATTTTGGAAAAAAACCAAATAATAATATCTCTTATACACTATAACCCCAAAAAAGTAAAAATACAAAAATTATTTAACAACAGTAAAACAAGATTCATTGTAGAGATATCTAAAAATAATTTCGATAATGATGCCGTAAATTTTGTAAAACAATATTTAATACCAAATATAAAATATAGTATATACTTTGAAAACGATACTTATGAAAAATTTGCAACTTGCATAGCCAAACATTTTAAAATTTCGCAACTATGGTTAATTAAATGCACCACAAAATTAGTGGACATAACCGATGAAGAAGAGGTTCAGGAAATCATAAAAAATTATCACGTAGGGAAAACATCATCGTGGAATTCAGGAAACATACGAACAAATAAAAAGGAGATATTATTGGCCAAATATAAAAAATCATATTCAAAATTTTGTAAACAACTGTGACATTTGCTTAAAAACAAAGTACGAGAGGATACCCTTAAAGCTAGAAATTAATTTAACACCAACAGATACGAGACCACTACAAATGATGCACGTGGACAGTATTACGCTTGATAAGCAAAAGTTTCTAAGCATTGTTGATAGCTTCTCTAGATATGCGCAGATGTATTATATTGCAGGTGCACTGGCTGTCGAAATAGTCAGCAAATTCTTGGATTTCTTTTCTCATTATGGCATACCAGAAGTTATAGTAGCAGATAACGGCGTGGAATTTAATAACAGGTCAAAATAAAAATTCATTTCATAAGCACACAACATCCACCATCAAATGGGATGGGAAAAAGATTACATTCTACACTAATAGAACATATAAGATTATTAAACAACCAATCTGAATTTAAAAATGAAACAATCGAAAATAAAGTAAAATATGCAATAATCGCCTACAACAACAGTATACATTTTGTAACGAAATTAACTCCGTTTGAAATTTTAAATGGACACATAAATTTCAATTCACTTTTAGATATTGAAGTTGAGAGACAAGTTATGAATGATTACGTTGCCACCCACAAAGAAAGGACACAAAGATTGTATGAGATTATTAGATAAACAAACCAAAATACAAAGGAAAATATTTTAACTAAAAGGAATGTCAATAGAGAATTAGTACCCGAAATTCCATCTGATGTTTATGTCAAAACTGTACAGAAACAAAATAAAACTAAAAACAAATATAATAAAGAAGAAGTTATTTCAGTAAACGCAGAATTAAAAACGGCAAAAATTAAAGGGAGACACCCTAACAACAAACAAAAAATCCATCTATCAAAAATTAAAAGACCAAGGAAAATCAGTAAAATTCCAAAATCTAACCTTTTATAAATCCTTTTCCAGGTCCCTCCTCTTCCTCCAGGGAGTAATTAAAGATAAGCTATAGATAATTTATGTAGAAAATAAAGTTAATATTAAGAAAACTAGGTATATTTCAACCAAGTATAATTTCCACAAAATAATTGTTCAGTGAAATATAAAAAATTCATCAGTTCTATAATAATAAATTACCATTAGAGCCAAAAATAGAAAATATGTGGGCATTTGAAAGTGTAATAGACGTAAGTTGTAAAATTAGAGCTAAAGAAATAGTATATTTGCTGAAATTGCTTATTGTAGATGAAACAGACTATAATATTTATAAGTTGTTATCTGTACCAACCAAATATGAATCAGGATATATAACTGTAATTCCAAGAGTAAAATATATGTTAATGTCTAAATCTAAGTTAGGTAAGGTTAAACTCTTAGGTTTAAACAGTAATTGTAAGAACAAAATTCATTCAAAATATCTATGCTCATTGGAATAAATAACTAATCATAATCTCTATTGTGAAACATCTATAATAAAATCCGGCAAGACGGACAGCTGCAAATATAAATATACTGCACTGGAGATTCCTGAAAATTTAATAATATGGATTCCTGAAATGAACCAATATTTGGCAATTTTACTTCAAAAGGAAACCTTAAAATTTATGAGTCAAAAGGAAACTACAGCAACTACACTTTAAGGTATCTACTTAATCAGTCCCAACAATGATTCAATTTTTTATCAAAATAAACAATTATATCATTCATCAGAAACAAAAGGTGGTCATTCCTAGATGCCTCTGGATTACATCTTGAAGTCAGTCAACGACCAGAATTCTCCATTAATCTAAAGAAATTGGACATAGAAAAAATTAATTTAGACGCTATATCAAAAATTCAACAACATTCAGTTACTACAACAAAAATCAGCATCTGGACCATCATCATATTCGGAAGTCTTCTCCTGGGGATTATTTATATTGTGTTTAAAAGATTTTCGGGAAAAGACCAACGTCAACCCAGCACTCAACCACCCCCGGAAGTTTTATTTAGGGATGGAGGAGTTATATAGTGTAATTTACGCGTAAGTTAAGACAATGTACAATGTCAACGAACGTTATATAATCCTGCAGATGTTCATTTCTTAGAATAGCTATATCAGCTTTTTCTCATTGCATTGTAATTAAGCTTTTGTTAAGTTAGTTAGTTGGGTCTGATCCAGTGTGTGAACAACACTGTACAACAGGTTACCTCTAGGCATAAGAGTTATACCTATTTATTATAATTATTATAATAAACGGTTTTGTAAAATTTAAGTTTGAGTTTTTTAAAAACCAATCGATCGGAACCAACGACATAAATTATATATATATATATATATATATACATATATATAAAGTTTAGAACATGTCTGTCTTTACTTCGGGCAGGCGATCTCTTAGGGAGTTTATTGGTAGCACTTTAATGCTGAACTTCCATTAGAAATGAGGTACTGGAGCATCCATCATCGTATGACCCAGATCCGAGTCCTTGAAATGATTGCCGATCCTTATCTCTAGAATATTTTTTCATGTGTGTGTGTGTGTGTGTGTGTGTGTGTGTGTGTGTGTGTGTGTGTGTGTGTGTGTGTGTGTGTGTGTGTGTGTGTGTGTGTACTTTGTTATATTAACCTAGCGATAGTAATTTTAGCCCGATTTTAACAAAAATTGGCACAAAAACGGTTTTGGTAATAGTGAACAATATTACCCAGCAAAATCCGTTCAAACGTTTTCGAAAATCCTATTTTACGGATGGGATAAGCGTTAAAACTGCATTGATTAGCATTTTAAATTTCCATAAATTAAAGATATTTTCTGGTTTTAACTCTGATTACGATGGTAAAATCATATTTCCAAAAATAGTTAAGATAAAAATAGTTCTAATGGCCGTTCAAGTAATGTAACTTTGTAAATTTATGAAAGTTCGCTTCTATCAAGTTAGGAGACACCTGCTGTTATTATTCCTATCAAGTAAATAGTACGTAAATAAAAAGAGAGTAAATAAACGTTTCACGCAGCTGTTCCGGCTGACGTGATGCAAGCCAATTTTCAAAAATATTTTATTTCTCATCTGTCAATTGTTGGACAACTAAGAATTTTTTTAATACGTTTAAAACCTATAATAGAAGAAAACGAACTAATTCCGTATTATTGGGATTTAGAAATAAACACTCGACACATGATCACGTGAACAGAATTCTTCAGATAATAGAAGATAGCTTCGAAAAAAAGAAAGTTTGTTCGAGTGTCTGTCTTGATATTTTCCAGGCATTTGACAAGGTTCAGCATAAGGGTATGATATACAAATTGGAAAGAGACCTTCCTAAACAATACCGTGAAATTCTAAGATCTTATCTTATAGGCAGAATGTTCTGTGCGAAATATGGATGAGAATATTCGGAGTTTAGAGATCAGTGCCACAAGGCAGCGTAATGGGGCCATTACTGTTCTTGATATATACATGTGATCTGCCAATGGATGAAGAAACCAAAATGGCTGCATTTGCGGGCGATACTAGCTTTTGGCGATAATGTTAAAGAAGCAACAGAGAAACTGCAGAAAACCATCCTGCAAGTTAATGTGTCGCCCAAAAGGTGGAGTGTAAAACTTAACGAGTCTAAGTCAACCCATATTAATTTACTTTTAAAAAAGAGGAAGAAATGCCAGTACTAACAAACAGTAAAATTATTCCATACAGAAAAGTAGTTGAATATTTGGGAATGAATTTAGAATCAAAGCTCAACTGGAATTCATTACAAAGAAAAGAAAATAACTTAAGATTAAGTTCAAGAATTTCTACTGGTTATTTAGATATAATTCAGGATTAAGTATAAGAAATAAATTACTTTTATACAAACAAGCTGTATAAACGTAAGCCGGTGGACTGTAAATTTTGGGATTTGCCAAGAGAAGTAATATAAAGAAAATTTAAATTAGGAAAACAAAATACTGACCATAATAGTAAATGCGCCTTGGTACAATGATAATATTCACAGCGATCATAGAGTGAAAACGACTGATTATGAAATCAAAGCAGTAAAAACGAAACACGAAAAACAACTCAGAACCCATACTAATGCTTGTTTTCAGAAAATGCTTGCACATAGGACTAAACCCTTCGACTTGGTGCAGTGATTGCATATCAAACTAAGAGGCTGTAGCTGACAACCAGAGCCATTCATTAAAATGAGAATCTGACAAACGATGATCTATTTTAAGTTATAACTACTAGATAAGTTTGTACTTAGTTGTAGTTATCAATTATATAAATTATATATATATATATGTTTACCCTGTATATGTATATATGTAAAATATATATATTTTTTACCCTCATTTTGAAATTCTGATTATAAAATCATAATCAGTATTAAAGTTTGCATACATTAGCTCTTTAAATTTTTAAATTAAATCGGAAATGAATCCTAACCACTTTCAAATTTAATTTCCTAATTTCGATGAATTTTGAACATTGAAATGCCAATTTATGCAGAATTTAACGTTGATGATGATCATCATGATTATTATTATTTTGTGCCAAGTTTTAATCAAATCAAACGAAAATTACAAGTTTGAACGTGCTCTCTCTCTCTCTCTCTCTCTCTCTCACACACACACACACACACACACACACACACACACACACACACACACACACACACACACACATTTTAACAATCACTCAAAACGTTATCTAGAGGTCAGAAACGGCGATCATTTCAAGAACCCTGGCAGCTCCATTTACCAATGAAAAATCGTTACTGTAAATTTAAAATAGAAAAAAATTGTAAATTTTGTATTAGTGTAAAATAATTTTTGACGCATAACCTTCCAAATGAAAGCATTAGGAGAACATCTGAGAAGCTACCGGAAATTGTTCCACCCTTCACTCCCACATTGTTAGGTCCTTTTGAGTTGTTAAAACTTCAGCGAGGGGAAGTCGCTTTAACAAAAAGACGAGTGTCTTAGAAACTTCGATGGAATTTCATTTTAGGTAAAAGCGAGACTAATGGAAGGAAAACTATCCCTCGACAGGTCGTAAACCGTTATTAGTATATATTTTCTGATAAATAAAACATGTTATTTAACGAGTTTTAATTGGAAAATGGCTATTGTATCTGCCGCTATGATAGTACACAGATCATGATCTCGAGATCATTTTGTAACAAATTATAAATGTTATATAGCATTAACACTCGCAATTTTACGGCTAAAAAAAAAATTATTTTGGTAATATTTTGGACAAGTCTGTTATGAACGAAAATAGGTTTAACAAATTCAAAATTTAGTTTAAAAAAAGTAGTCACTTCTTTCGGCCAATCCCGCACTGCCTAAGTTTTTTAAAATTTAGAATCCTACTATGATGGCACCCTCCAAAAGCTGACTTCCCCATGGATTCCTGAGAGAACTGAGATGGAAGTGATGATATTTATAAGCATACACTGTGCATCTTAACAATAATGCAGTAATAAACGTGTTGTGGGCAGGCATCGCGGCGTGAAGGCGTGTTACCTTGTACGGGCAAAGTAAAGTGCTCATCTCCTATCTCCTGGCGTAGTTAGGCTAATTAAAAGGTGGATGTGTTGCAATAGTGACGGCTTTGTAGAAAGTTCAATCAGCGAGGCTGTTAATTCTGGAAAAAATTATTTTCAAATTTTTTTCGCTAATCTCCATTGAAAAATGATTAATTGGAGCGATGTTCAACCATTATGTCAAACCAAGACACGGAGTTTTGTAATATGCTCTATAGATCACGTTTTAAAAATTCTTTAAAATTTGTATTTATATCTGTGTGTTTATTCACATCTACCGTTCGCAATTTTCATCAGATTTGATTCAAATTTTATATAAAAAAATCCAATTATTACGTTACCCAGCAAAATCTGTTAAAAGTTTTAAAATGGCGAACATTCTAAATGTTAAACAAAAATCTGTAACCATCTTAATCAGCGATAAAATCTGTATAATGTATTATTTAAAATTTTCAAAATCAATTGAAATACGAAAATTAACCCGATGGCGGTTAGGATCATTACAACTATCGTATTTTCGAAACACATAATTTAAAATGCAGAGTGTAATGTTGACTATAATAATGAAATCAAGTTTTCAAAATAGGGTAAAACAAAAACATTGCTACTTTTTGGAAATTCGTTTTCAGCACATCTGCGAGACTGCTGCGTGCCGTGATTATTTAATTTTGATTAATTAATCGTGTGGCCAACACTCACTCAATATAAACATGGCTGTAATACCTTAAAACTTATAAAGACTATTTTGATAAATTTTCTTATTTACGTATTTTCCTGTAGTTTCTAGAAACAAAGTTAATTTTTTTATACTCCAAATAGGCCTATTTCAAATAAATTTAATCAAAATAGTTGATGCAGATTTTTACTATTTGGGTAGTAATGCTTAAAAGCCATTTTATAAAAAAAATGTTTAAAAATTACACTAAATTTGCTGAATATATAAATATAAAATTCGAATAAAAAACATTATTTAGATTTTAGATGGTAGAACAGGCTCTAACCAAGTTGATGGGCAACGGGGATCAAATTTTTTGACTAACAAAAAATATATATACAAAAAAAATGTTAACTAAAATCATTGCTTTCACGACTTACCTGAAATTAAAATGAAATACTGCAAACATCGTAAGAAAAACGTAAACAATGCCAAACTATTTATAGCCTAGGCCTAACCTATCTCACGGAATCTGATTAACAGGTTATCCTAATCCATGATAAGAACGAACAAAACAAAAAACCTACCTTAATCTACCGTACTTCCACGTTTATAATTAAATACAAACAGCACAACACTTAATTGTCAATCAACAAATTATTTACACATGCAACCATAAATAAAGATCGTTAATAGGCTACAATACGTGTTGAACTGTGGCCTAGCAAAGCAGGTCTAGTTGGGTTCTGTAGTCTACCGCTAGAGTGCAACCGCGATTGTAGGTTCCTTTTTAGCGGCTCCACGATCAATATAACACAACATTTCGCAATTTGAATTCACATCAGACATAAAAACATACACTTTGTTAAACGTATTTTTATTGTAAAATGATTATTCTAAATAAATTGTCAAATACAACTGTAACGTAAACTGATGTTTAAGTTGTTTATCGAGCGATTATTTTGAATTCTAACCTAAAAAATGACGAGTTTGTGTGTTCTAACTATAAGCTGTGTTGTGGTTATAGCGACTGGGCAGAAAAATAATTTTGTGTTTCCTGAATACCCGTACAAGGAAACCAACAAAAATGTGAGTATAAGTTTTACTTCAATGCCTTCTTGATTTAAAAATGTATATGTACAAGTTGAATAGAATATAGGTGCAAAACACTGAGTAAACATTCTCATATACAATTTATTTTTCCTAATAAATCGGTTCGGAATTAGAAACAACTGAAAAAACAAGCGAAAAATCAGCCTATTATTACGTTAACAAAAATTGTTTTTCTTAAATTTTGCTAAAATATTTGAAGAATCATAACTCAACGTCTATGTAGCAAATAGAAATTTTGTAGATTTTGCTTAAATTTAGTTGTACGTTAGGATTTGTAGTTGTACGATACATTAGTGCAGCGAAATTGAAGTTTACTTTTCGAAAATAAATCGGGGAAAAACAAAAGTAACCTTGACCGCCGTTTGGATTTTCAATTTATTCTCGTCGGAAGAGAAATGTACGGTTCTAAAATAAATTTTATGTATTTTAAAAATTGTATGTATTTTAAAAATTGTCTATACTGTATCTTTTTTGGCCTATATTATCAAAATCTGCTGAACTGATTTTGAGAATCCGATTTTAGGGAATTCACAACTGAAAATTTACTTTGTTAAATGCTGGCTGAACTCGTACAATTTATTTTGAAATGAAAATATAACTTTAAATGGAAAACAATATCTAAATCTTATATTTAAGTTACAAACTATATTTGAAACACATCGAAATTTTTTTATTTTATTGAATTTAGTTGTATTAAGGTACCAGAGAGAACATACTTTTACTTATATTTATGTGGAAAAGTGTGTGTTAGTAATTTAAGCACGCACAAAACTTGTTAAGATATAATCGGTGAATATTTCATAATCCATATTCTTGATTTTACTATGGTGGACACAATAATAGCTCATTTTCCAATAGAAATGCTATTATAAATAAAGAAAGCTCCATTTAAAAATGCTACACGATCTTCATAAACAAGTACTGCAACCCAGTCTAATTGTGTATGGATGGTTGCCGCTACCAGAATTGAAGGCGCAGGAGGCAGAAAAAGTATGTAATTTGACGCTTCAAAAAAACAATTTTTTTTTAGATGATTTATCAGACACAAATAAAACCTAACTTAACAGATTTCCATTGGAAAAATAAGCCCTGATTGTAATCTCTAGATTAATTATGAGAAACTATGCATAGAAATAAAAACAAACCTTACAGTATTCTGATGGGATGATTAGGTGAGGCCAAATCAATGGAAGCCAAGGCACCCATATTCAGGTTTGTCAGACGATTAAAGCTGAAGAAATTAACAACACTATCTAATTAAAGATAAAGGAATACGGAAAGTTCAAAGTTGCATATATGTCTTGGGAATGAACATTTCACCTTTCCTGAAAAAAGGTGGAGGCAGTTGATGGGTTTAGCGATCCCACCATATATCTAACTCATACTACTCTCATTGATCTACTCAAGACACACATATACAAACATTCACTACTCTACTTAACCTGGCTAACTCTAAATTGCAATGTGACCCATGCTGATGGAGTGTATGACACCGGTCTAATGGTGTGTCAAACAGAGCCCTGGCATAACTGGCAACCTCCCAGTGTACCTTAGCCTTACCCATGTATGCTGGGCTCTGTGTAGGTGGATATAATTTCCCTAACTACTCATGTTCCTATGAGTAAGTAGAAACATATGTTAGAATGAGTAAGAATTCACCACACGAGAAAAAGTTAGCAAAATGGGATACAACCTCCGTGATAAGGGTCAACAGTAATGGGAAGAAATTGAAAGGCAATTAGCAGAGAAAGCATCTGTAATTACCTCAATAAAGAATTGAGAAGTCACCAATTGTAAGTGAGGTAGTTATTCATCTTGAATCCTCTTGAAATCCAAGACTTTATGAAGAGATTAATACTGTAGAAGGTGCTGTAACTGAGCATCTCAGGAATATAGAAAGAGGGCACAATAATAGATCTACAAGGTTGCAATATACGAGTAATAGGAACTCTAGACTGTCATTAATTCATTCTTCAAAAAAAAAAAAAAAAAAAAAAAAAAAAAAAAAAAAACGATACCCGATTCCACCAGTTCTCCATCTCCATTTCAGTTTTTATACGTAGATAAAACAATCAGACCAAAACTTAACTGAACAGACATGACTGTGTAAAAGGGCATTTTAAGCAGAAGATACGTTTTATTATCTTCTGTAAAACTGATGTGAAAAATTTTCTGCACTATTTTTTCAGGAAGTAGCTTTTCGTGAGTACGAATCTGCCTGCGACCAAAGCCCTTCCTGTGCGCATCTCAAAGGTCTGCCTCGAGTTAAGTGCGTGCGCGAGTGTATCTCCCCCACATGCTATGAACACATCTACCGTACAGATCAAGTAAGTTTGTAATAACCACGACAAATGACTGTGTTGCTGAGTGAATCCTCTAAAAGAATGTCACAATAAATTTATTTTACTTCTTATTGGAAATCTGATTTTGCAGTTATAAACAGCATTAATATATGTACAAAGTAGTATTTTAAGTTTTCAAAGTGATATTTTAGAAATTTTGTTTGAAGAAGTTTAATACCCAGTAAAATACAGGGGTATTTTGAAATGACCTCAAAATTTTAAAAAATATTATTTTTTATTTTACACTCTTTTTGAAAAATGTAGTTTCACCATCAGAATAAAACTGTAAAATTGTAACACATAATAAAATCTGCATAAATTATAATGTAATGTTTTTCATATACATTGAAAAAAGAAAAATGAACAGCATTCAAGTTTCATTTTGGTATTATTAAATTAAGAGTTAATAAATTCAGATTTTAAATGCTAGTTATGATGGTGAATCAGATTTTCAAAAAGCTATACATTTTTCAGATTTTGAAAAGGATAAAAAGATTTAGATGTATACATATAAAAAAAATTAACAACCACTCAAAACGTCCACAGAGGTGACAGTGCTCATTTCTTGAATAGCACATTTCCATAACGGTCATTATACGATAATAGTTCATTAATCCAATTCACTAAAAGACTATGTTTGATATTGTTAAAGAATTTCAGATAGGACCTACTTATAATGTAATCACATGTGTTAACTTAGACTAAACACAACCTGCTTTGCAAAATTACTTGTTCGCTGACCTATTTTGATAACAGTTTATAAACACAATATCTTATTATTGGCTTACAATTGTCAATTTTCCTTACTTTCCAATTCATTGCTTAAAATCAAGTATTGTGTTATCCAAAGAGACTTTCATTAACTATGCATTCTACAAACTTTATTTGTTTATTATTATTTTTTTTTTTTTGCAGTTGGAAGAGGGAGAGATAGATGTTCGACTGAATTCTTTTAAAGGCTGTTTTACGCAACGTTCAGGACGATCAAGATAAAATTTATGTAACAAATCAAGTTAATAGATTTAAAACAAGAATTTGGTTTACACAACCATCATTCAGCACAATCTACATCAAATTTGAAATAAAATAATTCTACAGTTGATAGTTAATTGAAAAAACCATGAAGGTAGTCAGTTTTGTTTTATTATTTTTGTGATTCAGTCTCAAAAACATTTTGTTTTTTTAAAATTCCAAGTATACTATACTAACTTCAGGTAAATATCTTAATATATGACTAAAATTTGACTTGAAAATTAGGTTAATTTTTTGGAATTTCGTTTAGCATGGAATAAACTTTTTAGGGATGTTTTATTTGGAGCACACATTCAAAATTGTTGGAAACAAACTTAGAAAATGAAATGGCTCCAATTTACGAATAAACTACACTGAATACTAAATTTCAATGGAATGTACCAATTCGTTCAACAAACGCACAATATGGACACACACAAAAAAAGATTTAAGCAGGAAAGCATTTTTTTGGAATCAAGGGTTCTGGAAAATTATTACCAAGAAGATTGAAAAATACAAATTGTACAGTAGTCATTATGAATGGATGTTATTGTTTGCGCCAGTGAGTAGTAAATTGTTTATTTTCTTCATTTGTAATAAATATTATATAATATTATCATAGTCTAGCAGAAAAGTCATACTTTATTTCTATGTTAAAATACTGTATTAATATACTTGTGTGCTAATACACTGTAGAAGATTACTTTGGAGGAGGAAACTGACATACTTCACAGGTGTGTACATTGTATGAAAGAATTAGTATGCCTCCCAGCAACGATTACAATTGGACAATCGCAGATAGCTGTTCTAAAGTGTTACAGCCTATTCAGGACAAATACAACCACAATTTAGTATCATACTACCCTACATGTATATAAAAATAAATGCGGAGATGAGAAAAAACCTTTATGTTATACAGTATCCATAAAAGGAGTACAATTCATGAAACATTTACAGCTAGAGTCATTTGCTGTCAAAATCAAAACATAGATTTGAGAGGGGTGTTAGGAAAATAACAATTTAATACACAATACTACACAATAAATAAAGAAACTCAGACATTACAAAAACTTTCTTGTATTCGATTATTTGTCAAAAAAATTGTTTTGGAAGATCTCAAGAAAGTACACTGGCTTAGTCTGCAAAAAACCTGATGACAGTCAGTGCTGATTTTCATTCATTTCGATAACTCCAGACCAGTGAATTTCTTTTATTTCAAATTTGCTAAATTGATTTGAGTCGAGAATTTTTATATATGACTAAAATTTTAGCAAAATCAGAGCTGCTGAACTAGGTTTATTGGAAATAGCGATCTACACGCTTTGTTTTGTTTGGATACTTATGAACTATATTAAATTTTTTATCAAAATCGTTTGAACAAGTTTTAAAAAAATCCAATTTTCATAAATATTTACAGATATATTTTAAACAAGGCCTTTAATATATATTACTAAAAACATAACAAATATACCAATTGAAATCCCAAAATTGATTTTTCACAATCACAATACTTTCTTCATACTTTATTTAGTAATAAAATGAAAGTAGAACTTTTAAAACATTATGTTATAAACGAGGGACTAAATGTGAGCTTCACCTCCTATTCAAAAGCAATGAGGGAGCATCTCCGCCATTTCACTTTACCCCTGGATAGACTTTAAATTTCCTTTGATAACAATAACCTTATAACACTCACTCAGGACATTAATTGAAGAGATCTGCCATATAGCATTGTATGTGCCAACTTTTCTAATATCAAGATTTTTGACAGAAATGTTGGTAAGAGATATTCCTCACCATGTGGTACATATATTTTTTTAATACTTTAGCACTGAATAGCCTCATGCAAAGTCCAGGAATCCAGATGCTACCAGGATAACAGTGTACACATCAAATTGGCCATCGTGTTGTATGTTATATTGCCACTGGACAATTAGAAACATTTAATTTGTGGTAAAACAAAATTAAAAAAATAATATTTTCCATTAACAGGACCAGAAAATAAAAGCTTTGAGCTTTGAAGTATACTGGAAACCTGTATATATCAGTGAAGAAAAGCCTATACCTGGCAAACTGCCAACAAAGGAGATGAGTACAATAATGATATAACCACCAACTATATTCGATATGATCTTATGTTGAAGTGGCATTATGAGTGTTATTGTAACTTTGTAATAAACTACACATTAAAAAATACAATGTTACATGTTCTCATATTCCTCTCTAATGCTTTAGAAACCAAGTAATTTTATTTTAATAGAGCAGACAGTTACAAATGTCTGACAATGTTTTAGGCTAGCACATGTTATACAAGACTATGTTTTAGGATAGCACATACCATACAAGACAATGTTTTAGGCTAGCAAATATCTTACAAGACAACATTTTAGGCTAGTAAAGAGTGTACAACACTAGGCCTAATCTCCTGAGCATACATTGCATTATTTATAATAAATTAGTATTTATGTTTACAGTAAAAATGTAATGTACACTAATATCCTGATGTTATATTCTAATGTAATTTATAATATAATATTATAAATATATTACATACTAGCTGTTACCCGTTGCGGCTTTGCCTGCAATTATAATGTAAGCAATAAAATTTATAGTCGATTTTCAAAATCAGAATAGGTCATTTCGTTTTAATATATTTCTATTTACAATATTATACGATTTATGGTTTTCGGCCAAGAAATATACATTTTTGCTACTCGATACTCTAAAACAGGGTCCTGTCATATTTTAATAAAATACAGTATTATTAAAAAGTCACTATTATACAATTAAACTGGAATAGTATTGTGTTTATCTCAGGTACCTAAACCGTGTTCATACCAAATATAATCTCAATTGGTCCAGTAGTTAAAATGTGATTGAATAACAAACAAATAAACAAAAACAAACTTTCAGAAATATAATATGATTACCTGTTACCCGTTACGGCTTTGCCCGCAATCGTAATATACATTAAAGATCACGCATCACCGTGTTAGGACCAACAGCCGTGTCAGTTAGGTTATGGTGAATTTCTTTTTTAAAATAAAGGTTTTTTAACGCACCATTGTGTTAGTTTATTTATGGAGTACTCTTTTAAAAAAATAACCTTTTTTCCTGCATCACCGTATTAGGTCCAACAACCGTGTCAGTTATGTTCTGGAGTACTCCTTTTTAAAAAATAAATGAAGGTTTTTTTAATGCATCACCGAGTTAGGCCTAACAACCATGTTAGTTAACTTTAATAAATCCATGGAGTATTCTTTTAAAAAAATATAAGGATTTTTCACGCATCACCATGTTAGGCCTAACAACCGAGTCAGTTAAGGTTTGGAGTACTCTTTAAAAAAAATAACGGTTTTTTTTTACACATCGCCATGATAGGCCCAAGAACCATGTCAGTTAGGATAGGTGGTATTATTTAAAAAAATATAAATGTTTTTTACGCACCACCGTGTCAGTTAGGATATGTAGCCTAGTATTCTTTAAAAAAATATAAAGGTTTTTTCACGCATCACCGTGTTAGGCCTAAAAACGATGTTAGTTAGCTTATGGAGTATTCTTTAAAAAAAAATATAAAGTATTTTTCACGCATCACCATGTTAGGCCTAACAACCGTGTCAGTTAAGGCTTCAGTACTCTTTAAAAAAAATAAAGGGTTTTTTCACACATTACCGTGATGGGCCCAAAAACCTTGTCAGTTAGGATATGTAGTATTCTTTAAAAAAATATAAAGGTTTTTCACGCATCACCGTGTTAGGCCTAACAACCGTGTCAGTTAGGTTATGTAGTATTCTTTAAAAAAATAAAGGTTTTCTTCACACATCACCGTGATAGGCCTAACAATCGTGTCAGTTAGGATATGTAGTATTCTTTAAAAAAATATAAAGGTTTTTCACGCATCACCGTGTTAGGCCTAACAACCATGTCAATTAGGTTATGTAGTATTCTTTAAAAAAATAAAGGTTTTCTTCACACATCACCGTGATAGGCCTAACAATCGTGTCAGTTAGGATGTGTAGTATTCTTTAAAAAAATATAAAGGTTTTTCACGCATCACCGTGTTAGGCCTAACAACCCTGTCAGTTAGGATATGTAGTATTCTTTAAAAAAATATAAAGGTTTTTCACGCATCACCGTGTTAGGCCTAACAACCGTGTCAATTAGGTTATGTAGTATTCTAAAAAAAAAAATAAAGATTTTTTCACACATCACCATGATAGGCCCAACAACCGTGTCAGTTGGGACATGTAGTAGTCTTTAAAAAAATATAAAGGTTTTTTCACGCATCACCGTGTTAGGCCTAACAACCGTGTCAGTTAGGTTCTGGAGTACTCTTTTTTAAAAAATAAATAAAGGTTTTTTTAATGCATCACGGCGTTAGGCCTAACAACCATGTTAGTTAACTTATGCAGTATTCTTAAAAAAAAATATAAAGATTTTTCACGCATCACTGTGTTAGGCCTAACAGCCGTGTCAATTAGGTTATATAGTATTCTTTAAAAAGTAAAGGTTTTTTCACACATCACCGTGATAGGCCTAACAATCATGTCAGTTAGGATATGTAGTATTCTTTAAAAAAATATAAAGGTTTTTCACGCATCACCGTGTTAAGCCTAACAACCGTGTCAATTAGGTTATGTAGTATTCTTTAAAAAGTAAAGGTTTTCTTTACACATCACCGTGATAGGCTCAACATCCGTATCAGTTATGTTATGTAGTATTCTTTAAAACAATATACAGGTTTTTTTCACGCATCACCGTGTTAGGCCTAACAACCATGTCAGTTAGGATATGTAGTATTCTTTAAAAAAATATAAAGGTTTTTCACGCATCACCGTGATAGGCCTAACAACCGTGTCAGTTAGGATATGTAGTATTCTTTAAAAAAATATATAGGTTTTTCACGTATCATCGTGATAGGCCCAACAACCGTGTCAGGATGTATAGTAGGCTATTTTAAAAAAAAATATAAAGGTTTTTTCACGCATCACCTTGTTAGGCCTAACAACCGTGTCAGTTTGGTTTGCAGTATTCTTTTAAAAAATAGGTTTCTTATCACCCAAAACCCGTGTTAGACTTATTTTTATTGTTTTACCGATTTACAACACGTTACTGATTTTCGCCTGGGAACAATTTTGAGGTTATGTTGGTCACTTTTATTTTCGATTTTATCGTACTTCTCGTGCTTTCATATTTTGGATTCTTGCTTTTGGGCACATAATAAAGCATTTTAGTAACAAAAATATCGAAAAATAAGGATATGCTACACTGCATATTTACCATTTTTTCATATAATGTAATTACACAAATATATATACTACCTTACAATTGGCACTCTGCGTAGGGATTTTTTTACATTTAATATTGAAAATTCAACACAAATTAACAAATTAAAGTCAGTTTTGCAAAAAAAAATTTCAACTAAAATATTGAAAATGTTACATTAAAAGCAATAATTTTGCAATAAATAAAACACAGATTAAGATTCTTAAAATAGGATTGAATCTATGTTCATCTCAGGTACCTAAATCACAGGTCCAGTAAATAACTACAATTAACATATGCCACAAAACTAAAAACTGATAATTATTTTGGGCTGGGTAAGTAGTATAATGACGTTTTGTAAAACGGGAATAGGACTATATGTATCTCTGATACTTAAGTTAATATTCGTACCAAATTTCATCTCAATTGGTCCAGTGGTTAAAGCGTGATTGAATAACAAACAAACAAACACACAAACTTTCAGAAATATAATATGAATTAGATATCTTCTAATGTAACTTGATATGTCCAGGAAATAATGTTGTTACTTCAAAAAACAGGTGTTAGAATATCCAGAATTTAAAAATATGCAGGGCGTTTCCAGAAAGTAAGTACTATTTTGAAAAATAATTGTAAAATGTTCTTTTAAAAAAATGCACATGAAAGAAGATATTTTAAACTTTAGTTTCCAACAATGATCAGACACTTGTCATAGTGGTCAATCAACTTATCCAGTCCATCCACAAAGAAAGATCTTGCTAATGATGAGAGCCATAGCTGTACAGAGTGTTTTACATCGTCATCAATATCAAAGCGACCAAGGAACGAGTTTCTTGTGTTCAAAAACGAAATGACAGAATGAATCTCAGTCGGCAGGTTCATGAATTGTCTTAAACATTTTAAATGTACACAGAAAAAAAACACTCAAAAATTAACCATAATGGTGGCAGTGAAGGGGTCAATGAACCCAGAAACTTTTATGCATGTATGGGGTGTCAATAGCAGCAGTGGCAGTAGAACAAAACGGTACTTACTTTCTTGATGTATCACATATTATAATCACTTTTTTATTTTAATTTTACTATTATTTGATTAAAACCTAATAATGTTGGCTAACAAAAGTAGCAAATTAATAAATAAGAGTTTCCTGATACTGTTTTTCTACAGAATATTTTCTTGTCCTTTACAGTATTATATTGCAGATCTCTTTAATTGTGTCTCATGTTTGGTTTTACCCTGACTTTAAAATTGAGGATACTCACAACCATATAAATTAGTTTGAAATACTAACAGAGGGAAAAAATAAATGATATTAAGGAGTCCAAATATATTTTTAAATTAACACTAATATAAAAGTTTACTTGGCTTGTTTAACAGTTTGACATTTTTTTTCTAACAATAGTTTTACACAAAACAAAACTTTAAAACAATAAATTAAATACTGTTTCTTTGGGAATATTTTTCTCTATTAATAATCAAGTTCAAAAAAATATGTACAATACACTATTTCTTGTCCTCTATAGTGTAGTTACTGTTTCGTAAAAATAAACTAATTGTTGCACTTACAGAATTTAATAGAATGTAAAGAAATTAATATTTTAACAAACATTATTCCAATATTGATTTAAGTAAATAAATATTTTAAAACTTATGAGGTAATTATCTGACAGTATAAGAAGTTTGTGGTTATTTTCAGCCATTTTAAAATAGCCACATTAAATAAAACATGATTGATCTTTGTTTTTGTAACATATTTGAACATTTCTAACATTAAAACACCTGGACATTACATTACAAAGAGATTCAAAATCAAAATCAAAAGAGCTGGACACTGTAGCATCAAAATCAGCAAGAAGCTAAGATAATAAGTGATCGCTAGAGCTATATAGATTCTGAAACATTTCATATTACAATCTGAACACATAAAGTAGTTTTTTTTTGAGTTTATATTCATAAGATTCAGGAAAAGGAATGTTAAAAGTGTGAAAGGAATAAGTATCAAAAAGCCGGCATTGGAAGAAACGTATAAGGCAATAACAGTGTCCTAAGCTATACAAAGAAAATCAGAGCCCCATTATTATGGCATCATTGGCTTGCACAGGTAAAACAGGTAACATAACTGTTGTAGTGGAGGAAGATCCCATCCAGAATATGATGTGATCTTTGGAAGTGTGATAGGTTGCTGGAGTGGGTATGAGCAATGCGTGGATGTCAATACTTCTAAAATAATTATTAAAAAAGATATGACATGACTAAACAATGAAATAAATTACATAAGGCAACAATACAAGTAAAATAGTGATGACCAGTTGAATGGAAATAGCAACCAATCTTAGCTAAGGAGAAGAAACACTGATAAACCATTAAGTTTTACAAATTAAACCACTTATTTATGTAGAAGTAAAATTTTGTTTGCAGTTCTACACAACTTGTCAACACATTTTACCTGAATATTTACAAACATGTGTAGTTAAACACCTTCATTCACTTTTCAAGTATTTAATAATTCATGATTTAAAAACTGAAAATATTTTCACTTTCCAAAAAGTAAAACAGAAAATACACAACTTTCTAAACAAAATCACTTATCAAGAAGACAATCCCACCTGCACTATTGTTAAAATATAACTGCCCTAGGAAACGTTTGTGTAGTCTACAAAATAAAAATGATCATTTTAACACTAGAAACTAAATTAAACTCAAAAATAATTTTGTAATGGTTTTAGACATTTTTGTAAATTACTGAAACTCTGGCTTGGACAGAGTTTAGCAAAATTCAGATTCCACATTTCATTCTTCTTTTTAAATTCTATTCAGGGCTGATTGATATCTTTTCAAAATCACAAGCTTTTCTTCTTAGAGTGTTAACAATATCTTGCGGAATACTTATGTTTAGAAGAAGAATCTAAAAAAACAATTTTTGTATTAATTTTAAACAGTTAAAAATTGTTACAGTATTGAATGTTTAGAGTTTTTTCTTAAATTCTCTCTCTCTCTATCTCTATCTCTATCTCTATCTCTATCTCTATCTCTCTCTCTCTCTCTCTCTCTCTCTCTCTCTCTCTCTCTCTCTCTCTCTCTCTCTCTCTCTCTCTCTCTCTCTCTCTCTCTCTCTCTCTCTCTCTCTCTCTCTCTGTCTCTCTCTCTGTCTCTCTCTCTGTCTCTCTCATACATGCACACACACTGTATGCCTTAGTGGGGGGAAAGTTTCAATCTCATGAATCCTCATAACAGTGTATGCATTATGTTGCATGTATACGTACTAGACTGTACTGTAGCATTGTAGCATTGTGATAGTCCTTGTTCGTTACGTCTCAGTTTTGCGTTTTGTATTGTCGCATACATCATGGCAAAAATAAAAGCTTTATCATTTGAGTTAAAATGAAGTGATCACATGCTTAGAGAAAGGCGAAAAACAAATCTATTTGTGTCAAAAAATTTTGAGTCAAAAATCTATTTTTGTCAAAAAAAAACGGAGTTGGCTGGTTCAACAGTTCGTGGCATATGAAGTTCTAACGAGAAAATTAAACCAACCTACTGCATATATGTAATATGTATAATAAATTATAATAAAATAGCCATTAACTATGTATACAGTACAAAGTATGTTTTTCTTTCATTACATACAGTATTTCCGCCATTTACAAACTCATTTACTATAAACTCGGTTACAACACTATTTTGTTTACAGTACTCATATACTTTTCATCCCTTCACCCACATTATATCCAAGGTCAACTTTATTAACACTACTTGAAACTTTTCTAGAAGTAAAAAATTAAAACTACACATGCATAATCTTGACTGATGTACCTTGATAATAATATCCTGATACATTTCTGTCTGTTCCACCACTTCAAGCAGCTGCTGACTGATAACAGTAACTGTTGTACACATGTTGTTCTTACACAGAGCTTGGTCGTATGTCCACTTACGTCGCAGTGCTACACTACTATATCTGCATAGATTGTCCAGCCACAAAGACACAAACTGCCAGAAGTCCGAGCTGCGACTCAAAACGCAGTGCTGCAATGTGATATGCGTGAAGGCATGGGTCACTAGGTGTCGCTCCAATATTGTCATCCTGTTTACGCTACAGAACTGCAGCAATAGATATTGATTTTTCCAGCTTGAACTTCTCACTTTTTCTGTGTTCTGTAATTCAAAACGAACTGTTAGTAGTTTAAATAACGGTAGACATCACAGTATAGTCTTAACAAGTTATATAAAAAAATTTTTTTAGGTCAATTCCTACTTAGGTTATGTGCTTCTACACGTCAGCAAGACAGCTGCGTACTGCGATTCGTAAAACCAACATAGGATAGAACATAAGTGTTATTTAAATCAAATCCTGTTGTGTAGTCTGTACAAATATGCAATATTAATATTTGACACAAAAACTGTATTAACATCAAGTGTCATCCACTAAAAGTTTAATTTGGAATGCCTGCCATTTTGAAATTGTAGAATAGATTTTGCTGATAAACAAACTTGTTTAAGTTACCAAGCATGAATCAAATCTGCATAAATTTACTTTTTTAAACTTTGAATACAATTCCAAAATTCAAAATGCTATTTTATGCAGTTTTTAACCCTGAGTACAATACTGACCTTAGATTTTCAAAGTGTAATACATAAAAGTTATATATTGTTTTAAGATTTGAAATTGCAGATATTTTGGAACTGTTTAACGAATTTTTCTGTGTAATGAACTTGTCAAAGCTATTACCAACATTGATTTTTTAGTGAAGTTTGAATCAAATAAGACCAAAACTAGGAACATAAAGATACTAACACACACACACACACACACACACACACACACACACACACACACACACACACACACACACACACACACACACGCGCGCGCGCGCGCGCACACACATGCACGCACGCACGCACGCACACACACACACACGCATGCACATGCACGCACGCACGCACGCACACACACACACACACACACACACACACACACACACACACACACACACACACACACACAATGGACACTGCTTATTGTGATTACAATGAGGCAGAGCCAAACTGATAACAATAAACAACTGGTACAGTAACCAGATTCTGCAAAATACATCACAATTTCATACTAAAACCATCATTAATAAAACCACATAAAACAATATTCTTAAACTATTAAAAACAATTACTGTTTTTAATTGATTTTGGGTTAAAAAATAAATGTAATTATCATGCAGGGAAACACAGATAATCCTCTACAAAATTATAGGTAAAGGACACAATCCAACATAAAGGTATGAGATAATAAAAAAATGTTCTGAATTATGACCTAAGGATACAAAAAAGTACTTAAATACTTTAAATATCATATTAAATAATATACTACTTAGAACGAGGGAACAACGTTAACAGCAAGGGCAAACAATAGTAGTAACTGAAATCAGCATTTTTTAAAAATTAGTTTAAAAAATTTTATTTCAGTCATCTTAATATACTTAAAATGATAGCAATAACAGAAGATCTTACAATATTAAAAGATATATTTTCCAGACTTTGTAGAAGTGATAACATTATCCATTATCATGAGAAGCATTGCCCTTTATATAAATTTTTGATCAAGAAGTCTAGATAAATTTAAAATTATGTAATAACAATATTTAAGGTTATAAATAATGAATTTCTTCAAATACCACAATTTAGTAGTTTGGATTATCAATAATGAAAATGTTATGCATTTCATAAAACTTTACTCTTAATTACCTTGAGGCACAATATTTGTAGCAGATAGAAAAGTAACTCAATGAAATCAACTTTGCCTTGTTCGGCAATAAAAACAATGGGCTTTATTTTCCTCGAAGTGTCCAACATGGCTGACACTATAGCCAGAGTTGAAACAATTTCTTCGGAACCGGAGCTGGACATTAGTTGCAGAAAAACTTCCTTTTTAATATTTATAATGGCATTGCTCTGAAACAAAATAGATAAATTTTAGTATTATTATTTTTAAAAAAATTTGAGAGATTTACATATGTCTTATATATATATTTCAACAACACAATAATCAACTTTTATTGGGTTTTTAAACTTGTACACTGATGCAATTAGTGCACACACACACACACACACACACACACACACACACACACACACACACACACACACACACACACACACACATACAGACATGCACACATTACATACATAAACTGTTATTACATATGATTTTAGTTCATGCATTTAACTTAAATCTTAACTACTACTAACAAACAATAATATTAAATAAAAAATAATTCAGTTCATATTATTAGGGTTGATCAACAAACGATAAAAACTAAAATCACTATAAATAGATAGGTATTATTTAATCCCTCTGTTATTATCGTTAATTAGCTCATGATACACATTTCAACAAACAAAAAATCATAATTATCAATTGTTATTGTTCTAACATAAATATGTACAGTTTTTATTTAACCATCGGCAGCTCTATAGATTATGTTCGTAGAGCATGCAAGAATATATAGTTTGTGACAATCACAGATATGGTTAATTACACTCTCTTTCTCAGGGCGGTATTTATTGTGTGGAACTCATTCAAGATTTAGTTCAATAAAGCTTAACACAGATAGACAAAAGGAAATCGAAATAAAATAGTATTTTAGGAATTTATTTGAAATTGGAAAGTCACAAATTTATTGTAGTTTTAAATTATTCTGTGTAGTTTTAAATTATCCACATACAGTTTATTCATAATATGTTTTATAACATTATACAACAATATCTAATATAGGCCTACATATAATGTTATATTCCAACCTACTTTCAAAAAATAGTAATAATAAGCAGTGTTTAAGAACAAAACATTGAAGGCAAAAAAGGCATTAGTTTGTTATAATGAGAGGTGAGGAATTATTGTGCTGCCCTCCCTGTAAAACATGCTTTCTTTGGAGACCAGTGCTTTAGCAGTAGCCACCTTACTGCAAACCCATTGACTTGAAGTATGTCAATTAAAATGTACTTTATATTCTTTATTTACAGTTGTCCCATGAAGAGGAACATAAAGGTGCATACTTCATATGCGTATCATCAAAATAACGCATTTGATGATCCTCCATTATTTTCTCATTCATCCATTGAATATTTTGAAATGTACATACTTTCTAAAGAAGGTACTTGAAATAGTGTAATTTAAATTATTTAAATGGGTCTTAACTCTAGCTGGTAGCTACATATATTAAACATTTTTGTAGTAAAAAAATATTTGTCAAGTCCTAAAAGTAGATGAAACAAATAGGTGAGTTACCTTCACTCTGTACTGGTGTTGATAGTTAATTAAGACTCCAAGAAACTGCAAGTGAGAATTGACAACTGAAAATTTGACAAACATTTCGTCCACTAAAACTTTGATTAACTTGTCATTGTCAAGGAAGATCTTCAAAACTAAAATCAACAGTGATTAATTAAAATCTATAGTTTTAAAATAAAGTTTATTTTATTTAGCACAGTTTCACAGAAGTTAAAGCTAACATTGACCAAACTTGGTAAGAATAGCAGGTACATTTGAGCATAGATGATAGGGAGTAATTGGGCCTGGACCTAATCTGGATAATAGAAAAAAAGAAAAAAATGCTTAAAAACAGTAAAATATAAAAAAAAACACTTTCCATTTTACTTGTTATATAATTGTACGCTATACAATTAGGTGACATTAGATTATTAGATAACATTAGATTAGACTAGAGGAAGGTATTATAAGGTCTTTGATTGACAGACCAATTGTGCAACTAATCCTCTTAAGTACTAGTTCAGCAGACTGGTGCCCTTAATAAGTTCAAACAATCCAGTGACTAGCTCATGCTGCTGGAGATCCCTATTAGGGTCCTAGAAAACATAAACACTTAGCCTCCTGCTAACAAGAGCCTCACAGTTATAAATTATATGTTCTGCAGTTTCCTCCTCTTTAGTGCATAACCTACCCACATTTTTTCCGTGGTACTTACCTATCCTGTTCATAAGTACCCTAGGACCACAGCAAGGAGTAATGAGAACCATGATTTTTCTGAGTTGTGCTCTGCCCAAGACGTCTGCCACCCCTCTATGTCCTCCCTGAAGAACATAACCCTAGAGGTGCTTGCTATAGGGATGCCTATGAAAATTATCCCATCTTACCTGGTTTTGCTTTAATCCAGCTATTTATAGCAGACGTGGCCAATGATAAAGATATCCCTAAAGCTGGCATGGATCTGATAAACTCAGATGCAGAACCCAGTCCAGTCAGGCAGTCTGCCTCCTCATTACCGTCAATCTCCTTATGTCCCTGAACCCCAAGAGTAACTTGGTTTCCCAGAGACAGAGCTTTGAGGTTCTCTCAACACTCGCAGACCAGCTTGGACCAAATTGTATGACCCACAAGTGCTTTGACTGCTGCATGATTATCGGTATAAATATGAATACAAGCCATCTGGAAGGTCCTTTCAAATTCTCCCAAACACAGTCATTAATGGCCATCATTTCAGACTGGAATATTGTTGCATACTGTCGCAGGGGAAAGCTTCCTTGGTCTCAGACAGTAAACCAAGCCTGTATTTGTCTTGGAGCCATCTGTATACTACACAACAGTAAAGTAATAACAGGCTTTCTATATTTGGGACATTTAAAAGTGTTTTTTTTTTATATCTTTCAAACTATTAACAGTAGGCTATAAAATAAAAAAAATGGTTGATACAGCAGTATGTAAACCTGCTTGAACCTGTTCAAAACAATTTACTGCTTTTTTGCAAGATTTTAATGGCTTAAGGAACCTGTGCTGGCTGTGTGAATTAGGCAGTACTTTAAAGGAAACTTTAAAAGATGATGCTTTGGCTATTGACCGAGTAATAAATTTCTTGCATCGCTAAATATATTTTATAAAATTTAATTAATATTTATTATTATTATTATTACTATTGTTATTTTTCCAGGGACTATTTACATCCCAGTTGTATTTTATTGTTTAAATATTATAATAATTAATTATATTTTATTTAAAATACTATAATTTTTTGACTTTTATGATGTTTTATTAACTATTATTAATCCCTTAAACATGCGATATTTGAAATTTTGTTTTGAACTTTGGAAAATTATCTTATTTTAAATTGTGTAATTTAATAATTGATAATCCTGTTTTGGGCAATTGATAATCTTTCAGGTTTTTTACCCACAAAATTCAAACAAAAAAAACTTTTTCTACACCACCATAGGGGATGGCAAAACATTCTTGTATTACACTTTATGCAGTAAGATCACTTTAATGACACGCTGTTCAATAAAAGGCAAAAACATAGCAATTTCATGTCTGTTATCTATAAAAATTTTATTTTTTTCTGAAATATCAATTCAGATAATTGGGAATGCAGATAATCTGTAACCAATAAATGAAACTAATTTAATACCACAAACATTTTTAATCTTGTGGTTTTAAACATTTTCATAACTTAGATACCATTATTGTAAACTCTTTAATCTGTCACCCTTGGGACCAGTTAAAAATCAGAACACATAAAAGGTCGAATCATTAGAGAAGCCAAAAAACTTCAATAAAGCAAACAAACATACAGCAACAAACATGCCATATTTAAGTTTATCATAATTATTTTAAAATGCATAGCTTACAACTTCATGAAGTTAGAAAAAATGTTTTAAAAAAGTACAGTACAATCAGCTGTTGCCAGCTGCTAATTATAACCCTAAGGAGCAACAACACTGAGTGAAAACATAAACAAGGAAATGCTTATCTCTAAGTACTGTGTGGATGCAAGCTGTCACTCAGATACCCAGTTAGAGCAAGTGAGTGGTTTTTTTGTTTTCTGATATTATTTATTTGTGTGTAAATATTTTATATTACAGTATACATTGTTTATCAAGTCGAGAGACAGAAAGCACCAAAACAAAACTGACTATTGTGTATCAGCATCAGTTGTAGACAATTTAACACATTAGAGAAAGACTATTAGAAGGCTGCTTATCTGTGACTACTGTAGAGTCCCAAAATTATCCTTCGCTAATCTGACCTTTGGTTTAATCCGAGCTAGACTCAAAACTATATTTTAAGCAATTTAAAAGATTTGTAGTGAATCCGAATGTACAATGCCTGTGCTCAACTTTCATGTCAGGCTTTTACGCCTACATGTCACTTACGCACTCAGCCAATGACCTACATTCCCTTCAAAAGGAATAGGGTGAATCAACCTTTATACCTGCTCTGTTTGTTCATTTCCATCTTTTAGTATCAATTCAGATTCGTGAAAGGGTTGACATTTGGAGTGCATTCTGCTTGTGTGTGTTTCGTAACATTTCATTATTGTTTTTATTCCCTGTTTTCTAAAAGGTAAAAAATTTTTTACTTCTTATGAGATTGCGAGATGTAGCGGCCAGAAAACATCAGACAATTGGTAAACAAAAAACAATTACAAACTTTTTCCACTAAGTTTGATGATTTGACGCACTCTCTTTATTACTGTAGTGAGATTCTGTGCGCTGCGTTATGTTTTAGTACAATAAATGTATTAATAATATATGTAATTCAAAGTTTTTTAATGTAATAAATTCAATTCAATACTTTTAAACGTTTTTTAATGTTATTTTGTGTAATCTAACTTTCCCGCTAATTCGACTCGGCCGCATCCGGTTTAGGTCAGATTAGCGAGACTCTACTGTAACTTGAGATGTAACAAATCATTCAGTAAGCTATATAGTATTTCCTATAAGTGATAAATCGCTCAGTAGATGATCGGTTATGCCAGTGATGGAGATTAATGGATCAGATATACCAGGTTTTACTGGACCCAATATTTTACACTTACCCACAACTAGAGATGGATAATTTCCTTATGTTATCAGAGTAATATTATTTTAGAATTTGTTTATATTTTAGTTTGATTTTTCTTCATTTCAGAAAAATCTTGAAATTAATTATAATCTTAAAATTAATTATAACAGAACTTAATTCATAACCTTCAAAAGAATAAATCATGGAACAATAATTATTGTAATTTGACAAAGTAAAACAAGAGTTGCCTTACTTGTAAGGTCACCAGATAGCATCGTGACTATGGTCATGTTCAAACCCAGCCTGGACAGCAAAAAGCGCAACATTTGGTAGGATTCTTCTTGTCCAGTGTATTTTGTCATAAGTCTGTTAACTTGAATGGCTAAACGGATAAACAAGGCAGTACTAAGATGGCATGGTATATACTGAGATGCTAGGTACAAGACACTGTTCACATTGGGCACTGTAATAAAACATGATTTAAATTTTACAAGTTTATTCATGCAAATTTTAACACAATGTTTATGTTTATTTTATTACTACATTAAATGAAGAAGTATTACTGGAAGTTAACCTTAAAACCTTCTACAGATGGTTGAATGTTTTTCAAAACTTTCCCTGAACTCAAAAGGTCACACTTAGTAGCATTTATCCTAATAAAGTTTACAATGTAAAGAGGTACTGTGTCATTCCAGCTTATATAAGGGATCTTATTACCTTCTGCTACAGTTGACAGTCCTCCCTGTAGTGATTCTGTAACCCACTACTGTGGTAAAGGGCGGTTAATCAAACACATTTCAACCAAAACCCAAGTTATTCAAACCACCTGATATTACAAATGGATACAGTGTTACAAAAAGTAACAATACATACAGTGTTTATGAAAAGTAACAAAATGGATATAGTTTTTATGAAAAGTAACAATGGATGCAGTGTTTATGAAAAGTTTCAATGAACACTGTTTTTGAGAATTAAATTCCAAGAATACAAATATTGGAAAAATCCAGTTAACAGTATTTCAGTAGTATAAGTACAAATACCTGATTTAATGGAAAATGAAGAACGTGACAGAATTTGTGGTAGACTTCCCCAAATCGTAATACTCAATCCGCTTGAACCATTCTCTTTGTCTCTTGAAATCACTGCTGTCAAGATCTTAATACATTTATTTACCACATTCAAACTGCAACTTTGCAACACTTCCTAAAAAAGAAGAAATAAGGTTATTGTTTATTTTCATTATTGCAACCAGACCACACATATTTAAAGAACTAGACCTATTTTATTCTGTCTAGTGGTCTTATCAGTCACCTAATAAAAACTACCATGGTTTCAAAACATCACTATTTTACCTTCAGGCCATAGTACAACTGGTCAAATCCCTCTGTTGAGGTCATCAAATACGTAAACAAAACATTATCACAATACTAAACACAATTACACGATTTTATTATAATGCACGATGATACAATTTGGTTTGGCCAAACACTACCAGGCAATTTGTATATCATTACAGTCCAGACTGCTGAAATAGCCCTTACAAGCTGAGTTAGAAGACCACTAAACAAAATAAAATATATCATAAGCCTAATTATTTATTGTTTATTTATTTTACAATAAATATTTGACTTATTTCATAAGTATGTCTTACTTCATGTTACATGAAAGAAATTTTTCATTACATATTTTGTAAAAGATGTAACACATTAGAAATATAGCACACTTCCAATTATCCGCAGGAACAATTCTGTATGAGCAAGTACGGAGGATAACACAACATGAATAATCCACAAAGGTAACATAAACAATAAAAAGTGAATTAATTACTCAAATGCAAACTTAAATTTACATTTAGAATAAGCAACCTATATTATGATTACACACAGAAAACTTTAATAATTGTTTTATGTTTATATAAGAAAGAAAAAACTTTATTCATATGCAATTTATCCACAAGATACAAAGAAAATAATTATTTTTATTTATAAATAACAGTGATGCTCGATTACGAGATGTTTTATTCGATTGTTTCAATTGTAAAAACATCTCGATGCTTCTCAATTGTATTGGACTCGTCAATCGTCACTTGACAATCGTTTTTCTATCCAAGTTCTCCAACTAGCTGAGTCCTCTAGTTTTGTTTTGTTGCTTATACTACTCATAGTATAAATCATCAAAAAAACAATTGAAAGAATAGTCAACTTGCAATTGGAACAGATGTTGTCAGAAATGTTGAATAATTATTCTAATTAAATGGCGAAGGTCTTTCCGTTTTTTTATATCAGTGACGAATGTGAGAAACTCTTCCACACATATACACATGTGAAGTATTTACATGCATTTATATAAATGCAAACATAAATGTGTGTGTGTGTGTGTGTGTGTGTGTGTGTGTGTGTGTGTGTGTGTGTGAGAGAGAGAGAGAGAGAGAGAGAGAGAGAGAGAGAGAGAGAGAGAGAGAGAGAGAGAGAGAGAGAGAGAGAGAGAGAAAGAGAAAGAGAGGAGAATGAGTGTGTGTGTTTGTTTGTTTGTTTTTGCTTGCTCACAAATTTTGGTCTGATTTGACTCAAATGTGGCACAAAAATCAATTAATTGTAGATTGTATAAGTTCGTGTTAGCTTGTATAAGTTCGTTAATCAGCAAATTTGGTTCAACAGTTTAACAATGGTAGCCTTTTGAAATGTTTAAAAATGTATAACTTTTTTTGAAAATCCGATTTTACCAAAATTATTAGCATTAAAAACTTAACGAAAAATTACCATTTTGAATTTTCAAAATTCATTTGGAATCAATAATTTTTTTGATGACAGTCAGAGTTTATTTGTTAAAGTGTTAGAACATGCAGATGTAGATTTTAATTCTGATTATGACGATGAGATCAAAATTTCAGAAAGGGTAAGATAAAGAAAAATACTTTTGGAAATTTGCTTCTGTCACGTCAGCAAGACAACTGTGTGCAGCATTTATTTAATTATGTATCATGGCCTTTTGATTATGCACAAGAACATAGCTGTTTTAAGTAGTTAAATTATGCAGTAGCCTAAATAAATTGTTTTTTAATTTAATTCTAAAGGTGTGGCTTGTTATTATTTATAAATAATTAGTATCTATATTATTTGTATTATAAGTAAAAATGTACAATTTTGCTATCATCATAGCAGATCGTCCATTTATTATACTGAGCAGTGCATGTAATAAAGTTTTCTTTCATTTTTGTTTATTTTGAAAAGCTGTTACTAATTTTTTTTTTTTAAGTTTGTAGAGTTTGCAATTTGTTTTTGTTTTTTATATTTTTGGTCACAATAGAGCAATGCTTTATTATTATTATTACTACTTAGCCAGATGTTAGAAAACATTACAATAAAAGGTTATGAGAAAAGTATATTACAATATAAATAAAAAAATAGGGTGTAGTTACCTTTACTAAACAGTTAGTGCTGATGTCCAGTCAGATAAAAGGTAAACATTGCTCTAAAAGCCGAGAAATGTCTGGAACTATCGCCCTAACAATTGTCAACAATCGTCAAACATCTTGATTGTTCAACCCAATTGGAATTCAATCATTGACTCGATTGTTTTGTTATAATAATATATATTACATTTTGCTGGATAATGGACTTATCCAAGCTATAACCATAATCAATTTTCATGACAAGTTTAAATTATTTAATGTAAATTTCTCTAATTATATAGACTTTATTTTACATTAATATAACTACAGTATGAAATTAATAAAATTAAAACCATTAATGTATAAATATAAGAAAACAAAGGAAAAGATTATTATATAACATATATTGTTAATAAATTATAAACAATATAACCTATTTATTTTTTAAATCTATTTGCATATTATCTGCAGATTGCATTATCCATGGTGCCCCTGCCACTAGAGTCTACTGTACCTTTAATAATTGATTAATCTACTTACAAATATGCACAAAGAAGCCACATGACAGTTCATCACAAGGTTTAACACTGCATTAAAAGATTCCTGCGAATCATCCACAAACCACAGTTTCATCTATAACATTAACATCTATAATTAGGGCTACTTGTAAAAATATTATAAAACCTAAACAATAACCAATTACTTTTAAATAATAATTATGAAATGGTGCCTTCTGATTGTGTTAATATTTATTATTTACTTACATTGTTAGTTGTTGAAGAAGTCATGATTTATTTTATTTATTTATGTTATGGCAGTTTCAATGTAATAAATACCAAGAGGAACAGTAAATTAGGTACTGGAAGGGAATAACTACAGACATTTAATTGTTGTGTAGAGTGTGATGAAGGCATTTGTTGTACTGAAACTGCTGTAATGCACATATAAATTAAACAATTCAAGTTTGTTTGAACAAATATACTCATATTTGTCACTTAAGTAGTCTTAAGTCAATATTACCAAATTATATTTCTTTTTTACTTCTCTTAATAATTCACACAGATTTTTGTGTAGTACCTTGTTACATAGAGCCCATTTGGAGACAGCCATCGTTAATGCATCCAATCACCCAGATCAGGTAACCAGTGGAAAGGGGAAGGGTCAAGCTAGATATCAGTGCTGCCAACATCAGGGAAAACTTTTATCTTTAGTACTACACCCTTGGAAACCATACTAATTGAATATGCCTTGCCCCACCAATCATATATTTTGCACTTCTCAGTGTCTCTACAAGTGTTATTTCTACAAGTAGAATCATCTCATTCTTTCATGCAAAAATTTGAATGAACTATACTATACCACGGATGACTATATTTCTCATTATTCAATAATCAATTTTGGTTTGATGAATTTATTCATCATCCTTGGACAATAGGTTAATAATTACTTCTAAAAAGAAGTTTAACTACTTACAATAGAACATTGCATCTTCCTATCAATGTACCGAGACTCAAACAGCCAGTATAAAATAGCAGGATGATGTGTATACAAATTTTTCAAATTCTTCTGTCCTTGTAACATGACTGACAATATTTTTGAAGCTTTCTCAGAGCAGTCGTTGCGTGACACCTGTCTCCCAGTCTCTGACAAGGAAGTTATCTAAAAAATAATTACATATGTTCATATTACTTGAGTAACTTCACCCATATTCTTTAATATTTGGCCTGTACAAGTGTTTGCTAAAAATAAAGAATCCATATACATGCACCTAACTTGCATGAAGCCGCCTCGGTGGCCTAGTTGATAGCATACTGGGCTTTCACCCTGAGGACCCGAGTTCGATTTCCGGCCAGGGCTTGGCATTTTCATACGCTATAAATCATTCCATCATCTGCATTAGCCCAAGTGTGTACAATAGTCGGACGTTAAACACACAAAAAAAAAAATTGCTGACATGATAAAAGTGAATTCTCTGCAATTATTTATTTTACATTTATGCTTAAAATCTGATTTCATCATAATTAGATCAAAATCTGATCAGAAGATCAAAATCTGCATTTTAAAGATTTCATTGGAATTTATTCAGATTTTAACGTTGATTACGGTGAAAGTTGACTTTCAAAAAAGTGAAGTATAAAAAAGTTGAACAGATTTTGCTGAAAAACGAACTTGTCAAGCTATTACCAAAATTTATTTTTGTGCCAAGTTTAAACCAAATCAGCATATATAACTTTCTAACTACAAAGAATATACGAAAATGAACTCTGATCATCAGATTCATCTTTACATTACCATAAAATCTGAAAATTTAAAATGCAAATTTTGTAGATTTTAATGGTGATTACTGCAGTGAAATTAGATTTTTTTAAATTGTAGGGTTAAAAAATCTACACTTTTTTTTAATTGCTGTCATACTGAAATTGTTGAATAGATTTTGCTGGATAAGGGACTTATCCAAGGTATAACCATAATCAATTTTCATGACAAGTTTAAGCCAAAGCAGAACAAAATTGTGAACATGAGAATGCTAAAAAAATAATAATTAATTTTTAAAAACCCCTCAGAAAGTGATACAGATGTCAGGACAGAAAGTCATTTAAACATCCAGTTCTGGGTCTTACCATGTTGCCACTCCAAATTACTCATTTTTTTAAATGAAAATTTGCCATATGTATTTTTATCACAAATTACTGGAAAAATTTTGAGTTACAGGATTATTGTGTAATTACGTAGATTTTACAAAAAAAACAACATAAAACATTTAACTTACAGCATATATCAACCAAACAGCTTTAATAATTGGAAGTGGAATAGAGGATCTAAGACTGTTGAGGTAGGAACAGATAGCGGGTCTGTAGGCATGACTCAAAGCTTGGCTGGAACAGAAAATGAAACAGCCTGTGGCATATAACATAAGTAAATACAACTAAGATTAATTTAAATTATTTCAGCAAGTGAGAGACTCGCTGACGTGATGGAAGTAAATTTTTAACAGTAATTTTTTATCATACTCTTATTTTACTATTCAATTTCATAGCAAAAATCATCAGTGTATGGTAAAACATTACTGTTAGTTACTCACTTCCATTATACCTGCAAGGTGAGAAGTAGGAAAAGAAATACTGACCACTGATGTGCAGATTGTAATGCTGATTATAATAGTAAAATCAGATTTGTAGTAAAGTGTAACATAAAAACCTTATTACTGTATTTTAATATTTAAAATGCTGACATTTTCTTTCTTTTTTAGATTTGTGTAGAAACAAACTTGTCCATACTACTACCAATTTTTGTGCCAATCAAATCAGCAATAAATTAGCACAATAAACTTTCAAACTACAAAAACACACCCTGTCTGCTGCCAGATTGAATTTTGTATTTTCAACAAAATTTAAAAATTTTAAATGGTAATTATGTACTTTAACACTCATTATAAAGGTTAAGTCATTTTGTGAAAAAAGTTTAAGACAAAAAAAAATTGTACTTTTTTAAGATTTGAAATAGTAGCCATTTTAAAACTTTACTGTGTAATGAAATTGTTAAATTTTGAATTTTTATTCCAGGTTTAATGAAATCAGACTAAGAAAAGTTCTAAAATAATACAGTAGGACCTTGATTATCTAGGGGCAGATTAACTGGATTTCCGTTAACCATCCAAGTGCTATTTTGCGTCTTAATCAATTATTTAAAAATTTTAGATATGGTTAACAAAAAGAAACATGTTGTTTAATCTGTGAAAGTCAGCTGTTAGTTTTTGCTGACTTAAAGAAGTTATGTTAAGCTTTTCTGTACAAATGGCAGTATAGTATTGGCAAAAATATGGTTCAAATATACAAATGTAAGAATTTTAAAAGGTATAAAAATAGTCATACCACTGAATATAAACATACTAGAAGTACAGCCACTATTATTATAAAAACTGTGCTTGATATTAACACCTAAAGTCCAAGTAATCAAACTATCTGCTGCGAGCTACAAGGACAGGAGGGGTGGAGACATGTCAAGAAATAGAGAGTACTATTATCTATTTAACTGTAGTTGAACACCCAGCTGCGAGCACAAACATACTTCTTATAAGGGTTATAAATTCTAGTATGTTTATATTTGTATAAACATATATTTATATATGTTTATATTCATAAAAAGATGAGAAAGAAGGTAAAATTACAGTTCCCCTCTTTCTACTCTTTTAGTTGATATTATCGCCTCTACAAAATGCTATATTAAGGAACATATAGACAGAAAAAGTGCCTGCTGATGACTTGGAAGTTAGATTAGATAGGAAGGAATCAAAAATAAATTATTTTCAGAAATAGGGTAAAGAGAAAGCGGTTTATTCTATCAATACTGTGGTTATTAAGATATATCATTGGTCTTAAACAAATGATATTATCGATCTATCATCAACCCTACACAATTTAGCTAGACATGAACATACCAATTTAAGTAAAAACATAAGAACAAAACAATGACGAACTGGTTATAAGTAAAACCAGACTTTTAGCAAGACTCATGCATGTAGTGTTTATTTTTGTTTATGAAAATACTATATATTTTGTCTGTTAACTTTTTTTATTTAATTGAAGAATACATTAGTATTTATTTCTTGAGAACAAATGTTGAATGCAGTGCATTTTTTATAAATGTAATATGTAAATGTACACATAAAGTACATCACAAATTAAGATAACACATTCCTCATTATTATAGATACGGTATTTTTTATATTTTTTATTGCCAGTGACTTATCCATCCTTCCTCCCTTCCATTACACTGGGTAGTTGAAACTCTACTAGATTTATATGGGTCTTACCATAATGGCTCATCAAAGAACTTATTTCCAATGGAAATATATAAATAATCTTAGCATTCAGCTCTCTCCCTAATGTTATGGAACATAATTACCAAAAATTAACAACATTTAAGCAATATCGTGTAAACAAACATTCTGTTATGTACGAATTAAATTTTTTGGAAAAAATATTTTTTTGTAATAGCTTCGGCAAATTTCTAGTGTATAAAATCTGTTCACCCATTGAAGAAAAACAACTGCATGTAAATAAAAGTTAATGCAAGATTTCAACCTTTTTACCTCTTGTAACAAAGCAGCATGAAATACATGTACATGACGACAGTGTACTGTGCATACTTCGAGGAATAATCCATCAGGCTTTGTGTCCACAGCGACGTATCTACAGGCAATGACTGCATTCCTTTATCTATGCATAGTTTAAACTGTTGTTTCTTGCTAAACTTGCCTATCTTCAATGTAGATTCACAAAGCTGGGATAAAATTTCTGAGATCAGAGCATTACTGTGTTTTGTTAATGTTGTATTCCTGAAAAAAAAGAAATATATATATATATAGGTTGTTTTCATAAGAAATGGAAAGAATTGCCGGGCGAGTTCTACTCGTGAAAATGATGAAAAATGTTTATATAAACATAATCCAGAAACGCATCATTAGGGTGAAAAATTTTACCATGATTCCTGGAAAAAGAGGGAAATTAAGCCATACTGAAATTCTAAGAACCTAAATTAAAAGGTAATCTTAATGGTTTCTTATGGTTTTTGACCTGAAAAATTTAATAAAACTGGTCTCAGAGCTGTGTGTTAAGTAATTTTTGAGAAAAATGGTGTAAAACGCAAAAATCGGAGCAAAACAACACATTTTTTACATTTGGTCTACAATAACTCGTTATTTTCGCAATACACAAATAAAGGTTTTAAATAAAACTTGAAGAAAATTTAATTCTGAACAAAATTATGTAAATTAGTCAAACTACAAAAAAAAATACAAAAAACAAATTTTTATCAACATTAAAATATTCACAACAATGCAGGAAAAAGACATTAATTTCCAAACAGAAAGAATAATACCTGTTACACTCAAGAATACTTAGTACGAAATTTTAAAAAAATAATTAACTAGTAAAAATAAAATACTTTAGTAAAAAATAAAATCAACAGAAGTCACTTAAAACACAAGTTCCACAATTTGTTGTAACAATAGAAATAATAATGTAATAATGAAAAAGTTTTTTTTTTAAATCCTTGTTGACAGTTTGACAGTTGGTGAATAACAAAGAAAACAAAACTACAAAAGATGAATTGATGGCAAGAATTTTCAATGCATTTGACATTCTAAGAAATAATCCAGATAATGTAAAAAGAGCTACCTAAGGAATTTAAGTTGAGGAGATTAATGTGTTAATACCGAAGGAGGACATTTTGAACAGTTGTTATAAGTGCTTAGTATGGTTGTTAACAACTTAATTACTGCTTTTTACTATTTAATTATTTAAAAAGAAATTCATACATAGTACATCTATTTTTACATGTACATGTTTTGATATCTATACACACACACACACACACACACACACACACACACACACACACACACACACACACACACACACACACACACACACACACACACACACACACACACACACACACACACACACACACACACACACACACACACACACACACACACACACACACACACACACACACACACACACACACACACACACACACACACACACACACACACACACACACACACACACACACACACACACACACACACACACACACACACACACACACATATATATATATATATATATATATATATATATATATAGATAGATAGATAGATAGATAGATAGATAGATAGATAGATAGAGAGAGAGAGAGAGAGAGAGAGAGAGCCCCGCAAGGGGTTGCAGACTAGCTGTACCTATTGAGAGGATTTAGACGTCCCTCGTGGTACCGAAGTCTTACACACACTTACACTTACAACACTACACTTGCGACTTACATTTAGGGAGGTGATAATAGCCTTAATGTGCTTTTCGCCTTAAAATAACAAAACAAAACAAAAAAAATATATATGTGTATATATATATATATATATATATATATATATATAGAGAGAGAGAGAGAGAGAGAGAGAGAGAGAATAAACTTAAAATTTTTACCCAAAATATTTTGGACTTATAAATTTTTATTTGTAACTAAAATTACAGTAAGTTTATCATTAAATTAATAAAACTACTTGATATTAATGACAAAAATTAAGCAAATTCTGATAAATTAGGAACACAATTTCCAGGTGTTTGTAAGTAGCTCCCAAATCAGATTTTTTTTTTTTGTGGCAAAGCAACTTATACAAGGCTACATAAAAAAAACATGCAAAATTTCTACATAATTATTTACAATTTTTATTTTATCCCCTTCAATATACTCTCCTCCTCAATCTCTACATTGCTACATGTGAATGTTCCACTTTAGAAAGTAGTGCTTCAGATCATTTCCAATTTTTACGCACGATTAAAGATGCCTTAGTCGATTGTTTTAATTGTGAAAACAATCTGATGCTTCTCAACTCTACTGAACTCGTCAGTCGACACTTGATGATTGTTTCTCTATCCGAGTCCGCTGACTCATTGAGTCATCTAATTTTGTCTTTTTGTCTACACTAACATTAATAACAACTAACTTGTTCAAAACAAGAAGACCTAACATTTAACTTATTCAGTTCAAGAAGGCCTGAATCATTGATAAAATAATCAAGAGAATCGTCAACTTGCAGTCGGAAAGGAGTGGTCAGAAATATTGATTATTATTTCCAATTAAATGAAAAAGATATATTGCATTTTTTTATATGAGGTTTCCCTTCAGTTAGGTTTGAACACTTTTGTTTAGTTTGAAAATGTTTGTATTTTTTTTAATGTATATAAATATGTATATGTATATAGACCCTTGCGGTACTCGAGTCTAACACACACACTTACGACTTTAACACTTTACACTCACACTTACAGTTAAGGAGGTGATAATAGCCTCGATGTGTTTTCCATAACAAAAAACAAAAACAACAAAAAACCAAAAATATGTATATATGAATATATATTCATTGTTAAATAATTCATTGTTAATAATAATAGTTGTTTGTTAAATAATTCAGTTATATTTTAACTATATTTTTGTCGTCTGCATTAGCCCAAGTGTGCACAATAGTCCGACGTTAAAAAAAAAAAAAAAAATTAAATTTATTTCTGAATGAGTGGTTTATTATTGTATATAACTAATTATTTATATTATTTGTATAGAACTTTAAAATTTTGTGTTAGACCCTTGAACCATCCTGAAGCAATACATGAATGCTGAGTTTTTCTTTTGCTTTTGTATGTTTTGTAAAGGAAGTTTTTTTTATAAGTTAGTAGAGTGCAGTCAGCTTTTTGATTTATATATTTTTATTCTTAATAAAGCACTGTTTTATTATTATTATTATTCAGCGCTTATAATCAACTGAACTGATAAAACTAAATTCTAATGTCGAGTAAAGGAAAATGTTCACTGACAATTGTCACACATTTTGGTAGTTCAACCTGACTGCGACTCAATGATTGATTCAATTGTATTGTACAATGGTTGATTTTCTTCATTGTAAAAACATATTATAATCATGCATCACTAATTTCCAGTAAGCATCTTCATGACCTCTGTTGTTTTTGCTTTTACTGCTTTAGTAATATTATGCTTGGCCAAATATGTCCTACGGACAAACCATTGTGAAGTTTGGCATTCTCCTGGTGAATGGATCTTACTTGTTTTTCTATAAATTTGGCTGCTTGGGTGGACTGAGTGAGGGTCTCAGTCTAGACAAAACTCAAGTAGAAGGTACAAGGGGTGATCATGTGACCATAGGCCTTATCATGTTTGTTTGGTCGCTAAGGCAATACTAGTTTGGTTTTTTTCTAGCCTCACCTCGTATATTTTATTAGTGTGCTAATAACATTTGAGAAAAATTTGGTCAAAATTATCATAAATGTTACATTGAGAAAACTTGGAAATAAAATGTAATTTAGAAAATAAAACAGGTGTTAACACACAAAAATTTAACAAAATTGTTCAGTTAATTTTTCACCAACAATATGCATGTGCATGCGTGCACGCTGAAAGAGAATTTACTGCCATTATTAAAATTAATTAATACTAGGCAGAAATGGTTTCATTTTGACAAAAATTAAATGAATAAATTGTTGTAATAGAAGAGTTGTACAGTGGGCAGGGCAGAGTGATGCACAAAACACATATATGATAAGCGTGACTGACCGCTGTAAGCTGAGCAAAAATAAGCCGGAAAGAATGGGTGAAATACTGAACCAACAGTTTCATACTGCAATGCAAACTTATAAAAATTTTAAAAGAGAGGGAAATTGAAAAAATTCACAAATTTTGGAAAATTGTTAATATGATAATGATTTCTGCACTAGTATTATAGCTACAAATAAAATGACAAAAATAAGTTTTTCTTAAAAACCAGTAGTTTAGAAGTTATTAGCCAATAATTTAAATTAGTATATTTTAATGAATAATAAATGTAAATAATTTTAAGTTAACAAATTGTGAAATAAGTGAAGAACTGATACCATAGAATAGTGTAAAATTATACATAGTATTAGGGTTATTAAAAATGTGTTAAGGGTTAAGAACAAAAGATCAAATCAACGGAAATAACACATTTAAAATTAAATGAGTTTGCAAACTATATGGAGGACAGGGTTCTAGTTTAAATAATTTTTTTAAAATAAATTAAAATTCAAAGATACCAGATAAATTAAAAAATAATGCTAATTAAATAAAAAGAAAAGAAAATAAATAAATGGTTAAAAATGTTCATAAATTGATATAATAAAATTGTTAACTTAGAACATAACACAAAAATCATAAAATCCAGATATGTTAAAAAATCTGGTGTAACAGTAAATATTGGTAAAATAAAATGAGCTAAATTAACGAACTGTTAGGAAAACTAAATTAGGGTATAAATAGGAACGGTAAATCCTAAAATAGGTGCAAATCAGAATAGATAAGAGACTATACAATTGACTAAAATAGTAAAAAATACATAAAGCTGAATAACTTTTCAACCAAGAAAGATACAACTTCCATTCAAATTTTTAAAGAATCAGATAAAAATAACAAAGATTTTGAGGGGTTGATCAAGGAAATCGATCGAGTAAAAAGTTACAGCTATTAAGAAAAGCTCAAAAAAATTGTGCATTTGTCTCAGAGTAGGGAGAAGATAAGGTCTTAAAACATGGTAGGGATTACAACATGGAAGGGTTATACAAACCTAAATGGTGGAAATAAAAATTAAATTAAAAAAAAAAACAATGTAATCAAGACAAAAGCTGTTTACCCAGGGTGGATAGACAGTAGCAGATGACCTAGAAAAAAGGTGATGTATTATCGCTCGACACCTTTTGAGGGAAATTGTGACTATTTTCAGAAAAAAAGGGAAGTGCCAGAATAGGGAAATTTTTGTCTCCCTTACAAGTGCTAAAAATTGAAGAGCCTTCATACGCGGGGGGATCTTGTAACTGTAATTTTGGAAGTTTAAAGGAGAGGACGTGTTACGAGTGTTTGCAAGTCTGAAGGAGCTACCACAGTGAAACTTGACTATCCGCTTCATGGCTTGCTATAACTTGCATGAAAATTGAAAGTTGTGCAACAAATTTGAATCAAAGCATCGGCAATAAAATAAATAATTAAATTAATTAAACTTAAAGGGTATTCCGAAAAAGAGTTTATTACAAATTAAATCATGATTTTATGTAACAAAAAACCTAAAAATCATAAAACTAAAGAGTTAGCCACGTACGCGGAAGGCAATGTTCAAGTTGGTCAGCCACCAATACTCCACTTCTGAATACAGTCACAGAAGGATTGCCAGATCTAGGAAATTTAACGAAGATTCCCAGAGCTACCGAACAACATCCATACATTTCACCGGACTACCACTTGCAACAGGGGAGAGAAGGAGGATACAGCTGCCATCGAGACCAGATCATGCTGGAAATCATCGAGGTACCATTAGCAGCTCTTTTATTTCTTTTATTGGTAATCTACATTTAAGTTAAGTTAAGTTAAATTAGCAAGTGAATTGTAGTTACGGAAAATTATATAAAATTTCAAACAGAGGTAACATAACCAAATAAGAGTTGTAACTAAGAATCACATAAAACGATAGATTAGAAGTAGTAACCCAAATAAAAAGTAAATTTACAGAAAGTAACTATTAACAAAATCCAGAAAATATTAAAGTAGAAAAATAAAATTAAAGGAAAATTAGAACTCTAAAGTAGAACGAACTTCCCATTTTAAATTAAATTGAATTTTGTAGTCGAAGAAATCGCATAATTGAAGTCATAACCTCGGAGGTAAATTGAGAAAAGTTTCATCAAAATCAGCAAAGCTGATTTAAATAAAATTTCACAGTTAAGTTAAAAGTAACTATTATAAAACTAAAGAGCTAAGCAATTATATGTAAAATTCATCATATACGTGAAATAAATAATTTAATTAAATAATTTCAAAGATTGCAATAAAATACAGATACCTAAAGGCAGTAAAATTTTAACATCATATTTTCCATTTCTCAGGAAAAGAGAAATAGAATAGTATTCCATCTAATATTAAGTTGGTAAAGAGAACTGTTGTATAAGTAATAGATAAGGTAAATAAAAGTTTCAAATTAAACTTATACCAGAAGCAATATTATACAATTATAATTTTTAATTTTTTTAAATTTTCTGTCATTAGTAAATATATAATTATAAAGAAGAATCAATTTTTACAGAGAATTCTAATTTTGGGATTTTATTGTAAACAAAATAATTAATTAAAAAAAAATAAATAAAAAATAAAAGCAGAAATTTTGTAAATAAGAAAATTCAACGAGTATAAATTTTATTCAAGTAACCAAATCACCACCAAGAGTATCCAACAAGCCAGTTAAGAACCTACAGAAATTTTGTAAATAAGAAAATTCAACGAGTATAAATTTTATTCAAGTAACCAAATCACCACCAAGAGTATCCAACAAGCCAGTTAAGAACCTACAGAAATTTTGTAAATAAGAAAATTCAACGAGTATAAATTTATATTCAAGTAACCAAATCACCACCAAGAGTATCCAACAAGCCAGTTAAGAACCTACAGAAATTTTGTAAATAAGAAAATTCAACGAGTATAAATTTATATTCAAGTAACCAAATCACCACCAAGAGTATCCAACAAGCCAGTTAAGAACCTACAGACCTGAGACAGGTGTTTGTATTTTTTAGTAAGTCGAAGATTCTGATTTTATATAAATGAGAACACAAATACTTAAAACCCTGCACGTTTTCCACTCTATATAGCAACTCCAACAGTTCTTGTTGGCTTTTGAGAAAGGTAGTGCAAAAACTTGGTAAAGGCTAACCAGTTATCCATGTGCTCTGCTGTAAATTAGAATCATACATTTGTCTAGCCGTTGCTTGTAAGTTACATTGCAGAACACGTGCGCACACACATACACACACACACACACACACACACACACACACTTATGTGTAGAGGCAAATTATTATGGAGTCAGAGACCTAAAAAATTTAATCACAAAATCATATATTTTACAATCATCATACATTCTGTAGTACTTTATATACTGATCAAGTATAAAAAAATCAAATTGAAAATTAGAATTTTTTTCTACAAACATTTTTAATGCTCATAAATGCTTACCTAAGGCGAATGTTCAGTTTTGGCAATGCCACTAAATATCCCAATGTTGCCAAATAGTGTGACAGATTATTGGCTTCAGTCGGAGGCAGTTTGTTCAGAGCAGTCAGAAGGCACTTCAAAATTCTGTCCAAATCAATGACAGTGCATTTTTTCAAATCAGATTTCTGTAAAATTGATGTAAATTCTCATTACCTATTAATTCTTTACTTAATCCTTTGACAGCATAGATAAAACATTTTGAAACTTCGGAAACTCATTGATAATAATAATATTGTATAGTTTACATTTTCTCAAATTTTTTTTTAACTTTCTGGTTTAATGACAGATGGTTGCCCATCTCAACATGCAAGTTTAGACAGCTGCCTTTTAATCCTTTAATACATTTTCTTCTATTTTGATTCCATTGTTATTAATATTTTCTTTGTATACTTAACCAGCCTGTTGATAAATTTCAGTTGCTTTTGTGTTTCGTGCAGTTAAGAAATAATAATTTTAAATATGTACAAACAAAAAACCCTTGAGCTTCTGTAACAGCTCTAGTAGCTACTCAATAGATGTAGATTCTTAGTGTGTATGAGCAAAAAGCAATAGAATCATTGCAGTGGCCATATTTCATAACGGCACTTACTTAAAAAACAATCTGTATATAGATCTATTATACAGATTAAATATTTTGCCAATTATCTATGAACATAATCTACTGTTTTAGTATTGGTTAAACTAATATATTATACATACTATCAAAGATGGTGAGATTATATCCTGAATATTTTTCCACATCAAAGACTTTACTTTGTTTAGCGTTGAAATTGGAATTGGTTTTATATTTTTTAGGTTTTCTGAACTTGTTATCTGAAGGAATAACCTGAAACACCAAGAACATATTTGCTATACCAAGTTACATAAAAAGCCATAATCTTCAAAAAATAATACCAATACATCACACAACCAAGTTTTATTCAACAAAAATCCAATTTGGAATCAAGAAGGCAAAAAACAGGAAATTTACCAAATTTCTCAAAATCAGTTAATCAGGATTTTCTTAAATTTCTGTCACTAAATTAAAAATTAAATAAATTTACAGTTTCAGAGTAAACAGAAAAAATAAACTTCAATCAGATTTATTTAATTTTGGTGTGCCTTCAATTATGAGTAACAAACTAAATAAAGAAAAGATAAAAATTAACCTAGACTGATGTATTTATTTATTACTGCCATCAATTAAATAATTTATATATTTAAATTATTTACTTATTATTAAGCATTAAATCAAACTACTATATATTGACAAAAGCTCTGATTTTTTGTTGTTTTTTTTCTTAATAAAACTCATTTTAAATAGGCTACTTTACTTATCTATAAATTTATCTGCTTGTGAAAAATAAGTATATGCATTTTAAACGTTTCTTTATAATATTTTTTTTATAAAATAATATTTAATGAAATAAAAATTTAAAATCATGAAAACAAAAAATATATATTTATTCTCTAGAACTATGTTACATAATTTTTTTAAAAAAGTCAATAAAAGTTATTCAAACTATTTTCACTAGTTGTATAAAATAAAATTTAAATAATTATTAATAATTATAATAATAATTAATAATTATTAATAATTAAAAAATAAATAAAATATTAATATATATGGGAGATGCAGCAAAACTCAAAAGATACATGACAGTGGTAGTTCACTGTAGTACAGGCCATGAATGTTCACATTTGTGAGTTGTGTTACTATGGGGGTCGTTCTTAAAGAACGTTTTGATTTTGTGAGTTCTACATTCTCCCACACTGCCGTCACCATGCAGGACCTTTCCATTACTTCGTGCCTATCTGAGACTAACAGTAAGCCTCTATGATCATTTACTATTTGTTATTTGTGCATATTTAAAATGTGTGAACAATTAATGAACTTGAAAAGTGTAGGTGAATACATTTTTTGAATGAGAAAAAAGGACTTCATGCGAACACCTTACCAAACTCTATAGACAGATAACCGAGGTTTATGGTAATGTGATGAATGAAGTTTAGTTAAAAAATGGTGCATTATATCTAACAGTGAACATATGTGTATTCATGTTGAATAACACAGGATTCTGATTGACAGATTCTAATCAAGGATTGAGGAAAGAATTCAACAGGATAAACCTTTCATTGTAGATGGATCGATTTCATTCTTTCCTGAAATTTCAAGAACAGTCATTTATGAAATTGTTAGTGGTGATTTGGGCTACAGAAAAGTGTGCATGGTGGGATATGAAGAAAAAAAGAACAGGAGCTGCATTAACTTTTCTCTCAAGTGGTATGACAAGGATGATGGGGGACCATCAACAACAGTGTGGATTGTTGTCTAGTGGAACTGTGATTTGTCATTCTTTCATTGACAAAAAATTTGCTTCAGCAGTTTCTTTCTTATTTCTTGACATGTGCTCTATAGTTTAGACTTGACCCAGAGTGATTAGCATCTTTTCCCCAAATTGAATCATTTTTTTGTGTAGAAACCACTATGGAATTATAATGGTATGCAGAAAGCATAGAAAAGCTGGTGGGACACTACGTGAAATGTTTAAATTTGTATGGCAATCACGCTGAAAATAGCTAATGTATCAAACGTGTTGTAATTTAAATTTTGTTTCATTGTCAAATAAAAATGTCTACAGAAACAAATGTTCTCTACTTTTAAGGTGATGCAGGTCCTGTTGCATGCCAAATTTCATTAAAATCAGTTAATTTGTCAACAATCATGCTCATAGGCTTACAGCAAAAACCACTTTTTTGGACTCAAATTACTACAAAACAATTAAAATTACAAATTTGATTTTGTTCATGACCCTATTGTTTTGTACACTTGAGAGAAGGAAGAAACGATAATTCAAATCTATGTTAAATTAGATTTGCAAAATGTCATTTTAATGACTTGAAACTGAAGAAACAGATCATGATATCTATTATATAAATGTAATCTAATTAGTAAAATGTACTACTAAGTTAATCAAATACTATCTATTATATAAATGTAATCTAATTAGTAAAATGTACTACTAAGTTAATCAAATACTATCTATTATATAAATGTAATCTAATTAGTAAAATGTACTACTAAGTTAATCAAATACTATCTATTATATAAATGTAATCTAATTAGTAAAATGTACTACTAAGTTAATCAAATACTATCTATTATATAAATGTAATCTAATTAGTAAAATGTACTACTAAGTTAATCAAATACTATCTATTATATAAATGTAATTTAATCTTACTAAAATGTATCAAATACCTTAGACAATTGCGTATAACATCACACAAAATTGTAGTGTACACAGACACTGAAGGACTGGTGATATTGCCAAGTAACTGTAAAGCTTGATGGTACACAGCGAGCAAGTCCGCATGGCAGGAGCTAAGGTAGACCAGATATTTGGCTATGTACTGTAGAATAGACACTACTTTTAAGTGCAGCGGTTGTAAAAAAGAAGTAAACATGATGCTGTGAATTAAGCTCAAAACTTTAGCAATCGTTGAAATGTTCTCCACATGTAATCTAAACAACACAATTATTATTTAAAATCATTAACACTAATATTTAGTAATTTATAAGGTTGTAAAATGTACCAAAATACTGCAGACTGTTGATTATCCCCAGACAGACTAAAAATGTGAAGTAAATATTAAAAATTAATTATATAAATATAAACTTTATTTTTTACATTTAATAGTAAACCACAGTATGAACAAATAAACTGTTAATTATTCAGCAGCAATTGTAAATCTATTTCAATAAATATAAAAACATAAGGCTTACTATAAAACAGACGTTGTTACACAATAGTAATATGGTGAGAAGAGGTAATGTTAACCTAAAAGGCTGATTTTTCCCACAGCTGTTCCTTCAATAATAAATTGTATTACAACTACTGAAATAAAGTTTTTTTCTATATTTTATACAATAAACAATTTCAGTTGGTTATGTTTATTGTAATTGTTATTATGAAATAATAATCTATGAACATAATCTACTGTTTTAGTATTGGTTAAGATAGTATTGGTTTTAGTATTATGTAAGATAGACATAAATGTAGAAATTTTAATTGTACAGTTCTGTACTTAAATGAGGGTTAAAAATAATAATAGGTATAAAAAATGAAGTGCCACAAAATGACAGAAAATCTTTTGTTTAATGCATTAGAACATTATTTATATATTCTTAGTAATTTTGTGGTGGAAATATATGATTAGCAAAGTATTCAATTTATTCTGAGAAGGGTAAATCTGAAATAGGCGTGGTTTGACAATTAGACAGCATGAATCCACAAACGGTATTCATAGGTCTTACTTACATTATTTGCATGAAAACACCACTTAGATTTTAGGTTATGACTGATTATGCAAACCTTTGTTTTGCATTTTTATTGCTGAAAGAAGATAACGGGAATATGCTTATTGTCCTTATCAGTACAAAGCAGTGCCAAGCATCATCCACTATGTTTAACATCGTGGCACTACTCTACACAATATGCGACCAACCCACGTATCCAGAATGAAGAACAAGGAAATTACAAATAAGATGTTTTTATGTTCACATACACACACAAGACCAAAAAAAGGGGAAAGTATATTAAATCAAGTGTTGTGAATATAAAGTGGGACTTCATATATAACCATGATTTAAGTGTATCATTCAAAAAATGTCTTTTATTGTTTGAGTAAATTTTATTTGTAACTTTTTTTGCTTAGTGTAATTTCTATAAATAATAAACTGAAATTATTAATTTCAGAAGATTTTGAAATTATTTTTACTCCTTTTAGTCATATAATGCTTTATTTAAACACAGCATATTATTCAGATGTTTCAGAACAAGTACAGTCCCAATGCAACAAAGAATCAAAATTTTCTGCTACTGTATAAAAAAATATTTTTGCCTATTTTGGGTTGGATTAATGAGCATTCAGATTAAAAGGTTTGTATCAATGTTCTGCTGATAATTGTGTGTTTTTAACATGTTTTCAGTGTTACATCAATCTCTTGTTCCCATTAGTACAACTGGCATAAGCGAAGATGTTAAATCACAATTAATTTTGAACATCCAATGAACAACAAAAATAAATACCTGGGTAATATTTGTGATAGTAACTTAAGTCCACACTTAACTACAGACATTTGAGATACATCTTTCATAAGAATTTTCAATGTACGTAGTGTTGTTTCCAATACGATCATTGCATGACGCTCCTTATAGAATCTCACTGATTTGGACAGCAATATTTGACATTCAAATACTTTCCTATAAATAAATATTTTTAATTAATAATGCACGAACTGTTTCACCCTATAATTTACAATATTTGAAAAAGGCTAAAATTTTATCCTAAGAAAATAAATAAAATATATATGTGTTATTATAATAAATTTAAATATAAAGTTAACTAGCATATCTCCTTTGCAGTTTTGCAGCAATTAAAAATATTCAAATTTAACTTTTCAGAATGGAATTTTGGGGAAACCTGTTTCTGAATTTCAACCCCTTATGGGTACAGTTCTCTGAAACAATGCCTTAATTATTAGTAGTTATGCTACTTAATATTAACAGAGTACAATTTTCTTCTTACAAAAAAGAAATTAATATTGTAAATCAGTTTTTTTAATTAATTATTTTAATCCAAACATCTAATTTAATTAGATTCATATTTAATTAAATTAGATGTTGGGATTAAAATAATTAAGAAAATCACATTACTCTTTAGCTTTGACAATATTTTTATAGAAATAATTTTTTTTTAATATGAAGTAGTACACATTAATTTGTTTAACCTAACCAGACATTAACAATACAACAACCAACAGCTTATAAGACTTGCTTAAATGTCAAGATATCAAATTGGTCAAACAACTGAGTGGTCTAAGATACCAAGTATAAACTTAGCCAGCCAAGTGTGTTAGATGTGAGTGGTTCAAATCCCACATCAGCTGTTAATTTTTCTGTGCAACTCATTTAGAGTTTGGCTGTCTGTGTTAGTTTTCTACTGTTCACCATAAGAAAACAGTAGATAGTTCAAGTGGAAGCTGACAGGAACTATTCTTTGTGAGTTGCACACCATTATAAAGAGTTTTGTACTGTTCCTACTATGTACTGTGTGTTTCCAGCTGTGATTACTATCATTAAATATTTTCACTAGTTTTAAGATATGTTTAAAAGTTAAAAAAATATTACATTTTTGTCTATGTAAAAAAGTCAATGAGACTCAAAAAGGTTAATACAATTTCTGTACAACAGGTTCCTTACCTAATAAGTTTACAATCGTGCTTGTTCATAGTATCACAAAGTAATCCAGGTATATCATCTACAAGGAACATATCAGCATCAACCAGGCTTTCCTTAGAATGGTTTAAAATGTAGATTATATAATCCATGGCCATAATCTGAAAAAAAGTTTTTACAGTGTGCAGTTGTTTCCTTCTCTGTATTTAAAATTTTACAAGAATAGCAATATCAAAAAATATAACACTATTTCTAAAATTTAATTTTTTCCATGAAAATTCTAGTTTGGAAGCTTAAAACAAAAAATGGGAAAACTATGAAACACGTTTACATTCTGAGAATCAGATCTCGCATTTTGGTTACATATAAAGAAATACAACTTCTCATTTAGCACAAAAATTATAACTAATAAGTAAGCCTAAATACAAAAAAACCTATAGTGGACATGGTTTTTTTTTACCCCTCCTGAAATCTACATTCTTTTAATTTCATTTCATAAAAAATGGTCAATTAGGGTAAGGTCAAGTGTGTATATATATATATATATATATACACATATTATTTAATCCAGATAATGTTGAGTTTCATGATAAATTGGTTACATATGTGAAAAACAGATATGACTGTGATTTGATTGAAGGTAATTTAAGTAGTCCAAGAAATCTGTGGCATATTTTCAACTCTAAATTGGGTAAAAATACAAAAAAAATATGATTGTATTAAATACATCTATGATGTTAATAATTACAAAATATTTGATCTAATTGCAATATCTAATATTATGAACACTTATTGTACTATTGGTATTGAATTTGAAACAAGATTCCACAACCGGATGCTCAAATTAAATTACCAACTTTCAATCCTAATACAATGTTTATCACTCCAACAAATTCATCTGAAATCTTGAATATTATTTCAAAAATGAAACGTAAGAATGGTGGAGTTGACAATATTCACTCTAACACAATTGTTGCCTTATCATTATTATAGTCAAGCCATTGGTTTATATTATTAACTTCAAGTTAAATATTGTCAAATATTTACAATAACTCAATACAAGTTAAGTATTGAAGCAATTATTAATCAAAACAATTTGCCCTGATGTGCTAAAAATTTCTGAAGTTAAACCTATTCATAAAGGCAAAGATAAACACACAATTTCAAACTATAGACAAATATCATTGATATCTAATTTTGCAAAGATTTTTGAAAAGATTATATATACAAGAATTGTGAATTTGATCTATATATACAATATTTTATCCAATATGCGATTTGACTTTATGAAAAATCTGAGTACCAATGATACCTTAAACCATGTAACTAATTTAATTTATGAAAAAATTGATAAAAGTATTCCAATTGCTTTTACGTTTTTAGACTTAACTAAAGCATTTGATACTGTGAACCATAAAATATTACTGGATAAATTATATTATATTTGTATAAGAGGTCAAGCTTATGATTTAATTAAAAGTTATCTTTGTAATAGGAGACAGTGTGTTAGAATCAATGATCATTCAAGTGATTATCTTGTTTTAAATACTGGAGTTTCTCAAGGCACTGTCTTGAGGCCATTGTTTGTTATACTATGCATTAATAATTTGTTATTGAATATGCCAAATGATGTAATAGTGTCATTTGCTGAAGACACAGCTGTATTATCCATAGGTAAAAGTTGGGAGGAGGTTGAAATTAAGATGAATAATTATTTAAATATGATATGTGAGTGGTTGGCATTGAATGAATTATCACTGAATGTTGATAAAGCTGTTTTTATAACTTTTGGCAGCTATTGTAACAGTGTACCATGTAATCATAACATCTCTATAAATGGTAAATATTTAAGAAGAGTGGAAAGATGTAAATATTTGAGGGTTATTTTTGACTACAGAATGATTTGGAGTGAACATGTTCAATATATTTTGGATAATACAAAATATTTGGGTTTTGTTTTCTATAAAATGTCTAAATTTATGTCAATCAAATCGCTAATGATGTTATACTATGCCTTTTTTCAAAGTGTTATAAGTAATGGAATAATAGCCTGGGGGTGCATATATGAGTAGTACTAAATTACTTCATTCACTTCAAAATAAAATTCTTAAAATTAGCCACAGAAATAATTCTCAATCTCTAAAACACCCACTAAGTATTGAACAGCTTTTTTCGCTTGATGCTCTAAAATTTCATTATAATGACTTAAAACTTAAATTCATTAACTCAACAAGTAAAACCAGATGTATTCAACTGCCAATAAGATATAAGACAATAAGTAGTAAAAATAGTATTGTTAAGATCATTGGTTTATTTAATGAACTTCTAAATGAATTAAAAACCTTGAATAATAAATTTGTGAATAAATCAAAACTAAAAAAAATGAATTTTTGAAAATTCATAGATTATATCTTTGTTATAGTTTATATTGCTATATTAAGTGTTACTGGAAATGTTTCTATTTATTCTACAATTTTATATGCTTGTACAATTCTGCTTTTGTTATAGGATGATGCATACTTTCTTTTGTGCAATTGTTCTCTGTATTCGTTTTTGTATATCTTTTCTTTTGTACCAGTCCCACAAACAGGTATTTATATCTCTGTGGGTTACTTACTTTTGTAAATTTTATTTATATATGTGTAATGTAATGTACTGGTTTAAATAAATATACACACACAGACATAAGTAAAAACCACATTTTTATCAAAAACCACATTATCAAAGGACCTGGAAGTGGCCACATACACAAAAATCTCAATCGTTGTTTTTTTTTTTATAACAAAAGCTTTTTATGGTTATCATGGTGTGAAGAACGTAAACACAAGAAAGTTACAACACTTGATTAAACAGCCGATATCAGCATGTAATTTTCTGGGAAATAATTCAAACTATTTAATTTGAAATATGTCAACTATAAAGTACAACCTAGAATTGTTACAAATATAGCTTGAAGCACATACTTGTCTTTAAGCACATTAATTCTGCCCGCGAAAAATAAAAACTCTTTAAAACAAAATATATAAGGGCTATTTTTTTCCAACCTCCAAATCTACCATGAAGTGACCTGTTCAGTGGTAGGATGCGGAACTGCTCACTGAACTTTAGCACATCTCTCCCACTATAACCACTGCCACTTTGAACTTTTAAAACAACTTTGAGTTGAGTTGCAGAATGGCCATAAAATATAGCCGTGCCTACTGATTCTCCCACTAAGTGTAAATTAGTGGAACACAGTTGTTTCTACCTGTTTTCTTTACACAGCAGAGTGATGACACAGCAAAAATTCATTGCGAAAAGGGCTGAGTATATGGTGAAAACTTCATAAGTAATGGTGTTGTGCTAGAATGTTGTACATGAACTCTCAATGGTGTACAAAACCAAAAACTCAATAACATGTTCAACATGATTACTGTTTTTTAGAACCTTAAAGGCATAATGCTGCTGGATTTCATGGAGTGAAGAAAAACAATCAATACAGATGCACATTGTCAGACATTATTTCAACTACAGAGCATCATTCAGGATTAAATAAGTGGCCTGCTTTCTTCTGAAGTTGGTTTGATTCATGACAATTCACTACCTAATTCATAGCTTCTTGTGCAATTTCAATTGGGGAAATATTCAATGACTCACTGTACTTATGTTGCTCCAAGTGATTTTCTTCCATTCAGCTCATTTTGCAATGAATTTCTGCAGCGTTATTCCCTCTTCTCTAAAAAAAAAAATTGAATGACACTCACAATTCACATTTGGCAGGAGAAATTAATAGACAGGCCATGTTTACAAATCTTTAACTCACTTTAAAATGGCATTATGAAGTTGAAAGCATCACTAGTTATAGTGGAAGGATGCACTACTCTCCAGTGGGCAGCTCAGCCACTTCTAGGTAGGTTCAGAGATTGAAAAAAAATAGCCCTAGTTTTAACAGAAACAAGAACATTGAAATAAAAAACAAATATCTTTCTAACTTACCTGTCTCTTTATATCTCTCGACATCAAATAAAGTTTTATTGTTTGTAGTTTATTGTGACATTTATTTTCACTATACTGATTATACTTATTGTGATTAGGTCTATTTATTTCAGTTTGTCTCTGAAAATAAAAAATTTATAATTATTTTTGATTTTGATTGCAATTACTAATTATAAGGCATGTATTTCAGTAATCGTTCATGCACAATGTGTCAGCTAGGTTTTTCAACCAACAACCGTGTTAGTTAAATTTTTAACTCTTTTTTGAAAAATAATTTCTATTGTTTTCTTCTGAATAACAAGCATTTAATTAATCTTTTCACAATGACAAACATATTACCTATTCTAGCACATTATACTCACTTTTTATGTTATATGTGTCACTTTTATTTTCATTTTGTTTAACTTACAATTGTTTCTGCATTTTTATATTTTGAAATATTAATATTAGGGATATAATAAAGAGTTTTGGTGCAAAAATCACCAACATACACAAAAGTGAATGTTCTCCCCTCTGTTATTGCTAGGTATCCCAAACTTAATTAATTTTCATTTTGAAATAAAGGCATTTTTAATTAGAGTGACCAGATCATCACAAGGGTAAAACAGGGCACAAAACATTATTTTCAAAGGGAGATTTGCGAGTATGGATTACTTTAGGCACTAAACTTTTTAGGATTTTTATAGAGCAAACACAAATAGGGAAAAATTGTTCTTAGTTAAACAAATATTTGCATCATTTGCTTAGTTATGTGAAAAAGAGTACTTCTCACATTGCCAGTCATCTTTAAAATTTCCTTATATTCTAAAATTTAATTGTAAAATTGGCAAATGAATGAATGGGGTTACTACAGTGTGTTATCGCACTGTGATCTTGTAGATATATTGTACCCCTTTCTATATTCCTGAGATGCTCAGTTACAGCACCTTCTCCAGTCCTAGTCTCTTCATCAAGTCTAGGATTTGGAGATGATTCAATTTCTCCCCCTTACTTTTAACCCTTACCAAGGAGGATGTGCCCTATTTGGCCAGCTTTTTGTTATGCGGTGAGTTCCTGCTCATTCTATATACATTCTTACTCATGGGAATATGAGTAGCTAGGGAAATTATGTCAACCCACACAGAGATCAGCATGCATGGGTAAGGCTAAGGTACACTGGGAGAGTGCCAAGTATCCCACGGCTCCATTTGTTACACCATTAGGTAAGTTATGTAGAATTGTGTGTGTGTGTGTGTGTGTGTGTGTGTGTGTGTGTGTGTGTGTGTGTGTGTGTGTGTGTGTGTGTGTGTGTGTGTGTGTGTGTGTGTGTGTGTGTGTGTGTGTGTGTGTGTGTGTGTGTGTGTGTGTGTGTGTGTGTGTGTGTGTGTGTGTGTGTGTGTGTGTGTGTCTAGAGTAGATGAATGAGATTAGTATGAGGTAGAGATATGGTGGGATTACTAAACCCATCAGCTGCTCATTTCAGTTGCAAATACATTTTTCATTATAATTGTGTAAACCTTAAGTAACAGAAAAAAGAGTATCAACTTCCCTTCTATTTCTCTCATCTGTACATTGTGTACTCATTACAGAAATAGCCGCCTCGGTGGCCTAGTGGATAGCATATTAGGATTTTACCCCAAGGACCCGGGTTCGATTCTCGGCGAGGGCTTGGCATTTTCATACGCTATAAATCATCCCATTGTCTGCATTAGCCCAAGTGTGCACAATAGTCACACATTTTTATACAATTTTTCCTTCAGTAGCTAACATGTTTCCAAACAGTGTTAACACATGTAGAGTAATACAAGAAAAAAACATTGCTAAATGACTCTGGATATGCTTGCAATCTTTCAAAAGAATCTGTTTTTTATTTGTAGTAAACTGAATTGTATGATGATTGTTCAGGAAGTATTTTTTTATGTATTGTGTATAAACACAGTTCATTTGAGTGTCTTGAAAGAGTTTTTTGGGGGCACCAAGACATTTACATTTTTGTGGGATGTTGGTAACTCTATTCCACATTTTTTTTAAATCTTTCGTGTGCCATGGCTTCACTATTTGTAGTATAATATATATATATATATATATATATATATATATATATATATATATATATATAACATGTATTGTGATTACTATTTGTGATGTTTTGTAAATTGGTAATATGTTACATAATATGTAGTTTACTGAAAAACCTATCTATGGCAGTTTAATGGTTTCGAGCTATTGATGTCAGTTTTGTTACCTTTTATCCTTGTCAACTTGTTTAATTCTTTGTAACCATAACACAGACCTCATCTATGAGATCAATGGCAGCAGCTCATATATAGAATCATCTGTTGCTGTGTTATTTTTACAAATACAGAACTAAATATATTATATGATTTTTTTAGTTTTCCATGCTCTTTGACATAGTATAACTGATATTTAAGTTCAAAATTCAGTTTAATATATAAAACTCAGTTTTTGCATATACAAATTTTCAAGGCACAACATCTACATATTTATTATGTTCATATTTTCATTGTAAAAACAACAAAACAAAAATTAGTTGAATAGCATTTATTTTAAACATGTTTTCTCTGTCAATGGACATCTTTACTTTATGTCAATTCTAGTATCACTAATAAAGACTTAGAATCGACATAACACATAGAAAAAGTCAAACTTTAGTAACTACATTTGAACTAGTGTTGGATCTGAGACCCAGCAAACTGAACATTTCTGGACTAAGGTAATTTCTGGACTATATAGCCTAACAATTTAACAGTTATGTAGGCTTATTAACTATGACAGTGTGACCATGTTGACCTTATCGTCTAATTTTTCCTCTAAAAATGCTAATATTTTTTCAATCTCTAAAACTAATAATACAGCAATTTCTTTAAAAAAAAAATGTAATTCTAAATGTTAAGATATAATATTTGTTTCACTACACAACAATATATATATATATATATATATATATATATATATATATATATATATATATATATATATATATATTACACAAGGCAATGTATATAATGAATTGGTTTATATATTTAGGGCTAATGTATAATGTTATGTTATTACACATGTATAAGGGCCTACTCATTTAAAATATCTCTACTCCCTCAAGAAAAATCATATTGAGCAAATTACATTTTCTCTTCTTTCCCTCATAACGTTCATAATTTGTGCCAGTTAGACTAATAAGGATGAGGTATCAGTGTTCATAGTACGCGGTAAAGCTGCCCCACTATGCCGCGGTAACTATGCCTCAAACCCACTATCTTGAGATGCACAGTTCAGAGATACAGCAGACTAATTGGTGCCTTAGTTACATCAACCACCAAACCCTATTGTTACAGTTCCACTCAGTTATATAGTCTACTACATGGTTTATTGGAAAGTCATCACTACAAACCTTAGTACGCTAATTATTTTTACCTAAGTAGTTTGCTCTCATATTACATGTTTAAAAAAATATAATATTAGCAAAAAGCTTTGTTTTCTAGCCTAGTGCTTGAAGACAATATTAAAATTCCTTTTTCTCAAGAAACAAGCAGTTACCATATGGTATCCATAATTCTTTTAAAAAACTCAATAATTATTAGACAATCAAACTAGACTAAAATATATCAAGACCTAAGACAAGTAACAAAATATGCTACAGAACATTATATATAATAAAAAACAAAAAATAAAGTGAAATAAATTTCTGTAGGTTTTATGTATAACCTACACACACACACACACACACACACACACACACACACACACACACACACACACACACACACACACACACACACACACACACACACACACACACACACACACACACACACACACACACACACACACACACACACACACACACACACACACACACACACACACACACACACACACACACACACACACACACACACACACAACACACAACACACAACACACAACACACGCACGCACGCACGCACGCACACACACACACACACACACACACACACACACACACACACACACACACACACACACACACACACACACACACATATATATATATATATATCCCAACATAGGGCCAACAATTAAACATCACCAAAAACCAACAAAGAAATTGTTGGCCCAACTTACTCCCAACAGTTACTCAACTAACATTCAATGGTAACCCTACTAATTACCAACATGTTTAAAGTATTATATTTCTACTCAATTGATTAGTGAACTTAATAGTAATCATAACTTCTGTATACATTCGCAAACATATTTGAATACCTTTTATTATCAAATGTAGAATATTCTTACTCAAAGCAATATATAATATGTAGCCTACTTTAGCTTTTTAATTGTATATTATAATGTACATATTATTTTGAGTAAGAATACATATTGAATTTGATAAGAAAAAGTATTCAAATGTGTTAGCAAATGTACAGAAGCTATGATTATTATTAAGTTCACTAATTAATTAAATAAAATGTAACACTTTAAACATATTCGCAATTAGTGGGGTTAGGCCTACTATTGAAAGTTATTTGAGTAAGGAACATAGCATATTTCGTTACAGAAACAAGGTTATTTTACAAAAAGAGACTAAATTCACATAAACAAAATTTATTTAAATGGCAATTGTGAAAAGCCAAATCAAAAAAGGCACTATAGCACCAGATTAAAACTATAAGTGTACTGTACACAGTGTACAAGTATGATCCTGCAACTATCCTTGGTGAGTGACAACAAAAGAAGTAAACCAGTAAAGGATAAACTTTCACTTTTCCACAGTGCTGGCAATATTTCAAATAATAAGTACATCATAAAATCATCATAGTAAATGATTACAGTTAAGTAAAAATAAAATAAGATTTTAAAAAATTTTTAATCATTGTAACACTATTGTTAGTATAGTAATTAAAGATTTATTAAAAAAAAATGTTCTGTTGTTGGCAATTCTGTGTGTCATCACGTGCCCTTGCACTTTGCAGTAAATTTTATAACATTGATAAAATACTATTATACTAACAAATAAGACACTATTTTTAAACTTTTGGAATAATTATACCCTATTTAATTTATGAGATATTTATTTTAACAAAATATTGTTTATATTTTCTGCCAACTAAGAATTAATATTAGTCCAACAGCAGAGGTTTTCATGAATACAACAGTTAGCCTAGCAAACAAACAGCTCGTTGGCCCATTGAAGATAATTCGTTGGCGTATTAACTAACCATTGCCCAACTTTGCCAACAAAATTCCAACATTGGGCCAACAATGTGTGCTACTGGGTGTGTGTGTGTGTGTGTGTGTGTGTGTGTGTGTGTGTGTGTGTGTGTGTGTGTGTGTGTGTGTGTGTGGCAAATGTATAGCGTGGCAGCCCTTTTTGTTCTGCAAAAAAAAGTAAAACAATGTAATAAATAAATATGGAGGGAAACAAATTAAAGAGCATACATGTCAAGTTTTTCATCATAAATTGTTTTACTCTTCTTCTTCATTCCCAGTATTCAAGGATTTTTTTATTAATTAACACTGTTTATTTTTATTTACACTCAAACCTACTTTTGGAGAGGGTAATTTAGATCCCACAAAAATGTATAAAAGAATGATCTGAAACTTTATAAAATAACTATAACCAAACATGTTGTTTCATAAAGATTTGAAAAAAAATTATGCTATGAGAAAAGAACACAAAAAAAAGAAAATAAGAAAGTAGCATTCAAACAAGTATGCAAAATTTTTTACAATGGAAAGATCACTTTTAAATAGTCTGCATATTAATTTGTAAACAGAAGTTAGTGGACACATATATTTATAAAGTCTTAAATTTTCATAAACTGACCATGTTAATGTTAATGTTAAGCTATTGATATAATAATTAAGATTATCATAATAAATGTTATATAATACCTTGTTCTTTATCATTGTACTTTCTTATTTCAAAACTAAAAAAACACACATTATTTGTCTAAAAACTATTTAATGGCATAGTTTTGTTCAAAAAATAGCTTATATTTGTTGTGCAACTAAAGCAAAATGGAGAACTGAGCAAATTCCTACCTTGGCGCTTTTTCGTCTGCTTCACTGTAAATATCTATGTTGTCTTCATGCGTTACTTCCACTCATAGATGATTAACTTCCGTTAATCAATGTTACGGATTCATATCATAGTTAAGTAATTATGACCATAGATAAGTTTACATATTCTTACCAATAAAAGAAAAAAAAATGGCGATTTATGAGAAATCGTTTCTAGAATTGAATAATTGAATAATAATAATTTAATAAGTACAATTTATTCAAAAATTACTTATGTACTTCCATAATTAATAATCACTCATCTCCCAAATGTTATTTTTTAAATATAAATATTAGTCTTTATAAATAAAGTAATGTTCATTTTCAAGAGAACCTATTTTTTAACTTACTGTTATTTATGAACTTTATTAGTTTGAGAAATTGTAATGTAATTAATTTATTTTTATATAATTTAATTATATTCATATCTTTTATATTATTAAAAAAATTCGTGTTAAAATGTTTTTATCTGTGGCTTTTAAAAATTACAATCTAAAAGCAAACAATAATTTATCTATAACTAATTGCTCTGTTGTGTTCTGCATAATTTATAGTCAGTCCTGTTTTCTGCTTCTGTATAAACATGGCGGATGCTGAAGAGGTATGTTGTGTCACGTGGAATATTTTTTGCAATATACTTCTTAAATTTTCGATTTATTAACCATATTTTGCTTTTTTAATTTTCAGTTATCAAAAGCCCTCAAGGATCTGCCAACTCGGATCCAAACTAGCAGCAAAAATGAAAGAAAACAAATCTTGTTTAGTGTTGTGTCTGTCCTTTCAAATTCAGGTTAGTTGTGCATTTGACAACCGGTGCCCACCATATTTTTTGTAGTAGATTATAATATAACATTTATTAAACATTTTTTTATCTCCCCTCTAATTACTTGTGTTACAGGCAAAACATTATTGAAAATAATTATTATTCTAGCTTCAAAATTGCATAATGTAAACACTTTTATACATTTTATTTGAAAGGAAATTTTGAAACCTAATTTTAATTATTATTAATTAATTAATAATAACGTTTTTTATTATTAATTTCCAAAATCTAAGAAATAGACCGGATGTATTCAAATCCATTTAAAATGTTATTCTTTTTTCTTTGATATTGAAAATCAAATCAAAATATTTTTGTATTTGAAAATTGGGTCTCAGAATCATGGATTTATTATTAATCAATAGTATATATTAATATTACTATTGATAACATTGTTGGTAACAGTTCAATCCATAATCTGATATTCTGATTCTTTATTACAAATAAATTCTTTCAATTCATAAAATATGCAATATACACTAATGTAGAATAGTGTGTCCAAGTATGCGCTAGGTTAGGTAATATACAGTACCTATATATTAACACAACCAACCCGAAAAATAATACTTTCTGAACAACATTTTATTTATTTAGTATTAGGTAGGAATTTAATACCTGCTAAATAATGGAAATAGTACGGAATCATTAAGACTTACTATTAGCATAGAGATTAATTTTATATTATTTAAATGTTTTAATATAATGGTTAAAATTTTGTTATTCTTCTCTAGATTGATCAGAGGATTTTGTTTCATGATAATGATTATATGTTTAGGACATTATGCTTTGTGGTTAGACATAAAATAGGACCCTCTTCATAAATTTCAGTTAGACAGAAAACATGTCTAATAATTATAGGTACTAGTGAAGAATGGCATGACCACCATTATGTGAATTTTTTAATGAAAATATACTCTGTTCTGAATATTATAGTAAAAAATTTTCTTTTAAGATGAAAATTGTAGCTGTAGCGATTTTTTGAAAATTGCTAGTTATTTGAAAATTGTTTGTCTGCTAGAAATATTAGTTTTTTTAAGATTTTTAAAGATATGTTTAGTAACTTACAAATTTTAGTGAAATAACAATAATGTTTAACAAATTTACAAAATGTTTAATAAAAGAAAAAATTATAGATTATATAATTTTTGTACTATTCAGTGATAAATCTTATGTTCTATCTCATAAATCTAATATTTCTAATAAATCTAAATCTCTATAAATCTAATATTTCTAAATAATAATAGAAAATATTGGAAAGAATATTAGGAAATTGGAAATAATGGAATCATGGAAAGAAAATAATTTTCAAAATAACTATCTTATTTCATACAATTAGTAATTTAAAAAAATTGCTATGGTGACAGTTATTGAGTCCCTACAAAAATATTATATTTAATCCATAATTTCCAAATAACATATATGTATGTTATGGAAAAAACAGAAATAAAAAAGGGGAAAAACAGTAATAATAGTAAAATTTTTGGTTAATAGTGGTCACGCTATTATCCACAGTTACCTGATTATAATGTAAAGATTGAAATCCAGAGTATTAGCAAAATTAATTTCTTTAAATATTTGAGATCAGATATATAAGATGGCTCTTAAAGTTGGAAATAGATGACACAAGAAGAAATGCAATATTGATGTTAAAATTTAGTGTTATAAAGTTGTAGTCTAATAAGTAAAGCCACATTCAAGATAAAAATCAACAATCAAAGTGGAACAACTGTCCATGGTATCATTCACGATTGTATACATATTAAAGAAGGCTGCTGTGACAAACCAAGCAGATTACTTTATATTTAGTCAAGCTGCCTGCCTACTTGCTTGCACTGACATAGGTTTATGATATGTAGTATTTTGTGCATCAGAAGAACTTGACATTAAATAAATCAGTAGTCAAGTTGTGTAATGTTTTTGTATTATATTTTATTAATCATTGTAACTGTAAAATATTTTGCACATAAGTTTCAGTCTTATATTATTATTTAATTGGCAATTCCTTTTGCCTTTTTTATTAGGCATGAAAATAGCATGACAATTCATTACTTTTTATTACAGTGGCTGAGGCAAGATATAATTTATATTAGCTTGTACACCTTTATAGACTAATATATATATATATATATATATATATATATATATATATATATATATATATAATAGTTACCACAGCTTATCATAGCTGGTTTTGAATAAAATTGTGTAAAGGTGAAACATTTAAAGTTAAGACAATTGTATTCTAATTTAAATTAGAGCTGCCTCGGTGGCCTAGTTGATAGCGTACTAGGCTTTCACCCCGAGGACCCGGGTTCGATTCCCGGCCAAGGGCTTGGCATTTTCATACGTAATAAATCCTCCCATCGTCTGCATTAGCCCAAGTGTGCACAATAGTCGGACGTTTAAAAAAAAAAAAGTCTAATTTAAATTTACATTGTAGTTGGGTGGTTACTTAGGCTAAGTACCATATGGACCAGCCACTTTCCTCATGATTCTCAGAAGAATTTCCTCATATTTTCTTTGCATAACCTTTACTAACTTATTTCTGTACATACCATTACTCAAAATCACTATTTTTTCAATGCTATAGCGCATTTTGTACCAGTATGTCCTCAGTTTTGCGAAGTTGTTTTTTGATAGTATTTGACAGGAAACCAATTGTCTACCTTTACCACCTACCTATTTATGCTTGACAGAGCAGCCAAAATGTTACAGGCTGTTATTTTGGTTCATGTTGAGTCTGGCAGCCCTGTACTATCAGATTGCTGGAAAAGTTATATAACTCAAAAGAGTAAAACTTTGCACATTTTACTGATAACCACAAATATAGCTTTGTGGATCACAAAACTGGGACATACACAGCATGTTGAAAGAATGTGGGGCACTGATAACTGCAGGAATAAAAAAAACTTTGTGGAACTGCTCAATATTATTTTAATCATATCTGTGTGAATTCGTATAGCAGTCTGCCTTGAAAGCAAAAGGAGGAGATTACAGTAGTGGTTGACACTGCCAATGTAAAAATATTTCTTGGAATTTGGAATTAAAATCTTTTGAGAACTTTTAGCGGTATTTTAGTATTCTTGTCTTAAAAAACTTGAATTTTTAAGGTTATTTAAGGTAAAAAGTGACTGATCCATATAATATGTAAATACCGTTAGGTGTACATATTTTAAATTAAGCTATACAGTCAGACCCTATTTAATTTAAAATGCAATAAATAATCTTCAAATCATAATCTAGAAGTAGTTTAGCAAATGCAACAAACATTTTCTTCCTTCTATAAATACAATTTTATCATGTAATTATTAGCATGATTTTAACATCAGAACAATTTAAAGTCATACCATAGTGATTTTTTTTAATTATTATTTTTTTTTTTTTATTGAAGATAAGATATGATGATCTCTTCCAATTATACACAGCTGTCATTGTTTAATTAATATTTGTTTAATATGGTTTAATTAATATTTCCCATAATTTTTAAACAAGTTGTTAATTTTTTTAAATGTTAAGACATCCAATGTGAAGAAGTTTCAGTGCCAGGGCTTGGCATTTTCATACGTTATAAATCATCCCATTGTCTGCATTAGCCCAAGTGTGCACAATAGTCGGATGTTAAAACACTGACAAAAAAAAAATTAAGATTATTTATGAAACACATTTAATTTGTTTTACTTACTCATTTTTTAAACTTAAATACCATTTGTTAAAACCTACAGTTTATTTTAATCTTAAAATTAGTAAAATATGTTAACATAATATATTGAAGTTAATTAAACTTTCTAATTCATTTATTCGGACATTATCTAAAAGGATTTTTGAAATGTCCAATTAGATAATTATAACAAAAAAGCTTAAAAAATTTACATAAATTTCTAAATGCATTACTTTTATGTTTCTGTATTTTTATACTTTTATTTTTAAAAAGATTTTAATACTTTTTATTCAAAAGTACAGAACTTTAATGTTTACTTTAACAAAAAATTTCAGTGAGTTGTTTTTAGGTAATTTTAGTTTTAAAAGTTGTGTGTGTGTGTGTGTATATATATATATATATATATATATATATATATATATATATATATATATATATATATATATATATATATATATATTTGAATGCTCTGGCACCACTATAAAAATGCTATATTTTTAAAACTAAACATTGGAAAGAACTAAAAAAGAACATTTGATTTGTTTTTTGAAATCTTTTATTTTGTAGTCATGTTTTTTTCTGTTGAGGTCCTTACATTTTCAGTAATTTAAAAAAAAAAAATTTTTGTTTACACTCTCAAAAAGCATGCGTATATTTTACTTTTTTTCCTTAAAATTTGATTTTCTATCAGGATTTTTTTTGTAATGTTTAAGCAGGGATAGGGATCCAAATAGCAGGAAAAATTATATCAGTCTTAGGAGAACTATGACTTAGACTTTTTTAATTACAACATTCAAATAAATGAAATCTACTACATCATTCTTACCATAATTTATATAGGTATTACAGTTATATGTTGTTAGGTAGCTTTGAAATGTAAATCCTATAGTACAGTTAACCTGTATCCTGTATCCATTAACCATACCACTAACCTGAATTTCATCCAGACATCTCAAGAATCAGAAAAGCCCTATTTTGACAATAGGAGTCATTTCCCCAGAAAAGACAGAATCATACTGAACGACCATCCAGAATCAACAAGATGAGCCATCAAAATTTAAAATAAATTTTATCTGATATCTGGAGAAAAAACATTTCCTTTTTTTTATCATAAAATTGTTAATATCAAACCGTTGTGGAGTTAATTGTTATGTGTGTTTACAATTTCCAGGAATTACAGAACCTGTTATACGTGGGCTATGCAAAGTATTGCAGTTGACATTATTGCGCTACAGAGATGGTGCTTCAAGATCTTATGTCAAAAACACTATTATTGCTATGGCAAAACAGCATCCAGACTGGACTATGAAACACTTGTCATCTGTTCTAAATGACATTGCTCAAACACAGAGCAATCTTTCACCATCGTAAGTCAACTGTGGTATCCACTATATTTAGTTACTTAGTACAATAGAACTCCTAATATCAATAATTGAAGCACAAAAAAAGGTTGAATAAACAGAGGAACAAAAAACCATGTTACAGTAGTAAAAAAAAATATATATATATATAATATTAAAATCATTGTAACAGATAATTTTTAATCAGGTTGTATGATTTCACATACCATGGCCACATTGATTTCATTCTTCAAGGATAATGGCAACTGCGGTCTTCACCTTCAACATTTTTCAGCCTTCTCAAAGCATTTTATGGCAATGAAAAACTTGAGCTCTTGATATAACCTCATTTCCAAAAGCCTTCTGAAGCTTACCATAAGTTGTAATCAAATTTTCACCAAGTTTAATACAAAAAGAAATAGCACACCATTGCACAGTATTTCCAGTTCCGTGAAGAGAGACAAAGTCACATGTTGTTCACTTCTTACAGCACAACTCAAGACTGAGCAGTTGCATCAATAACTAGAATTAGCTTAAAGATTAAGGTCAAAGATGGAGTGCCAATGTTAGCTGCAGGGTTGCATCTTGCTAAAAAAATTGTCGAACTACAACTATAGAATAAAAACATTGTTTTAATATGTACTTATACATGTCAACCAGCCATCGGTACCTGTGTCAGATGTCATCTAATAAAAACAATTATTTTGAGGAATGTTTTTTTAGTTATTTAGACTTATAGTATTGGAATGTAGCACAATAAGTCTGGAAAGACGACAAAAGACATGTTTTCTGTATAGTTACAACATAAGTCGCTTATATTCTCCAGCAGGAGCAGGCAGATGAGTGTGCTATGTTGACTTGTGGTAGATGATAAAAAACAAGTTTTTTTGTCAATAAAAGTAAATGAAACGTATAATACACTAATCAAATTGTAGATTGGATACCAGCTTTACAAAGAACTTATTGTGTAGTTGTAATGAAGGAAACCAATGGTCGGTTATAAAAAAGATGTGCATTGTTTTTATTATTATTATTGTTTAACTTGTTTTATTATTTGAAAATAATTCAGAAACCATAAATTTTTATAAAAAATGTCAGAAGTAAATATTTCTTAAAGTTTCTAGACAGGTGTTTAAAAGCCATTTTCCCTGCACATTCTATAGCACTTCCTGTATTCAAATCATTACTGAGGCCATCAGTAAGTTAATGTAACTCGTTTTATTTTTGGTTGTGCATAAATACTGTTGTATAATGTCCCATTTCGCTGGTTATCTATTAATGTATTATTTTTTAACTTATATTGAATAGAAAAAGCACCGCTGAGACTGGCATAATTGCTCTACGTTGGTCAGGGCTCATAATTCAGTTTGGTTTTCCAAAATGCTCTGACACTGGAAAAGCAGAGTTTCAAAAACTAGTTGAGGCCCAGTCTATGCTGATGTCATCGATTGTTGCTGTTGGAATCAAAAAGTAAGTAACACAAAATTTTAGTTTTTTATGAACAGAAATTTAATTTAAATCACATGATGGTGTTCACTTAGGTTAAGAATGTAATATCTGTGAATGTAAAATTCTTTTAATTGGCAACAAATTTTCTTAATTTAAAGCACACATGTATTGCATTTTAAAGTCATGTTTTTATTTTAAGTGAAAATTATTATAGATTTTAAATATTATACAATTACAAGTTTACTGAACTAGTTAAAAACAATTCATTTTAACTTTATTCATATATGAAGTACATAAGATTCCGTAATACTACACCTGCAGGACTGGACACCTGCCAGATTACAAAGACTGTCCTGACTACTGAGGGCCAATAGAAAAACATTAATAGAGACCCTCAGAAATATGCAATAGAAAAATAGTATACAGGACTCTGTGTTTTAACTTTACCTCAATTTCGAAGGTAAATTGAAATGAGGTAAAGTTATTACTTTGATTATTAAATAATACTTAATATATTTAAGTTATACTTTGATTATTAATTATCATTATTAAATGATGTTTCTTATTTATAATGATTATTAAGTAATAATCATTTAATTATTACTGAATAATTGTTGTGAAATGATTTTTTTTTAATTTTAGGCGAAAAGCACATTAAGGCTACTATCGCCTCCCTAAATGTAAGTGTGAGTAAAGTGTTAAAGTCGTAAGTGTAGTGTTGTAAGTGTAAGTTAGACTCAGGTACCGCGAGGGATGTCTAAATTCTCTCAATAGGTGCAGCTAGTCTGCACCCACTATGGGGATTTTGAAGTGAAAATTAAGCAAAATACAAACTACATTACATTAAAGTACTTCATACAGAAATCCTTTGCCAACTTAACATTTTTCTTACAGTAAATTACTGTTTGTAAGCCACAAGACAAGCACCATAAACATAAACAAGGAACTTCTTACTTGTTTAGGCATTCTATAACCCGAATACTAGGAAAGAAATTCTCTTCCTTTCCTTATCAGCAAATTATAATTAGCTGATTTAGAAAAGTTTGAGTGTTGACTTTTCCATTTAAACATATATAATATTTTCTCTTGATAATAAGTTTTATCTAAACACAACCACTCTTTTCCCTTCCTTAGTGCTAAATGGTTAATTTGGCTAAAGTTCATTTTACTGCTTATGACCAGTTCACCTCAAAGTTCTTAATTCGAGTCATAGTTACCCCCATTCCTTTACCCTTACCATTAACACTGATTTCTCGTTTTCATTAGTCTTGGCATAAAGTATGAACATTAAAACAAATCTGCCCTTTCTCTCTAACTGTTTGGTATTAGTTTTAAACTGTGCAAGGCCCTTATTATATGTTTATTTAATTTTAAGTTTACTCACACTAGACAAGTAAAGTTATACTTAGGGCATACCAGTTTTATTGAACCCTGATAGAATGACTTTTTCCTTTAATGAATGAGGCCAACAATTTATACAACTCACATTACAGTCAACCATCAATGTACAGTATATTAATGTCAGTACTATCAGTGCAGTCAACAAATAGTTACAGAGACAACAACTATTAATTAAAGTATAGTCTAAGAGCTAAAAGAATGAAACAGTGATTCATATGCTTAGTGGACAATGCTACGAGTATTACTGTAGCATTTCAGTAAACCTTCGCTGTCACATCCATGTGTTGGGACTATTAGAGGTGTCTGAGTAGGAAGTGTCCAGACTAGCAAGACTACTGTATTAAGAAAGTTTGGTGATATGGAAAAAATTACCTTGAGAATTTAATTTATCCTTTTTTTATTTGAATGTCTTTGAATGCCACTGAAGATTAAATGACTGGTCAATTAAAATGTGGCATGTAGGTATAATGTACTATATTTTTTTAATTGGGATTTTTTGATTAGGAAACCATTAAAAAAATAAAATTTTCTCTTATCAGTTTTAACAATTTAAGTCAAATTTGCATCAAGTGTAGTTCTCAGTTATTCAAACAATATATATATATATATATATATATATATATATATATATATATATATATATATATATTTTTTTGAATAACTGAGAACTACACTTGATGAAAATTTGACTATATATATATATATATATATATATATATATATATATATATATATATATATATATATATATATAATATGAGTCCATATTCCAGAAAAATCTGCTTTGAAAGCTTTAGGTAAAAAATGGAATTAAAAGATTTTGCTAAATTTCTGGTTACATACACACATTCAAAATCAAGTCAGTGGTACCAAATTTGAAGTAAAAAAAGTTAAAGTTCATGGGTAAACTGAAAATGGACCTTGACCACTATTAGTTGTTTTTTTCTCTTTTGTTTAATCATAAATTTCTTTCATTCAAAACTTGGTGCAATGACTTGAGTTGTGAATCTCCATAATATGGCTAAAGTTTGAATAAAATTGTTCAATTGATTTTTATAAACAAGGCTAATTTTCTTGGCTTTTGTTGAGAGCTTCCAAACTGGATTTTTTGTGAAATTAAATAAATGAAAAAGTTTGTACTGTAGTAGCTGTTTATTGCATTCACTGGGTATGGATCACATGAAATTGCATTAATTTCCAATCAGCCGTGTATAGTGATCAAATCAGAAAGAGTAGATTCTATTTGTAAATTAACGTTATTTTTGTTGTGGTTTATATGATCAGTATGGCAGGTTTCGCCATTAAATATGTTCAAAACATCGTTAATTATTTTATCTAAAAGTATCCTTTATACATCAAGGCAAAAAGATTTTTTTAATGTAATTTCGTTTGAATAAAATTGCAGGGACTGACTAAATTTTTATGAAGTAGGCAAACAAGATAAAACGTACACAATGTATTGAATCAGTAAAAATGAGGAGTGTGAACAAAGCACAATATACAAAATGACATTCAGTTTATTTAGGAAAGTGATTTAATAACTCAGTGATTAATAGGATGGTGGTATCAGTCACCAATACAGAGCACAGTTTTCAAGTTTAGAAATCCATATAGTAAAGTTACTTTATTACATGTTTCCCAGTCTACTGCTTAATACAATTACTTCTTATTATATGCACTCCCGGTTATTATTTGATCACAATAACTGGTGACTACAGTATATTGTTTTTGCTCCATTAATTTCTATTTACATTGCACATTTTAGTACTTATATTTCTTTCATGAAGCTAGTTTATATTTTTTTCTAGGAAAAGTTACCGAGCTTTTACTGTACTGAAAGGGCCTTGGAATCGCATTAAGAATATCATTGAACTGTATGGCAATGCTTTGTCATCACTGCCACAAACAGTGCATTCTGTAGTGTTTGGAGCATACATTCTGGAATATCTGAGAGAAATCAAAAGCACAACGTCCGTAGATAATTATAAGGTGTGTATGTTAACATTAAGTTTTTCATTATAAATTCCTTGTGGTAAGAACAAAGATTCATATTAAAATTATTCATGGTAAAATTAAAAGTAAATCAATTTGAAAATAAACAGATTTGTTTCCTTTTTGTTATTAATTTTTAAGCCAAAAGTTTAATTGCTTCAAATTTGATACATTCATTATAAATTTCTTTAAAATTTGTGCAACTGATTTTGTAAAATTAACATGTTACAAGAAACAATAGAGTAAAACACATGTACTGATATCAAATAAAGTAATAAATGAACCATTTTTGTTATATCCATATTTTTTAAATTACATTTTGCAACCATAATGTTGCAAGGTAGTGATCACGTTTTTATGTGACTCTTTAAGCGATTCAGCATTTAAGTAACTACGTAAAAACAATGCAGAGTATACGTAAAAGAATTTACTCTTTATAAGAAAATCTGCATATTTATTTCATTATATTTTAATTGTGCTTCTAACATAGTCACTGCTCCTTATCTTTATAAATTAATCAACTAATGATATCATTTCAGAAATTTACCAATAATCACCTCTAAATAAAATTGCATAAAAACATGTAACACAAATAACTAGAATTAACCACTTGTATGGGAGGAGATGGTTAGCTATAATCCTTTTAATCATTGCATTATGAATTCATTATTACTTGATGGAATAAATTTTGGGTCAGAGAAATGGGGAAAATTTTAAATAATTAGAAAAAAAGAAGGAAACTTACAAAACTGTATTTATTGCTGAAAATGTGTACTACAAGAGTGGAAATTTCATTAGCCATTATCTCTTAAAAATTACATCAGTTAAGTACTTTTCAAAAGTGATGCCTAATAAAATTTCTACTCTTGTAGAACACTTTTTAGCATCAAATAAAAGTTTGTAGGTTTTCTTCATTTTTTGTAATTATTTCAAATTTTCCTGTTTCTCTGTGCCACCTTGTATTATTATTATTATAAAACTACATAATTGTTACCATTATTAATGTTAACTATTTCACAGGCAGTGTTATTGGACATCTTCCTTAAAGTGGCCGTAAGCTGCAAGACAAAGCCAGTTGCATACATGATCAAAGAGTCACACCCTCTATTAGCAAGATTGACACATGAAGAGTTCTCTGCTCAGCTATTACCTGCTATTCAGAAAGCAATGCTAAGAAATCCTGAAGTGATTCTTCCCTCTGTTGGACAAATTCTGCAAGGCTTATCCTTAGACTTAAGTCGTTATGCTCTGGATATTGGAAAGAGCTTAGCACGTACGTATTTTTCTAGAACTGTGTAGATTAATTGTTTGAACACTTAGCTAAAATGCTACTGTCCTAGTCAGGAAGTCTGTGGCTTAGTTACAGACAGTTGACTTTTAAAAGCTTGTAATTTGTAAATGGACGTACTGATCTTGACATTTTTATTATATAGAAGCAAGTTTTACCCCCTCCCCAGACATCTTAGTCTTGCTAGACTTTTTGTATACTTCTATAAAATTCTAGTTGATCCCGTTTAGTTCTGCTGCATTTGTGAATCTTAGAATTTGTTTTACTAGGTTTTCAACTTTTGTAGCTGAAGATAATGAGAGTCTTTTTCTTTCCAGTGCTTCACATTTTAAAAGTAAGTGTGCTGTTTAAATGTGCTTATCGACATCTGCGTTCAAAATTTCCTTGCATTAAGTCTCAAGGAAAAATTATTGCACAGTCTTTAAAATTTATTGCTGACGTATTATATGTATAAATGTATATGTATTGCTGTGTTTATAGTTCTCAGTTGATTGGCATTTATTTTTGTTTTAAGAATCAAGTTTTATTATAATGAAAAAAATTATTGTAATTTTTTCTTAATTTGCAAAGGAACTAGGTTTATTATCATTAATCATTCAAATCCTTTGAAAAATGGTTCATTAATGTTAATTTTTCTTTTGATAAGTAAAACAGGTTCGACCAAATTTCACAACTTTCCATCAGTGGTTCAGAATTCAGATAAAATTATAAAATCGTGTTTCTTCAAACATTATCTTTCTGCAAGAATAGGGGTTATTCTCCCTGTAATCAATAACCTATTATATTTTCATTAAGCTGTGTATTAAAAGTTATTCTTTTACTATACTGCAACCAAAGATTGAATACTAATCTTCTCACAAAATATTTTACCAAAATTACTAAAATGCCATTACTAAAAATGATTTTTTAATCCAATATATTCAAACTGGATGTGTCTATGCAAAAGTAGTGTACTCAATGTCCTTGCAGTTGCCCAGTAACTTCTTGTACAGAAATTGTTCACTGGCGGTCCAGCTGTCGTCTAGCAACCAGTGACAAACCTTTGGTCTGAACCTCTAGACTGTTCCTTGACCTATTTTTCTTTCAAGCTTTTATTGAAACTACTGCTCTACATGCCTTTTTATTTATAACAACAAGCATTATGTCAAAAGTTTCATAATTCTTCTGAGTCCTTGTCAATAGTGTTTAAACTCTTTGGCTGTACCCATTACAATCTTCAAAAGTAATATTAAATTACAATTTTAATTTATAATACTTTATTTCTTTCTTGTAAGAATAAAAGCAAACCATTTTCATAAAAAATATTAATATGTGCTTTTTTTAACCATTACAGCATTACAGTATTAATGACTACATGCTTATCAAAGGGTTAAAAATCTTGAAATAAATAAAAAAATAATGTTACAGCCAGTTTATATTCGAAAGAAGATAATGCACGAGACGAATCATGCGAAGCATTCAAATGTCTGGCAAAACAGTGCTGCGATGGTTCGTGCATCGAAGATCTACTCAAACATTTGTTTCAAGTGTTCCATGGTTCAGAGGGGAAGATCACTGTTGCTACTCATAAAATGAGCATCCTGCAGGTAACCATTTCACAGCGTCTATATTATTAGAAATAGTTCTGATCATGTTTGCCTTCGCTGATTAACAATCCAGATGGGGTAAAATGAAATGAATATTAACATTTAAATTTAGTTTGTATTTGCTCTAGAGCTAACACATTGTTTAATAATATTTATTTTTACTTTCTCATTATATAAGATATAAATTCATTAAAAACAATTTTCAGATCAGTAGATCTCTTCATTTCCAAGTATTCTGGAAAAAAAATGGATTCTATTCAGATATCAATAACATATATGTGGAGACTAAATTAATTGACCTTTTTGGATGAAATTTAACATGTATATTAGGACTAATTTTTAGTTAAAAAAAGATTTTTGAAAATTATAAAAGACTAATTATTTTGATCATTAGTGCTTGCACAAAAAGTAGAAGTCGTTATTTCTCCAAAAAATCCTATTTGGGATTAGAAAAAAAGTGGTAAAATCTGCGTGTTTTCTTAAAATCTGTTTAAGAGATTATGCTCAAATTTTAAGTCATATACTAAAGTTTTATAAGTTTTCATTCTAAATTTTGAGAGTAAATTGAAAAAACACGAAAGAATAAACCCTGATCGCCATTATGGTTTGTTGAAATTTGCTCTTTAACCTTAATTTGATTTCCTTTAACATTTAGTATACTGACTTTACCTTAGGTTAAAGAACCACTTGTAAGAGAAATTACAGATTTTTCATTATTTTTGACGATAACTTCCGAACCAAATGTTTGAAGAAAATAATTGAATGTTAGAAAGTGTGTAACATTAAATGAGCTTTTTTCACATAAATGAGCTTCTTGCAACATTTATAATGGAAAGATTGCCCTTCCAATCTTGATATTCCTTCTTTTCAATGTGATTTGATAACCAAAAATTATTGTGAAATGTATAATCCACATAAATCTGACTTATATTTTATCAACCTGTACAAAGTTTTAAGGAAACATATTTGATTTCTGGCTTTATTTTAGGCCGCCGGCTATTTGAGTCACAATGGCATCCTATCGAATGTTTCACCAAAAGTAGCGACTGTTGCTGTAGAGCATTTCATCAAAGTCTTAGAAACAGAAGGTAACCAATTAGCTTATTTTATTTACTTTTTTATGTTCTGAAATTATTGAAACAAAGTTCTTATACTAGAATTATCTATTTCTATAGAAATTGGCATAGGAGATCAGCCCTGTTGTGGTTGGTTGCTCATTTCTTGCTAGTGTGCATTCATGTATTCTTAACCTGTGAATTTTGCTATTGCGAAGCTTGTTTCAATGTGCTGTTGGTGTATTCCTAACCTTTGAATATTTATCCTTCCGAGAAAAGCTTACAGAATGTGTTGGTCACAGCAAACTAGAGCCAATAGTTTTATGAAAGTACATAGCTCTTGGCCCTAATATCATAAATGATGTTTAGCAGAAAATTGGAACAAAACATTGAGCTGCTCACATGTTACTAGACATCAGCTCCTAACTAACTGAAAAGTTATAAGAATCTTCAGGAAAAATTGACAGCATCCTAGAATAAACAAAAGTTAACCAGGATGAATAATTTGCTTGGTATCAAACTTTTGAGTTCTTGTGTCGACAGAGTTTAGCATGATAAGGATATTTGGCCAAACTAAATTTTATCATTTTAAGTTAATTGTGTATTGTTGTGATATGTGTTTAAATATTTGGTTAACTTTGTAAAGACCTCATCACCAGTGGGATTTGACTAGTTGCACAGCCTGAAGGTGAAACATTTCAAAACTGTGGTAGCCTACATATGATGAGTTAGTCATTAGGCAGTGTTTTCAAGTCCTAATTTCCTATCGTCCAACTATTTAATCATTCACACAAAAGCATTGAACTTAAAGAAGTGCATGCATATTATTACACATATTATTTCATCTTGACAAAAACCATTAGTCTGTCAGTGAGGCTTTTGGATTAAAGAGTCGGGCAGTTATCATTAAACGATAATATTTCTATGCATTTCCTATTAGCTCGCACATTTAATCAAGAATTGCTGTACGTCAGTCACTCTGCTATTGTTTTTAAATTGTGGATTACAAAAAAATTATTGTTAGGCCTACAGAGATGTTACTAAGCCTAAGCTACATCAAGTTCATATTACTATGACGATTATAACAGACAACATTTTGACCGAACAAAGCGAGGTCTCGGTTCAACTTGATCGTTCAGCATTTAGTTTGTTACACAGTTTTGTCCAAACACATTGCCCAATTGTTTTTAAATTTGTTACAAAGGTATCTTTGTGTAAAGTCCAGAAAACGTATTAGACCTCTGATTTTACAGTAGCAGATGTAGTTCCTGCCTCCTTCCTGTAATACTGGCTGAACGCCAAGACCTATCACAATTTTAACTGTTTTATAAAGAAATAGTATACTATTTCTAATAAAGTTGCTGTTGAAGTTTATTGTTGAAAAAATAAATAATATTTTTTCATAAATATTACAGTTACTGGTTAAATTGGCGGAAAAGATTACAAGTGCGTCAGAGCATTGTCGTGGAGTGGTGGCCAGGCAATTAATAAAAAATATATTGTGAGGTCCATTATTCTTTGAACTACTAGTTTTAGAAGCAGTAGGAAAAATATCTGCTCTTTATATTAAACTTTTAAATGAATACATTAATCTTTTCTATTAAACATTTTGATGACTGTTTTTAGTATACTTCTTTCTGATTTAACTTTTTGATCATTTGGAAAACCCGACCCAATTAAACACTTGTGTCATCACAATAATCACTAGTATGTGCAAGATCTTACCAGTGTTAAAATAATATCTAAAACAGATTGGAGGTGCCATAAGCTGGTATCGGTAAAGATATTCTTCAGTAACAAGACGTCCTATCCTTGCTCGAACAGCAAGGGTCTATGTTTTTCTGGAGAATCCTGGTTTTTAAACACTCGTGTCACTTGGTTCAGGCTATATAATGTCAAACAGTATTCTTTCTTTCTAGGCCCATTAAGAGTAATAATAAGTAGATTTTAAAATAAATAAAATTATGTTTCAGTTCATGAGAAGACGTTGATCAAAGCTTTGGAGATGATGGCTTTGTGGTGTAATTCATTCACATCCCAAGTTCCTCCTAAACTGACAGCATGGTTTTCGGTAAGTAAACTCACCATAATAACCTATTTTGCTTGTATTTACAATGCTTTAGAAATTGTTTTTTTTTTGGCTAGAACTTTTATTAGTCTAAGCATCTATTAACAATAGTAATACACAACATTTTCTTCTGGGCAAGGAGTCAAGTTTTTATTCAAGTGAGGAAAACAGACAGTTGTGCATCTCCCTGTTTAGTTTTATTATTGTTATGGAATATTTTTGTTATATACTGTGTGCTCTCTTGTTTGTATGTTAGGCAAACAAAATTTTTGACCAAATTGATTTGTATCTAAAAGTTCCTTCTTTTGTTCTTTTTTCAGAAAGGCTTTGCATTGAAAACATCCACATCATGTGTCCGCACAGCATACATAGAATGTATGGCTGTGTGTTTTCAGGGCAGTAGGATATCGCAGGGATTGGATTTTGTTTCTTTATTGTTGAAAAGCGTTGAGAAAGCAGTAGCAAGTCCTACTCAGGTAAATCTTTAAATAAAACAATTCTGTTTACGAAAACATTCTACTTTATAACTTTGTTGTTTATAAAGTACAAACATAAATTATAAAAATTAAATAGAAAATTGAATCACCTACAAACTAAAACTATACATTTCAGGTGCCTGTTGTCACTGAAGGTCTGAGTGCTTCGTGTTTATTGTTAAAACTAGCATTAGAAGATCCTGGAAACACCAAATTTGCTGCATTGTGGACAGCGTTGTTGGATACAGATAAACAAGTTTTTGTTTCTGATAAGTACCTCACACAGGCTTCAGAAGATGGCAAGTACAGAAACTTATACATTTTTGTCTGTGAACAGTTTTTTTTGAAGAAAATCTGTGTTCAAATGCTATAATATCAATTAGTACAAGTTTGATAATCAGTTACCAAACTGATTAATTCATTTAACAATTTTATTCTAGACTACCTGTCAAGTTTTCAAGTTTAATTTTGGAATTTTACATCATTCAATTGATCATTTCATTGATCGATATTTTGTTTTTAATCAAATGTTACTTCTTTTTTTTGTCTCCTCCCTTCACCATGCTGCTTTTTACATGCATGGTACTACACTTAATTGCAGCACTGACTTATAACTACATTAGAAATGTTGATGCCGAACACTACTGGACAGTTAGACTTTGTTGTACTGTGCTATAGAAACAAATTGATTTTCTAATATTTTGTGTTTTACCATTTCAGTGGTTAGTTCATAACTTAATTAAATTTGTTACAGCTCTATGGCAGGTGATGCAGCTCTGTGAGAAGTTACTATTGGATTACTATAAACCATTAACAGGTTCTATCAGTCCGTTATACCGAGCCATTGTATTTTGCATGGTCAATCCTTCTTTTTCACTGCGATGCCGATGTCGTCCTGTAGTCAAACGTTTAGTTAGTGTTCTAGGAGGCACTGTCCAAGCGCAACAGCTGTTGATCGAGTTCCAAAAGTATTTGGAAACTGCAAATCTTCGGGTTAGTGAAATTAATTTTGCAGTTTTGGAACTGTCTAATGTGAAGTAATCGATCGATAGAGCAGTCTTTAGAAGCAAAGTGTACAATCCCTATTTTATGCACACATTTCAAGTTACACATTTTTGTTTTTTTTAGTATCTGCTGGTAAAATGACCTAAATTTAGAAAGCATGATAAATACGTGGAGCAAAAACATTATACAAAATTTCTCACATTCAATTATTTCCCTATCCAAAAAAGAAAAAAATCTGGTACATAAATTATTGGCATAAAAACAGAACGTTGCCTAATTTCTCTTATCAGCTCATCAAATTTTGCTGAAATTGTGAAGATTAACTCAAATCATAGTACCAAATTTAAAAAGAAATAATACATATCAATAATAAATGTAAAAGACTAAAATCCAAATAGCAGTTCATTTCTCTTGAAAAAAATTTACATTTTAATAATAACTTGAAAAATCTAAACAAATTCAAATTGGGGTTCATTTTTGTTTAGTTTACATTCTAAACATAGATTTCTTTAATTTCAAATTTTGTACATTGAGTTCAGTTGAAAATCTTAAAAAATTACTGCAATTTGATCCGTTATGTGTTTTATTATTATTTTTTTTATTTTTTTTTTGAACTGGTATAAGTATTAAAATCAGCATTTTAAATGTTGTAATTAAAAGTGCTAATTTATTATAAATATACAATGGATATATTGTGTTAAAGTTATGGATATTGTAAGTTTTAGATATTCACCATTTTGAAACAGCCGAACAAATTTTTCTGGGCAAACTTGTTCAATCAATTACCAAATTAATTTTTCTGCAAAGTAAATTAAATCGGACTAAAATTATGAAAAAAGTGCTAACAAAAACACACATACTCTTGTTTATGGTATACATAAATCAGTAACATTGGTGTAAGTTTCACAATTCCAAGTCTAGAATTTACCATGATGCTCGCTTCAGTAGCTCATTTTCTTGTGGAAATTCACTAGAAATTTTTAAAACAGTTTTAATAAAAAAATTATAAGTTTTATGTTAAATTAATACTGACCATGTTAATCTGTAAAAAAGTATTTTTAGTTACTTTGTTCATTTTTATAAAGGTCGGCGAGAAGCCAGAAAAAGACGCAAAGGAAAACAATGAGCCACCAGTCTCAAATGACATCTCCGCCAACATTGTAGCCAGTGCTCTAACAGTAATCTGCAGTGCTCTGAACCTATTACCTGAAGAAAGGGAAGTCATTGGGTTCAGTGCGCTATTACCTTGCCATCATCCTGCTGTTGGTAAGATTGTAATTATTTGTTATTTTGGATTTATTATAAGAACAGTATGTCTAAAATTAAATAATTGTGACATCAGTTGTAACATTGATACATTTTTTTTTCTATTTTATACTTGCTAGGTAGACTAATTAATGACAAGGGATCATTAGTGTTAATGTTAAGACTAGAAGAATAGCAGGCACTACATCTCCAGCCTACAGTTTTTAGGTCTGTAGTTCAGAGACAGCAGACTGACCAGTGCCATAACCGCATCAACTTTAAAGTCCTAATATTGATGTAATGAAAACAAATCTTCAAAAATCAAAAAAAATATTGAATAACATCATGTTCACTATCAAATTTCAATTGACACTCATACCTATGAAAGTTAATTCTGTGCTCAAAACACCTCTCCAATGGACATAATAAATGTAATATATCTATATAAATTATAACAACTATTCAAAATTTTAAACTGATTGGGTTTTAAAGATCATGATCCCGTGTGTAGGTATAATGTATTTTCCAATTGAAGTTTCCTAAATGAATACAACTTTTTAATTGAGAATACTAATATCTCAGTTGATATTGTATATTAATTGTCAGTCTTTGTTTTGATTTGGCTTACTCAGGAGCCTTTAATTCCATGCAGTGATTGTGTTTGATGGACACCGTGTCATTGGCACTACTTCTTGTTGGACACAGCAGTAAGAAGAAAATTGACTTATTATGTTGGGGTTAAATAAAAAAATTATCAATTTTGATTTCTTTCCAGTGAAAGTTGCACCACAGCTATGGGTAAACATATGTAAACACATGGATTTGTTACCACTGGCATTCATCACAGAACAGAAACACAAATTTGTCAATTTACTTATTGAAGAATACAAAAGTAATCCTGTAAGTATAATAATAATATTATAAAACTACAAAATTCCTTACAAATATACTTTGAAAATTCAAATTTCTCAGAATATTTATATATTGTATCTGAGTATGTCAAAGTCAAAAACAATGCAATAAGTATTTTATGATTGTATACTTTTGCTCATCTATGAGTTATGTTTGGTTATAAAATTCTTCTTTGTATTTTTGGTTTATTGAGATACCCAGTAGTCAGTACTGAAATTTTAAACTTTAATTTTTTATTTTACACTTTTTAGTTTTAGGCAGTAGCCAAATTCTGTAGCCTTCCAATTTGGCTAACAAAGTAGAGTCATATGGGTAACTGCAATTTTCTGGCCAAAATATTGCATTTCTGTAAAATGTTGCATAGCTTATGCAACATTCGATTGACACCTCATTGTCAAAATTATTTCAGGGATGACTACAACGGAATGAACATGCACACGTTTGATACATAAACTTTCCTTTGTTTTGCTGTAGTTAGATAAAAAGGATAATGGTAGTGAGGGTTTTGTTTGATTTTCTGATTTACAGTAAAATCTTGATTATCAAGGGTAATGAAAGGCAGGAAGATCATAAACATTCCAGATACAGAGCGAAACCAATGATAATAAATAATGTTCATGTTAACCCATTGACGAACATATTAAATCTTTCGTATGAATACAATGATTTACCTTTGTGATAAGACATTTATGATTCTCATTTTAAAACTACATTTATGTATTCAAGAAATTTTATTTTCTTGATAATCGATATTCATTCATGAAAGTGGTATTTTCTGCTTCCAGACATATGAATATGCTTTGAGTACTGTCGTAGGAGAAGCACCACAGATTATGCTTCCGCCCTTATTGGAACATACAAAAGCAATTCTCAGCCAAACTAATCTGCTGAAAATAAGTCAAGATGAATACTTTATATACCTCACGCCTCCGGGAGAGGTGTATGATAAATCTGTCATACCAGGGTGAGTGATGCTACAGTGTGCTAGAACCATAAAGATAAGTCTTAAAATTTCTAGTAAGTTTTAATGCATCTGGCACTGTTTGTAAATCATAAACATGCTAGAGTTTGACTTGATTACGGTAAAAGTTTTATTTTCACAAAAATTAAAAATTACAAATAAACGATTGATCTTTATTTAAAGTACAAATTCTTTACCACAAATTAGAATCAAAGTAATAGTTTTTCTCATCTAATTTGATTATATAAATTCAAGTTCTTCAATTAACAAAAATCATTGATATTGATATTGATATTGCAAAATTTCTATTCACTTCTTATCATCAAGAAAAAAGTTATATTCAATCCATTCAATCATTTATAATAATGAATATTTATATATATTCACATATATATAGTTCATAAGCAGACTACCTGAGTAAATTATAATTAGTGATACACACAAGTGAAACAAGAATTAATAACTGAAATTAACTGAGCATATAAAACATATGATAAATGATGAATGGTTAAGTACAGTTGGGGTTGATTATGCTGATATTATTAAAGCCTTATATAATAAATAAACATGTAGTTGCAAATAATGGAAATTTTAATAATTTGCTTTGATAGATACTGTTATAAAATTTTAGCAATATTTGGATATTTTGAAAATTTCATTCTAATGTTTGTTTTTAATCTAACATTTAAGAAAAATTTTTATTGAAATCATTGATATTAATTGGAAGTTTGAATTTGAATGTTTAAATTAAAGTCAGAGAGTTATTAACACATTTAGAAAGATCTCACCAAAAGCTATAACTATTTATGTGATATATCAGGCTTCAAATTTTAATTTTCTTGTTCTTGAAATAATATTTTATCTTTGTTGATCAGTGTCTCTTTAAAATTACTTAAATGAACTTTCATTAGATATTCACAGTAATTAATTGGAGTATTCAACAAAGCGTCTGTCTACTTCGGTGTTCTTGACCACACTCACATGGTGTCCTTCTGTCTAAGCCGCCTCGGTGACCTAGTTGATAGCGTACTAGGCTTTCACCTCAAAGACCCAGGTTTGATTCCCCGTCTAGGGCTTGGCATTTTCATATGCTATAAATCATCCCAGCGTCTGCATTAGCCCAAATGTGCACAATAGTTGGACGTTAAACACAAAAAAAAAAAAAAATTCTTCTGTCTATCACCTTCTTTCCAAAGTGTCCAGTGTGTTACTCCACACCTGTATACACTATTTCTTGGGTTACTTTATTTTTCATCTTAATTGTAATAATTTTTTATAAAGAAAATTATTTAAATTTTTTGTTTTGGAAAATCGTAGAATAACTTCTTTATTAATATTTAAATATATTTACTTAAACTATGACTACACACAAAATTTCTACAGTTCGTTAAGTGCTAAATTTTGCAATAGGCTAGATCGAATCAGAATGCAGCTATGGCTTCGTATGACGTGTCTTGTACAAATTGTCAATTGAAACCTTATTTATATACAGCAGGGGTCTCCTAACTACGGCCCGAGGGCCACATCCGGCCCGCGGACAGATTTTGTCCGGCCCGCGGAGAGCTAGCATACTTGAAAACTCCTTTTAGAGAACATATTTTTTATATCAAATTAAATTTAGTTTACTGAAGTATTCTAATTTTGTGTTGAATAATTATTAATATGACATCTACATTGATATGGTCATGGGCTAACTACTCATAACATTGTTGTAGGCTTATTGTTATTGTTTTTGTGATAAGTTGGATAAAGAAACACAGAATTGTAATGAGTAAAGACATGTATAATATGCAGAAAATTTTACTTCAGTATATAATAACTAACAAATTATTGAAATGAATCCAACTAACATTTTATACATTTTAAATAAAAACATAACTTATAACAAGCATAATGACATATGAAATACTAATGAGATTTATGTAATTGAGATTTTCCACTGACAATAGTTCGTAGTTGTGGACTAATTTTACTTGTACCAATTATTAAAAGAGATTTAAGATGCTCATCAGTTAATTTAGATCTGTAAACATTTTTTGTGTACTTCATTTTGGAGAAGGTCTTCTCACACAAATAAGTAGAACCAAAAACAGAAAACAGCCCACGAGCAAATTTATGCAAATTATCAAATTGTGTCGTCAGTGGAAGACTCTTATAAAATTCCAACAAAGATGAGTTTTGATATTTGTTCTTAATTATATCATTGCACTGTAGATCAATCATTTCCATTTGAAGTTCCGGGGCTAGGGTTTCAATGTCAGTATCAAAAGGATTCTGAAAAATCTTAATTTGATTCGCAATGGCATCAAAGTCCGAGAAACAAGTATCAAAATTTATTTTCAAAGCACTCAAAGTTTCGATTGCAAAATCGATAGGAAACTCAGTCTCAGTGGTATGGCTGAATATTACACATGTTTTAAAATGTGAAAAACATTTACTTCGTAGTTGTGATTGAAACAGTATCAATTTCTTCCGGAATGATTTGATATTAGTGTATAAATCAGGAAGATGCTGGTTTTCTCCTTGCAATCTCAAATTCAGTTCGTTCACATGTTTTGTCAAATCAACATAGAATGCTAACTTCCACAGCCATGCGTTGTTTTGTAATTCAGTAAGAGGGCAATGCTTTTCATTCAAAAAAATTTCGATCACTGCTCAAAGTTCAAAAAAGCGCTGAAGGACTTTCCCACAACTAAGCCAACGTACGGCAGTATGATAAGGTAAGTCATTTTCTCCAATCTCTTCAATAAATTGTCGGAATTGTCGGTGATTCAGCCCAAAAGATCTGATAAAATTAACAGTTGATATGACTGGTTTCAGAACTTCAGACATATCCAAACATTTTCCGCACAAAGACTGTTGATGAATGATACAATGTAAGACTAATGGTTTTGAACCACCGTCATTTTCTACAGCCTTTGACACAAGAGCGACCACTCCTTTATCTTTCCCACTCATGTTTTTGCCTCCATCAGTTGTAATACATTTCAAGTTTTTCCATCAAAGGTTCTTTTGATTAATGGTCATTTCAACTCCTTTAAAACTATTTAAAGGACACTAACTTTAAAACTATTTTTAAAAAAACTATTTAAAAACTATTTAAGTTTAAAACTATTTAAACTAACTTTAACAACCAGTAGTTGTGCCATGAATACTATACATATCAAGAAGTTCTTCATGCACTTCATAGCTTTTATCTACTCATCGAATATAAATCAACACCTGAGCAGTATCTGACACATCCGTTGACTCATCCAAGGCCAAAGAAAACCACTCAACATGTCCATTTTTGTCGAACAGTTGAGAGGATATATTTTCAGCAATGTTTTCTACCCTTCGAGCTACAGTGTTTGCTGACATACTGACAGTTTTTAATAAATTTTCCTTTTCAGGGCACATTTCTTCGGCTACTGCAATTATGCATTCTTTGATCATTTCTCCATCGGTGAATGGTTTTCCACGTTTTGCAATTTCAAGAGCCACACGAAAGCTGGCACGAGTTGCAGCCTCTTGTTCAGTTTTGAGTTTTGTAAATGAAGATTGCTGCGATTTCAATCCGCGCTTGATAGCTTCGAATTTTTCTGTCCGCAAACTTCCTGTATATTTTGAGTAATTTTGAAAATGATTTGTTTCATAATGACGTTTAATGTTATATTCTTTGAGAACGGCTATGCTTTAATTGCAAATCAAACATAGCGCCTTGTTACTGGACTCAATTACGAAATACTGAATGTTCCACTGATCTTTGAATTTTCTGCATTCACTATCAATTTTTCTCTTCTTTTCCATACTACTAAATCATACACAAAAGCAACAATTCAAATCAAAATACTATTACAAAGATGTCTTAAACTTAAACACGCACAAACACGTTTTAAGGAGGTACGTACTATTTTATTTCACAACAGTGTCATAGGAACTGACTTGTGGTTGCGCCACTAGCCTTCTTATATATTCCAATTACTGCCATCTAGAAGTGAGTGGAAGACACCAGAACTTTCTCGAACCAACGAGATTATTCTGTACGTGCTATTAGCGCCATCTGTTAGCGATAGAAGGTACTGCCTATTTCCACTTGTGTCCACCAGATGTCGTGTCACGTTACTCTTCATGGCTCGTACTCTACGACTAATCTAGAAATTACAGATAATGACAGGAAAATTAATAATATGCAGTGTTGCCGATTTGCGGACTTTAGTCCGATTTGCAGCCTTTTTTAAACGTTGCGTACTTTTTCGGACTTTTTTTTTCAGTGGACTATTTCACTTTTTACCACCGGCAACAATGATAATATGGTTTTGGCCCTCGGAACTTACTGGAGTAATCAGTATGGCCCTAAGGCTGGAAAGTTTGGAGACCCCTGATATACAGCATGAAAATTATTAAAATTTTTGAGGTGTTTTACTGAAAGTTGAGGTATACAAATTGTAAATTTATATGCTAAAACGCATTAGCATGTTGGTTTTGTGTATTTTGACAGGTCAACTTCTTATGATAAAATAACGCCAACAGTGTTTTGATCGGTATAAATCCATGGCATCATGTCCCTTTTTGTAAGCTGTTTGTTTATGTCTGTTTTGCACTGTATTTAGATAATTTTAGAGAAATAGAGTTTGGTATGTTATCCAAAAATTATGAATTGTTACGTGATGTAATCGTGGCACTCAGCTTTCTCACTAACACATGGAAGCCAGTTCTAAACAATATTTTTTGTATCTTATACTCTTTGGAAAATCTAATTCAAGGATCATATCAGCATTTAATTTGCATATAAATTAATATTTTAATTTTTCAAATTACGTTTAATCATGTTTGTATTTTCAACAGAATTTGAACATTTAAAATGCTAATTTATGTACATTAAGGAAATTGTAAAAAAAATTAAGAAAATCACTTCCATCATTGTTTCATTTAACTATTAATACAATGAATAATCTGGTTTGTTGGCAAGGAAAGAGAATGATAACAATTTAAACGCAAACATGAAGAGAGAAAGCAAAGTGTATTCATACAAAGAACAGCAAGAAGAATTAGCATTGAGGCGGGAGTTGGAGGAGAAAAAGAGGAAGGAAGGCAAAGTTAAAGTACCAGAGATGACACAGAAACAGAAAGAGGCGTTAAAACAACAGCTGGAAAAGGAGAATGTAATTAGGCAAAGACTGATTGAGGTAAAAATGTATTTCCTTTTAACCTTTTCCTCTGCAAATTGGATGTAGTTTCCTTTTCACATCAAAAATGTATGCAAGTAAAAATTTATAAACCTTGATGAGACCATATTTAAATTATGGCTGGGAATGTTGTCCAAAAGGAAATTATGTACAAAAATAAAATAGTCAAGTATATTTTTAGGGTTCATAGACACCTAGTTTCTTGTCCTTATAAATTAATAATAACCATTAAATTGTAAATTTGAATGTTTTATACCTAAAATGTATTACTTATACTTTCTTGTATTTTGATGTGTACATTGATTCCATATCAAGTAAAAACTGTTAATAAGAATAGATCAGCTGACTTCCATTTTGTCTGCACTGATACCAATTTAAATTTTTTTTTTAATTTAAAAAAAAATTTGTTTTTGGTTGCAAACCAAGTCATCACAGTTTTAATATCAATTGTCAAGACTGATAATACAGCAATGTTATTTCATTAAAACAGTAAATCTTCTACTGACTAATTTTCGAAGTTACAAACAAAGGTCCAGGAATAAAAATATGACATTAAAAAATTATTGACTAATAAGTAAAAAAAGTTTTTTTTTTTGTAGTACTATTTACTATAAGTTTTAGTATTTCGGGAAAAAAAGATATAATTTTAATTTGTTCAGAGATTTACTAATAAGTCTTTATAAGGGGAAATCACTGTATTCAATGTTGAAAAGTGTTGGTTCTTTTGGTGGACTAATGCCTTATTTTTACTCTGCTCTGTGTATAACTGAACTTTTTTTTGTAAGGCCAATTTACAGCCTTACAGTTAATTGTGTATATTCTGTTGTTTTTTAGTTTTATATTGTTGTTTTAAGATTTATTATTGTTAGCGAGTTCTAAGTAAATATTTGTAGTTGTTATTATATTTTGTATTTATTTATTTATTTATTTTAACTTTTATTATTATTTTTAATTATAATTTAAAAAAAAATTGGTGTGTCATTTCAAATTTGTGTCATGACGATGATAATCTGTATGATTTTCGTCGGGGGGGGGGGATGTATAACTGAACAAGTCATATTTAGTGACAGACTGACAGAAAGAGAAAGGGATTAGTGATAATATCTGTATTGTGTGCCTAAATCATATAAACATTAGCTATTTACCTTAGGTTATTTAATGGAAACTTGTTTTAGTTGCAGTCAAAATTAATAAACTGTTGACAGGCCCAATCTTTGAAGTGTAAATTATGACAGTCAGTTTTCAAGTCTCATTCTACATTTTAATATCTATATTATCACAAATATTTATTTTAATGTTGGTCTTTTAATATGTCTACTTTGTATAAAAAAAGTAATAAAAAAGTAACACTTAATTCAGTGTTATTGCTGTCATTAGTTATAATTACAGTATTTTGTCCATATTTTACATGCCGAACAACATGCTTTTCGACCTATGAACAGCTGCTGAAAACTCATTAAGTTTGTAAGTAGAGGATTTTTTGTTGTTGTTATTTTAAGGCGATAGTGTTGTAAGTGTAAGTGTGTGTTAGACTCAGGTACCGCGTGGGACGTCTAAATCCTCTCAATAGGTGCAGCTAGTCTGCACACCCTGCGGGGTGTAATTATAGGACAACAGTTTGTTACAATTTATTTTAAAGTTTAAAATTATATTTGATTTTCAGTTAAACGTGTCCGTAGTAAACGCAGTATCCATGTTAAGAGCAGCTACCAGCAAGAGATCCGGTCCTCACCTCTCATTAAACTTCAAAGATCTAGTCCCTTGTATTCTGCGAGGCTTGCAATCACCTCTGTGTGCGCAGTATCTAGCACAGCTGTTCTTAGAGATCCGAGAGAGTGCTTTCAGCCATTGTGTCTGGCCCAATCAGATCGTAGTGGATCCTACCTTGCAAAATGTAATCGCTCATGTCACGCTCCGTTTACAAAGACCAAAATGTGATTTAGATCCTTTCTGGGAAGACGAACCTTTAGGTTAGTTGTTTTGTATTGTTTTACATCACTGTAAAGTTATTAAAAGTGATGATATTGTTAGAACAAGAGTTTGTTTATGTTAGTAAACAAAGTATCCATCACAAATATGCTTTCACTACATAATCAAGATATTGTAAGTGAATTTACCTATACTATACACTGTATTATTTGATTGAGTTTTGCTTAATAAAGGACAAACAAGGAAAATTGTTTATCATTACAAAATTTTCAGAATTTTTATTGGAAATTTTTAACATTTCAAGGTTTGGGATATTTTTCTGTAGAATAAATTTTGCTAAAGTGCTCCTTGTTTTCTTTAACACTTTTTTGTTGTTGGTTTCAGATACAGCGATGCGTCGCAGTCTCACACTTCTTTACAAAACAACCATCAACAAACACAAAGGGAAACACTTAAGCGCTCCCGCATTCTGTTACTGCTTCCCACTCGTTCGTTCAGCTCTGATCAGCATACTGACACGACCGGATGATACGATCATTTCGTTTGGATTACAACTGATTTCAGAACACGCCAAAATGAGGTTTCTGTATAACGATGATGAGGTGAACTTTGCGAATCAAGATCTTCCGGATACCAATCATCCAGATCTATTGCCTCGCAAATATATGTTTGAACTGCTTATTGAACTTATAAGTAAGTCATTGGATTTATTGTGCTAGTCTATAAAAGTATAATTTATCACTATCCAATCTAATACTCACCAAATTGGTCATTAATACTGTGCGCCTATAAAGGGAAATGCATTTCATACTGATTGTGGAACTCTCCTGAACATTTCTCAATAGCTCTACTTATGTTACTATAAACTAAAACATAATTTTGAAAAATTCATCCTACAACTAAAATAAAGTATAATTATAAAATAAATGTCAAAAATAAACAATAAAAATGAGTGTAAACACAAGTCAGAATTCACAGATAACCTCACAATTTCTTCAATTGTCTTTTCTCTGTTTAGAGTGAAAAGAATATTCTTTTTATTTACAAATACTACAATTAACACATATGAAATAGTAAAATAAATTTTGCATCAATACACCACTGATATATGAAAAAAAACTTCCTAAAACACAATCGGAACTAACGACAATACACATCGAATTACATTGCTAAGCAGACAAACATCAATTGCATCTGATCAGATGCATTTGTAATACAACAATTAACATATGATAATTTGTTAGCCAGTGATATAAGGATTCCAAAGGTCAAAGATATACAACTCTGCTAAGCTGTAGAGTTAAAACGAGATACCCCAGTTATACTCAGGCATCTATATGATAATTTGTTAGCCAATGATATAAGAATTTCAAAGGTCAAAGACGTACAAACTAAAATAACTAATAAACATGACAAGAATGCCTGAACCCGAATATATGCTGACTCTGTTGAGTTAAAACAAGGCAGTTATACTCAGACATCGGCCCACAGACCCAGCCCGACCTATACTTGGGCTCCAGGTTAAAAGTGTTGAACTCGTCTGTGTTCATAAGTATGTATGTAGTTACTTACCAAAGTAAGTACATACATACTACTTACTTTAAAAGTTCATAAGTATTTATGAACTTTTGACACTTTTACTAAAGTTATGATTTTTACAAATTTTTTTAATTATGTACTTTATTATTTGATTACGGAATATTCACCCATAGAAAATTTAATTTATTATGATGTTACGGGCTGGCGAAAGTGAGCAGCTGATGGGCTTAGCGATCCCACCATGCCTCTAGCTCATACTACTCTCACTCATTTACTCAACACACACACACACACATGCAGGGGGTGCAGACTAGCTGCACCTATTGAGAGGACCTAGACGAACCTCGCGACACCCGAGTCTAACACACATTTATATTTACAACACTACACTTACGATTTAAACAATTTACACTCACACTTACATTTAGGGATCTGCTGTTCTTGTTCCATTATGTCTGTGAGTGGCGATACTGCTTGGTATTCTTTGGCGGGACCAAGTCTGTGGAACCTGATGCGTGCCTAGCACTGCCGAGCACCTCTGATGAGACAAGTTCTGGGACCAAGCAGCCTATTGGTGCCTGGCAAACACATGGGTGTTGAATTATGGATGCCGGAGCCTATAATTGGGTCTATCAAAACAAATGGTTGCATTCTGTGAGTATATAGGGGGCGGCTGCCAGTAGTACTTGTGTTTGGGGAACCGTAACTTTGTACCAGAACCTATTCCTAAGATTCTGGAGTGCTGAAGACATGTATTTTGGCTCCAGGATATTGGAGATCCTCCCCATTGGGGATTCTCGCTTTCGTTCGAGTCCACTGGGCTACTTGTGACGTTTGGGTGTACCCTGCCCCATTTGTTCCAGATATCAACATTCGTGGAATCGATCGAAAAATACAATTATGGAAACTTTAAAAATAAACACCAAAATCGGAACAAAGAGACCTCGTTCGGCTTCGTCCAACAGGTCCGTAGGTAATAGTGGAAGTGATAAGGAAGAAAAAGAGATAAGTACTGATAATACTCAGACGCCATCTCCTAAATTTTTAGTAGTGAAAAACATGGTGGAAGGTGCGGACTTATCCAAAGTTTTGCCCTTTCTTATAAACAAGGCAGTAAGAGTAAGAGCTGGTCCTGTAGCTTCCATTAAAAAGCTGCAAAATGGTACGCTACTAATCGAAACAAAAAGCGAGAAGCAGAGCAAGTCGCTATTAGAGATGACCTCCTTTTATGATGCTGTTAGGGTAACTGTGGAACTCCATGCTAAAGGGGTAATTACTTGTAGAGATCTCCTCCATGTGGATCTGGAGGAGATCAAATCAGAGCTGGCAAGCAAGTCTATTATAGACGTCCGTCGCATTTTGTGCAATGAGAAGGGGCAGAAAGTACCAACTATTTCCCTTATTGTCACTTTTGGAATACCAAACATACGAGAATACATACATGCTGGGTACCAACAGCTGTCGGTGAGACCATACGTCCCAAACCCTAGACGTTGCTTTAAATGCCAGGGTTTTGGACACATTAGCTCTACATGCCGGAAGCTTGAAGTATGTGGTAATTGTGGTTCAGAGAAGCATAATAGTGAGGACTGCAAAGATTGTCCCAATTGTGGAGGTGCTCTTAAAACTTGTTCCTTGAACTGCCCTAAGTTTAAGGACGAGAAAGCTATCCTCACTACTATGACAAGAGACAGAGTATCCTTCTCAGAAGCTAAGAGGGTATTCAAAAGTGCAAAGCAAATGCTCTGCATCCAACAGCAGCAAGGGCTCTTCTGCAAATTGCGACGAGCTTACCAAAACTGTGAAAGCATTATCGGAACAAGAAGTTCACCTTGTGGCTCTGATTTCTAGTGGTACTATTCTTTCCATCTCTAATTTGACTGGTCGTCAACAATTGGATTGTTCTGCTGGAAAAATCCATGCCTCTCCTAGTAACAAAATAACTAAATCTCTTGTGACTAAGTCAGCGAAACCCTTACCTGCAAAAGTAATGCTATTTCCGCTTCCGGTGTGGGTTTGTGAACAAAGTCACAAGTGATAAAAGCTAACAATAAAAAAGTGCCTGTAGATCTAACCTACTTTCTAAAAAATAATAAAAATTCTAAAGAAGGATCACCTGCCAAAATGCCTTCTTCAAAATGCAAACTATCTACAGAGTCTGACATCAATCACAGTAGTGATTCGATGTCAATGGATTTGGATAAACCTAAAGTAGATACAAATGACAAAACAATATTAAATCCTGTTATATACTAGTTCATTATATTCTAATGGCTACAAATCGAATGAAGAATAACTTAATACAATGGAATATTAATGGGGTAAGATGCCACATTGAGGATCTGAAAGTTCTTGTGAGAGATTTATCACCTTTGATAATGTGTCTTCAAGAAACTCACCTGCATCAATCTCACAGTTTCAGTTTTAGGGGTTATTCCATTGCCAGATCCTATTTCATCACGGAGGAAAGAGCCATGGGTGGTGTCGCCATATTGACTCATAACTCTATTAAATAGATTCTCGTTAATGTAATGACACCTTTACAAGCTGTTGCCATTCAGATAACCATCCCATTCAAACTTACTATCTGTTGCCTATACTTGCCTCCGAGTTAAATTTTCAAAATCATGAAATATATAACAGTCTCCCAGTTACCACCGCTGATTTTACTGACAGGCGATTTTAATGCTCACCATATTACATGGGGTTCATTGTCATGTAACTCAAGGGGGATACAGATTGATAGAATACGGTCCAATTTGGATTTGTGCCTACTTAATGACAGTTCTCCTACACATTTATCAGCATCTACTGGTGGATGGACAGTTGTGGATTTGTCATTTTGTAGTCCAGTTGTGGCAACAAAGTTTGAATGGTCTATACCAACATTACCTGATCTATATGGCAGCGATCATACACCCATTAATATTACCTTTTGTAACTTCTCTTGTGAGAATCAACGTATACCTCATTGGATTTTGTAAAAAGCAAACTGGGAGGAATTTTCAAAAAGATTTTTATCACAGGGTATGGGAAATAATAACAGTATAAATACCATAGTAAATATCTTTATGAAACAAATTTTAAATGTAGCAAAGAATACTATTCCTCAAACTTAAGCATACCCATCACGTCCACCAGTCCCTTGGTGGAATGAGGAGTGCAAGAAGGCCATACGTCTACGTAGGAAAGCTCTTAGGAAATTCAACAGAAGTACAACAAGTGAAAATCTTGAACAGTATAAGATTCCTCGAGCCAAAGCACGTAGAATTTTCAGGCAGAGTAGAAAAGATTCTTGGACCCAATATATCTCACCAATATCTAGGAAAACACCTCCATCTGTTGTTTGGAATAAACTTCATTCTGTTTCTGGTTCTAGCCCATGTAATTTATTGATGGTACTTAAACAGACAAACAGAATAATATTATCTGATAGTTCCAATATTGTAAATATTTTAGGGTCATCTACCGCCTACAGCAGTGCCTTTTGTCATTACAAAAATAGAATTGAAGCTGTCCCATTCACTGTCAGTCCATCTGGAGAATCGCCTTTGAATAATTCGTTTACTTTGCATGAGCTAGAATCGGCATTATCGTCCACCACAGATTCAGCTCCCCGTCCTGACAACTTTGTTTACTCCATGATTAAAAATTTTCCAAGATCAGGTAGGCTTTCTCTCCTCTAGATATACAACCGTGTATTCGAGGAGCATACTTTTCCTGATGCTTGGTTGGAAGCAGTAGTTATTCCTATTCTTAAGCCAGGTAAAGATAAAACTGATCCAAGTAGTTATCGTCCAATTTCTCTTACCAGCGTCCTTTGCAAACTGTTTGAAAAAATGGTAAATTGTCGCCTGGTCTGGTACGTAGAAACAAACAACTTGCTTTCCAAAGAACAGTGTGGCTTCAGGCAAGGACGATCTTCTGTAATGTTAGATTCTGCAATACAGAATGCCTTCCTCCTGCGTCCTCCAGCTAGTTGCTGTTTTTTTCGACCTAGAGAAGGCATATGATATGGCTTGGAGACGAGGAATACTAAACACATTAAAATCATGGGGTGTACAAGGGAACGTACTAGCTTTCATAAAAAATTTCCTTACTGATAGGTATTTCAGGGTGCATGTTGGAAGTACACTATGAAATCGCTTCCACTTAGAGAATGATGTTCCACAGGGGAGTGTACTTAGTATAACTCTGTTTGCTGTTGCGTTCAGTAGCATAACTTCCAATGTACAGTCCCCTGTCCGATGTTCACTATTTGTGGATGATTTCGCTATCTATGTAAGCACCAGATATGTGGCAACAGCTGAAAGAACTCTTCAGATGGTAATAAATAGTTGTGGACTAGATCTACTGGCTTTAAATTTTCTCCTACTAAAACTCAGTGTATTGTGTTCAATCACCGTCGACAGATCCAAGCTCCTTTGTTATATCTTGATGGTATACAGCTTCGGACCACTCCATCCATTTGATTCTTGGGTCTATTATTCGACGAAAAGCTATCATGCAACCCTCACTTATGTGATTTGAAGTTACGTTGTAACAAAATTCTAGATATGTTGAGGGTTCTTAGTGCCTCTTGATGGGCACACAATGCTGATAGGACCTGTGTACTGATGTTTTATCGTGCTGTAATCCGCTCATGAATTGATTATGGCAGCATTGTGTATTCATCTGCACGACCATACATTTTAAATAAGCTAGAACCCGTCTATCATTCTGCAATCCGTCTTATATCTGGTGCATTTCGTTCTAGTCCAGTCATGAGCATTCTCGCAGAGGCTGGTGAACCATCTCTCACTCGACGGAGACATTATCTGCAAATAAATTACTTAAGCAGTATATTTTGTAAGCACTCTGCTTATAATATTATTTTTAATAATAATTTGCTACTACAATATGAAGCACGTTCGTATGTCACTGCTCCTCTAAGCATTAAAACATTCCGAGTACTTGACGACTTGCGTATTGTACTTCCTCTAATGTTTTGAGAGGTCGTTTTGCTACATACCTCCGTGAATCATAAGGTTTCCAACCTTCGATTTCTCATTATGTATGTACTTGAAACACAACCCTCCGGAAGTTGTGTATCAGCGTAAGTTTTACCATCTAATGAACTCTTTTCCATGTGCTGAGATTATCTTCATGGATGGTTCGAAAATAGATAACATTGTTGGTTGTGCATATTACTCAAGAGGTCAGACATATAAATATGGATTATCCTCAGTTTGTAGTGTCTTTACTGCAGAACTGTTTGCAGTATTTAAGGCCCTGAACTCCGTTGTATCCGATTGTGTGCATTATCTGGTGTGTTCCAATTCGAAAAGTGCACTTCAGGCTATCCAGGATATGTATTCGATAAACCGTCTAGTTCAGGATATTCTGTTCTATCCATCGTCTTGAACTATGAAGTGTTGGTGTATCATTTTGCTGGTTACCTGGTCATTGTGGTATAGTTGGGAACACTAGAGCAGATATAGCAGAAAAGGAGCAACTCTGCTGCCGCCAGCCACTCAATGTGTTATTCTATCGGATTTTCAAAGTCTGTCAAAACATTTACTTCTCGTGGATTGGGAGAATGAGTGGGCAGTTACGGATAACAACAAACTGAGGGTAATTAAAAATACTGTTCGTCCTCGGAGGTCGTCAATACGTGTAAGTCATAGGGAAGAGGTGGTGATCACCCATCTCTGTATTGGTCATTCCTTGCTAACACATGGATTTCTAATGGGAGGCGGAAACCCACCTGAATGCGAGTTCTGTAGGGAAATCACAATAAAACATATATTGCTCGATTGTGATGGTTTCCAAAATTTACGTATTATGTGTGGTCTGAGCAATTGTTTGCAGACGATCTTGGGAGATAGTGCCTCGGCCGTTGACCGGATCCTAGACTTCCTTCATCGTCTGAATTTTTTAAATAAAATTTAATTTATATTTTTGTTATTGTTTGTGGTGGGGCTCCTTTACAGCCCTGAAAAGATTGTTTATATTTACTGTTTTATTAATTTAATTTTTAAGTTGTTTTTGTTTTGTTATTTAGTTTTAGGTACATTTATATTTCTTTTAGTTTTCTTTTTATTGTTGTAGGGCCAATTTACAGCCCTACAATAATTTGAGTGTATGTTGTTGTTTTTAGATATATATTATTGTTAACTAGTTTTAGTCATATATTTATAACTGTTATTATGTTTTGTTTTATTTATTTGTTTTTGCTATTATAGTTTGTTTTCTTATTAAACTTAAATTTTTGTTTTATTTTATTCATTCTTTTATATTTTATTTTGAGTATCGGCGATGATAACCACATCTGTTTTTCGCCGGCAAAAAAAAAAAGATACGGTTTTAAGCCATTTTTAACGGATCTATATTGTATGTCATTGCTGTTTATTTTGTATGGAGCTTGCTAGATTCATTATGAGAGGTTAATATGTTAATATCACTCACCGAGGTACTGCTTTGCCTATATATGTTGATTTTGCGACTCATAAATACATACAAATATGATTGAAAGATGCTGACATGAAGCAACAACTGAGTCAAATTACATAAACACTCAACAACTGAGTCGAGTAAGGTTAAGTTAGGTTATTAAGTTGTTTTTTTTTAAAGTGTATTCTTTTCATTATTAATAACATGTAATCGTTTTTACGATGACAAACATGTTACCTACTTTCATTTGCTAGTCATTTTGAGGGTGTGTTTGTCACATTTATTGTTGTTGAATTTTTATTTTTGTCTAACTTCCTGTTGTTTCTACACTTTTATATTTTGGATTATTAATATTGGGAATATAATAAGTATTTTGGTATAAAAATTACCAAAATGCCAGAAGTGTATTTTTACCAAACTCCTATTTCTAGATTACTTAAGCATTTTTTGTAATAAAGCATATATTACTCCACGCAATGAACTGTTTTGTATTCACTGTACCTAGATTCTTTGACTGTCTGCCAAACAGCAATCATCCCTTTTGTAAAGCTGATTGCTTACATATCACATAAATAACGACCTCCCAGTTCTTTTTGCTCTACTAAATTATGGCCTACGATGATAATAAAATCAGAGCGTATGATAATCATCATCAATGCTACATGTGAAATAAAAGTGATTAGGCCACAGTATGTTCTCCATTCAGTACTAGAAAGCTCTAAAACAGCCATGTCTACTAAAGAATTAGTTAAGAAAATAATTATTACAAGCATGCTGCATTATTACAAGCATGTTACATAGAGTTATATATACTACAAATACATCTATGTCTTAAAAACATTTTATGAGATTCATTTTTCTGTGCTAATACACTAAAAAATTGATAGTACCACTACAGACTGGATCAACTGGACTTCGAAGTTGAAAAATGCATCAATGAATTCAGAAATCAGCAAGGGAAAACACTCCTGAAATCAGGAGGGGATTTAAAGGTAACAGTTATCCTTGAGATATTCTGGAATTAGTTAAAGAAAAAAAGAAGAGCAAGAAAAAAATGGCATGAAACCAGATCTCCGCAAGGTAAAACTAGACTCAAAAATATTACGCCACAACTGAAGGAAGAAATTAGGCAGCTGAAGAATGACACCATGAGTGAATATTTGAGTAAACTAACTAATGATGAACTAGTGATGTCAGTACCGAATATTCATGCTGGAAAACTACTAAAAATCTAAAAAGACCTATAAAGCAAATATCACCTATTAAAAATATGGATGAAAGCTGGGCTAGAAATAACTAACAAAAGGCTGAATATTTGGAAAATATTTTTCTTCCGAATCCAGCAGAAAATAGTAATGCGCTGCTAGATGTTATTCGACAGGATAGTTTAGATATCTTGTTAACTACACCAACTGAAATTAAAATGGAAATCAGAATGAGCATTGGTCTCAAAAAAGCTCCTGGGTTTGATCTTATTACTGGACAAATTCTGAGAGAAATTCCAAGGATAGCCTTGGTAAAGCTAACTAATCTGATAAACGCATCATTTCATCAGAAATATGTACCCCAAATGTGGAAGATAGCTGAAGTGGTTATGATTCCTAAACCTGGAAAGCCACCTCATGAAATGACATCTTATTGTGGCCTATATCTCTTTTGACAAGTATGTCAAAATTGTTCGAAAAAATTTTGTTAAAAAGATTAAAACCCAGCATCGAAGAAAAAAACTTAATCCCAGATCATCAGTTTTCGAAATAAACATTCTACGATTGATCAGGTTCATAGAATTACTAATATAATTGAACAATGTTTAGAAGAAAAGAAAATTTTTCGGCAATATTTTTAGATGTTTCACAGGCCTTTGACAAGGTTTGGCATGAAGGACTGATCCACAAGCTCAAAGTACTCCTTCCAGTTCAATATGCAAAAATATAAAATCTTATATCTTCGAAAAATATTTTAGGGTCAAGCAAGAAGATGCCTATTCTGATCTGAAGAGAATTCAAGCAGGTGTGCCACAGGGCAGTGTATTGGACCCAACCCTTTACCTTCTGTGTACAAGTGATTTACCAACTTTTGAACAAAGTATTGTTGCTACTTTTGCTGACGACACAGCTATTTTAGCTGTTAGTGAAAATAACATTGAGTCCACCAGAAAACTTCAAACAGCTATAGACGATATTAAATATTGAACTAAGAAGTGGAGAATCAACTTAATGAGGCCAAGTCTGTGCATGTTGATTTCACCAATAGACATATCGAGCACAGGCTTGTCTATTAATCATCAAGTGGTCCCATACGGGATTACAGCTAAATCTTGGCATGACTAATGTACCAAACTTAAGTGGATGCCACATGTGAAGAAACAACTAGAGGAGTTAAAACTAAAATTCAGAAAAAAGTATTGATCTCCATACATTTTTGTTATTCTTCCCTATCAGTATACAACAAGATGTTGCTGTATCAACAAGTCCTTAAACCAGTATGGACTTACGGCATTCAACTTTGGGGTTGTGCCAGTCAAAGTAACAGAAATTTTATTCAAAGATTTCAAAATAGAGTGCTTCAGGTTATCATTGATGCTTCTTGGTACATCCGAAATGACAACTTGCATAAAGACCTAGCAGTTCCAACTATCGGTAGTGAAGTTAGAAAATTTGCTCAAAGTCACAAACAAAGACTACATCAGCACATTAATGTCGAGGTCCTTCAGCTACTCAACAATGATGGCATAGTTAGAAGATTGAAAAGAATAAAACCATTTGAACTGTGTAGTTTTTAAGTTTCACTATTTAAGAGACTATTAGTTCTGAACTAGATTACTGTCAGTGGATAGAACTTAGTATAACTTTTATATATTAATTTAGGTCCAAAACATAGCTTATTGGTGTTGCACTAGATTGCTATAATAAAAAAAATCTAAAAAATTATAGGGGTGCTCTGACACATTTAACTAACCCTGTATATAAAAATTATTTTACTACTTAGTAACAAGTGTTTTGGGGTTTTTACAGATCGTACAGCTGGACGTGTACAGCAACAAGCAGGAGCTACTTTGTTGGATGTAGCAGCTTGTGCATCTGGTAAACAAGGGTGCGGCCATGCTTCATCAGCTGAAGTAGATTGTCTGCTTGGAGCGTTACAGAATCCTTCTCCAGTTGTTCGAGATGCTGCTCTTAGGGTTAGTACACTGATTAAAAAAAATTGGTAAATTTTAGTATTTTTATCGTTACATGAGGTGTGTTTTACCAAAAGGTCAAGAGCCAGGAGCATTGTAGTTCAGTTGCTGGAATAGGGTACACAGGTTCAAGCCTGGTTACTTTTGTTGACTATTTGTTTTTTTCTCCTGATTTTATTTGCCATAAGTGACATAAAGTAAAGAAGTTATACCAAAAGGCATGATCACTTATGTTAGTTGTAAAGGAATAATACCTGGATAATCTTAAAAAAGTATCAAGTTAGGTAGAAATTAATGTAATGACTGGTTAGTGGACCAGGCAGTAAATGAAAACGAGCTTATCAGATTAGATAAAAGCAAGCTATTGCAAGCTGGTAATTAGCTAGATAATTGTGAAACTGGCAAAAATATGAGTGCAAAGCATAAGTACAAATACTGCATCAGTATTATGAATATAACACTTTGTGACACTTGACATATTTTTTTTTTTTTAATGATAAAAAGTTACCGCAATCATTAATCAGTCAAATACAAAATAAATAGCAAAAGTGTAAACTATACAGTAGTTATAGTGATAGGTTATGTTATATAACCATTGATATACCACTTTTAGAAATGTACCCTAAATGATGATGTTTTACTGTAACTTTTGTTTGATAGTTTCATTAAGAAATTAAACAAGCTACCAAAATTTGCTCTTTATTATTATTATTTTCTTCTTCTTTTTAATTTACTGTTCCTGAATGATTTTTGTTTATAACTTGATGTTTGCCATTTTTTTAATGAGTTGTTGAAAAATTTGTTGTTGTTTGTCAAGTTAGTCTGTACAGTCATGAAATATACAGTTAATAATTTCAACTCAATCGATTAGGTTGCTCTAGAGATATAAATTATTTAGTAAGGGAAAAAAATGATGGATAGATAGTAAAATAAGTGTTTCCAGACATATGTTTATAAGAACTTTCATCATTAACTATATCCTGAATTAAGTCTTCACATTAAAAAAGACACCATGTATACAAAATTTGACTAAATTTGAGAAAAGTGGTAAATCACTTTTACCAAATCTCTCCAGTACTTCTTATTTAGGAAGGTAGTTAAGGAATAAAATTTGTTGTATCTAGTGTAGGATACTATTTGAAATTGATATGATTCCGATTGTTTGGGTATAAAATAAATTTTCAAAGGAACACAAATCATACACCTTTGAATACAGCTGTACAGTCTACACAATGTGTTGCGAGTGGCTGGTATAGTGTGGCCAGTTTTCATATAGTGTAGACGTATAGAAGTCGGATGATACGCAGAATCATAATATAATTATAACATTATATATATATATATATATATATATATATATATATATATATCATAATATCAAGATTGTTATAAGTTCTTGATCAGGTTTATAACTCTTAAAAAACAAGTTTATATTTTAACGGTAGATACTAATGAACAAGAAACAAGACTCCTATCAAACTTTAGTACATAGGTTAAAAAAATTTGCTTGTCTATCTCAGTAAATTTTATTTCAGCCTATATGCATGCACTATCTCAAGTTTAGTAGAATTTTCATTCGAATGTTACCAAAATGTGTAAACGAAACTCATCAGTGACAGTTACAATAGCTAAGATAAATAAATTTTATACTTGTTTAGGGCTTAACTGCAATGGTAACAGCTTTACCTAAATCCAAAAGGGAAGATGGTTTGTACCTATCTTTAACCAGGCGTCTTTGGATCGCTAAATTTGATGTTTCTGAGGAAAACAGGTAATTTTTAATTTAAATTTTGATAAATGTTTAAACTTGTAAGTATAATATGAAAAGTCACAACTTTGTCTTACGTTTATCTTATATATTTATATTTTATTTCACCATCATTATCCATTAAAATCTGTATCAAATAGAATTTTAAATTCTATTGAAATTTTTTTTTAATGAAATCAACTGTGTTTCATATATTTTCAGTGTAGTTTAAACATTTTTATTTCCTATTTTTCCATCTTGTGATCTATTTATTCACCTCGTAAAGGCAACCATGGTGAAACATAATAATGATTTCAGAATGTAACGATATACAAGTTACACGTATCGTTTGCCCAAACCAAATTTTATTGTATGTATTTTTTATTCGTGTAGTTGTGTTTAATGTTTGTAACATGTGTTTTTAATGTTTTGAGCTTTTAATGTTTTGAGCCACCTCAGTGGCCTAGTTGATAGCGTACTGGGCTTTCACCCCGAGGACCCGGGTTAGATTCCCAGCCAGGGCTTGGCATTTTCATACGCTATAGCCCAATCATCCCATCATCTGCATTAGCCCAAGTGTGCACAATAATCGGACATTAAACACAAAAAAAAAAAAAATTAATGTTTTGTTTGTTTAACTCAACAGAGGTATTTAACATTATGTATTATGGCCTGAATATGGAACAGTAGAGTTTCAAAACCGTAGTAGCCTTTAAGAGGTGAGTAAATAGACCACTAGACGGAATCTGTCATAATCCTAACTACTTAAATGTGTAGTCCGGCACCTATGTTGCAATAATGATTTTTATTTTCTATCTGCACTAGTTTTCATGTGTCCCCACAGCAAAAAATTCAACTTCCATAATGACAGAATTATAGGACCTTACACTTTACATGGAACACTAAAATGGCATAACCTATTTACAATTCCTACAAGATACTAGATAGAGATCTACCATAGTTTCTTGATAATATCCCTGTCTAAATCAGAAGAACTATGTTTTACCAATATAACAGAGCTTCCCCGCACAGATCACATGACATGATTTGCGTGTTATATAAACATTATGTAGACAAATTATTGTTCATTGTGGACCAGTACATTGGCCACCTACGTCACCAGACCTAACTCCAGTGGACTTCTTCCTAGGGGGGTGAATGAAAATGGAGGTGTACAAAACCAAACAGCAAACAAGACAGGCAAAGAAAATCCTAATATGACAAAAGTAGAAATGATCTTAGCAAAGACTTCTCGGCCAGGGTATTTTGGGAACTTTCTAAATTAATATAAGTACTTTTTAATGAGAACTGACCTACTGTATCAAGGTACCATTAATTATTGTTTATGTACAATTAATAAAAATGTATTCTCATTTAAGTACAAGCCCATAAACTTCCTTTGCAATTTCCTTTGATCACTAAATCAAAGTCAAAATTTTAATATATAAAACAAATGATGTCTTCAGAATTTTGTCGTCTAACTAGCTATGTATGTTTTAACAAAATATCTTCACTTATTTTTGGTCCAAAGGTCAAAATATGCACTAAATAACTAAAAAAAATCTAATTTTTATTTATAATTAGGAAATGAGTTTGTTTAGGACCTTCATTATATCATATTTTTTTCTTGTATTGACCTGAGGATCCATTTTCTGATGTTTGTCAGGATTCCTGTAAAACACCGTGTGTGTGTGTGTGTGTGTGTGTGTGTGTGTGTGTGTGTGTGTGTGTGTGTGTGTGTGTGTGTGTGTGTGTATGTGTGTGTGTATGTGTGTGTATGTGCATGCATGCACACGTTAGGGGAACCTATTACATTTTTAACTAGGCCTAAGTTTAAAAAAATCAACTAAAATTTTCTTCATTTCATAATTAATCCTTTTGACTTGCACTAGTTGATATAATTAATTGGCTTTTAAAACCTTTTTGATTACTGTGACGAGTCGATTACATCAGCTCGCAAAAGCTGTCCGAATACCGCCACAGGCCGAAGTAATACGGGTTTTCTTTTTGGACTGAATATCGTCACGGCCAATCACATAGGCTTGCAAAAACTGTCCTAAAATCAACGTAGGCTATTGAAATATGTTCTCTGTTTGTCTGACCGAATACAACATGGGCCAGTTACATCAGCTCGCAAAAGTTGTATACAGCCTTGGGCTGATTCAATACAGATAGTATGAAGTATCAAATTATGGCCAATTATGGTAATACTATAACATGCATAACCAAATTTTCCCCTTCATTCATTTTAATCAGTCATCACAAATTCCAAATGCGGGAAATGTTAACCGGTTATTAAAATTTGATGATTTTACCCATTGCAGTCACATTTTACCCATTACGTGGAGTTTTAAATCAATAATATTTGCAGCTTTTCAAAGGTGATTAAAACATTTAGCAATCTCATTTCATAATAAATAATGCATATCTGGTACAAAGTTTTCTTTAGTAGAATAGTATTCTTTCAAAGTTATTAGTACAAAAATTACGGAAATTTCCCTGCAGGCTAGTGGCAACCACCAACTAGCCTGTAAAACTTTTTAAAACAAACAGGTTTAACCATCCAGATGTGCACGGTCAAAATGTAATCTTTTGCATAAGCGAAACACAAAATAATATTATGTTTTTGATATAATTTTGACAAATGTCCCTGTAGGCTGAACTTACATAATTTTAATATTTAATTATCAGCTTTACTTGTCAGACGTTTACAGAGTTTTACCGTTAAAGTTAAGATTAATAGTGTAAGGATTTCTGAAGGGACTAGGAGAAGAGTCTTGTTTGTTGAAGTTATTTTACTAGACAACAAGACCTCTTTAGTTACTGGTTAGTCAAAACCATACTTGTATAATATGGATAAATAAATAAATTGAAGTCTCCAGAACATCAAATAATATCCAAATAAAATAATCTTAAGTAAAATTGAATCTCTCATTTACATTTGTAGTGTAGGTAGTATTTTCATTTAATCTTTGTCTTAAAAAATTACATCTTTTAATTCAGTGATATAACCATGAAATGATACTATTCTGAAAAAAGGATATGGGCAGAATGCTGCAGGTTATCTCAGCTGAGTGCATATTTCTGTATTGAATTATGTAAGAGTTGTCTGTCATATTCAGATATTTATTTTACAAGTGAAGTGTTTACACAGCCAGACAAGGAATAAGGAAGTATATTTTGTAAACATCCACAGTTCACTTAAGGTATAGTCACATTCGTAATGTTTATAATATGTCTACAAAAACAGTGTCCAATCTGTTAATAGTATAGTCTATTGTAAATGTGGCCAATTTGATGTGGTGTTCACTGTTGACAATAAATAAACTAACTGACAGTATTGCACTTACTGACAAGTCAACAATAGTTGGCTTATAGTATAACATTATAACTTGTTATAAACATTTGACCTTAAACGATAATTTTATATATATATATATATATATATATATATATATATATTATATTTGTTTACTACTTACTTACTTTGGTAATGAAAATATCTATGTGTATTGTGTACATTATTTTCTAAAAATAAGAGTTAATATTTACTTGGCCCAACCCATCTTTGACCTGAATTGTAATCTTGGCCTGAACTGAAGTCAAGCTTTTCAAACAGCTCGACCTGACCTGTAAAATTTATGGTCCTGCAGACTTCTAATGTAGATCTAATTTCACATAAGTGTTACTGGCGCAGACAATGATAAGGGCTACAGCCATATATAGTGGGAACTAAACTTGAAAAATACCTACTACAATGTAGCATGTACAATTAAGAACTAAATTCTTTTTTTATTTATATAAATCAATTAATGTAAAATACTGTATTCTCTATTGTTTCAATTAAATATGTTTTTCATGTAATTTTCTTGTTTTTCATTCCTTTCAACATGGAAATGTAGCGTCTGTTGATTATTCAAAAAAAAATTTATCTGAAACATGTCTGCTCTCTCTCTCTCTCTCTCTCTATATATATATATATATATATATATATATATATATATATATATATATATATATATATCTAGTGGTCAGGATCGGCGCTCATTTCTTTTCATGTCTCTAAACTTACTGTTTTATATGAAAAGGTTACTCGCAGACAAACTATGGGAAAGTGCAAACTTGAGCCATAATACAGAAGGTTTATGCGATGCCTTGCTGGGTGATGTGATCCATCCAGTGAGTGTTATCCAGGAAGCAGGAGCCCATGCTCTGGCGGAATTGCTGAAACTTTCGGAACCAGAAGTTACCAATGTTATACTGAAACAACTGCTCAGTATATACCATGAAAAACTTGCTGTGAGTAGATTTGAGTCCGTTAGCCTAATGGTTTTTATACTTTTTTAGTTAATTCACTTTATACTTAAACAGTGCAACCTCAATAATCCGAACTAATTGGGACTGGAGATGGTTCGAATTATCAAACATAAACATAAATATGTCTTATGGCATGTTAATTGTAGATTAGATTAGATTCAAAGTAGAAGAAGGGATAATACAACCCCAGGCACTGCAATCAACAGCCTTATTGTGCAACTAAACCTCTTGAGTACTTACTAGTTTATCCCTTGGTAAGTTCCAACAATCCATTGACTTGCTCATTCTGCTGCTAATCCCTAGGGTCCTGGAAACCAAAAACCCCTAGCCTCCTACAAGCAAGAGCTTCACAATCAAGGATTATGTGTCCTGCAGTCTCATCCTCCTTCCTGCACAACCTACACAAGGTTTCACCATGATACATGCCTATCCTGTTCATGTGCACCCTCAGACCACAGTGCCCAGTAATAAGGTTAATTGTAAATACTCTACTTAAATATGGTTGGGAAGTAAATATAAAAACAGACCTACAAAATAAAGTGCAAGAAAATGACAGAAATTCTTTTTATTTTATATAGAAGAAAATTATTGTTATATCTTTCTTGGAAATCTTGTTCTTGCAGAAATATATGATTAGGAAAGTATTAAATTTATTCTGAGAAGATTAACTCTGAATTATGCATGCTTTGATATGAATATACAGAACAAATCCAGATGGCGGTATTCATAGAATGTCATGCTTTCAAATATTTGCACAAAAATGCTACTTAGATTTTAGAATACAGATGATTAGACAGATCTTTGTTTTGTATTTTGCATAATTGAAAGTTGCTAATGGGACTTTGCTGCTGCCCTTATCAGTACAATGCAAAGCCAAGCAACACCCACCGTGTTTAAAATTACACATCCAAATGAAAAGAAAAGGAAATTACATATAAGATGTGTTTATGTGTTAACACACATACAAGACAAAAAAGTGAATATGTATTCTATTTGAGTATTTATATGAATGTATTATATAATGAATATTATATTATGAATATAATATAATATGTATTATATATATTATATAATGTATTATATGAATGAAAGTAGGCTTTATATCTAATAACCTTGATTTGAAAGTATCACTCAAAAAAAGTTTTAAAATTTTTTGCCTAATTTTATTTCTATGAATAAATTATAAGATTAATTTCAGAATTTTTTGAAATTATTTCTACTATTTTTAGTTGTATAGTACTTATTTTTACACTATGTATTCAGATGTTTCAGAACATCCTCACTCCCAATGCAATAAAAAGCTTATCTCAAAATTTTCCATACTTGCAATATATATATATATATATATATATATATATATATATATATCATAATTGTTACAAAAGCATTACAAAAATTTCACTTATTTCCCCCAAAAATTCAGGCAAAAAATGTAAATCTACTGTATCTAATTTCTCAAAATTGTTTAATTAAGTTACATATAAATTTTGGTCAAGGTCTGTTTTTATTTTTTGTGCTTTACTCCTGAACCATAATTGTTTCTTACTTCAAATTTAGAACACTGATTTGAATTAGGAGTCTTCATATTTGACTAAAACGAGGAAAATCTGATGACCTGATTTTGAGAAATTATACTGATTTTCAGGGTCTTTTCAACAGCCCCTGAAACGGATTTTTCAGGAATATGGCGATACATATGTTTTGTTTATGTACTGAATGGACCATATTTGTGTAAAATTGTTAGAACCAATTCAAATATATTTAATTGATAACAATTTTTTCAATCAAGAGCTTAAAAAACTGTTTGGAAATATTTTGAAAATATGCAAATGAGATGTACATGCCAAATTTCTTCAAAATCGGTTAATTAATTTAGATGATGTATAAAGACACACACACACACACACACAGTGATATTGAAGACCTGTCTAAATATCAGACTTGATTTTTTTTATGATCACTATATTTTCTTTATACTTTGTGTAAGTTAAAAAGTAAAATTGACTTATAACAACTACAGTAGCAAATATAATAACAAAATTATGTAATAATTTTAATATAAGAAAAAATATTCTTCAATGCTTTTCCCATATTCTAAATAAGCTTGATAATAGCCTAAAAAAAAAATCTTAATAAACTGTTTGTATTTAGATTTGTAAAATTTTATTTTTACCTCTTAAATATTTCAGTCAATAAACTAGTATTTATCTAAATCACATCCTACTGTCATCAGTAACAATGCTAAATTTTTCCAAATAGCTTGTTCCTGCCAAAATGGACAGTTTGGGCCGAGTGATCGAACAGCCGATAGACACGTGGGAACCAAGGAGTGGCGTTGCTTTAGCTCTTGCGCAGTTGGCACCACTGCTAACACAACAAACTGTGTCTGAACTAATTAGCTTCTTCGTGTCAACAGGATTAGGTGACAAAAATGCAGAAGTTCGCAAGAACATGCTGGCTGCAGCTTTGGCTGCTGTCGACTTACATGGGAAGGTGAGATAAAATTCGACGATAAAATGGCAGGAAGTTACTGCCTTAATTATAATTTTTTTAATGAAAATATTACAAATGAAGTTTGTTGTTTTAAATTAAATTAATTTTGCCATAAAGAAAGTTCATTGGCCTTTAAATTCCTTTTTTTGTACATATACATTAAAACATTCTATTCTACTGATCAATAGTAATTTCATTTAGAGGGTCACTAGGAAGGTAATAGAAATGTTAGTTTTGGAAAAATGTTGTTTTTGATCTAGTTTTCTGGAAGCAGAATACACATTCTACAATGTAAATAATGGAACATGTATTTCAGCATTTTGCTAAATTCAACCCTAAGCCCCTAGGGTATATGTTTTAAACCCCTAAGAGGTATATATACAAAAAACAGGTTCATGGAATGGTTATATAAGTGTGCTTACTATTAAATGATTTTCTGTTTAATAAATGAAATAGAAGCATTGATTTTCTATTTAACGATTGTCATAACTATACATACTACAGGTTTAATAATTTTGTCTCTACTAAGTAAAATAACCGTGGGACATAGTTTTCTCGCTAAAGTGATAAAAACGAATTTTCAATTTTTTTTTTGTATAGTACAATTTCTGAAATTCTGATTTCAGCATCATAATCAGTATTAAAACCTACATATATTAGGATTTTAAACTTCTAAATTGTGTTCAAATTATGAAAATGAACCCTGACTGCTGCTAAAAAAATTCATTAATAAAATTTTTGTTTTCAACGCGGATTACGCTGGTGAAATAATATTTTCAGAAACATTTAAGACAAAAAAGCTATGATTTTTTTTAAAGATTTGAAATGTTGCTGTTTTGAAACTTTTGAATGAATTTTGCTGGATAATGAACTTTACAAGTTATTTACTATTTCTTGACTTTTTAGCGAACTTTGAATCAAATCAGATTAAAATTGTAAATGTAGGCGCGCATCATAATAGGTCTCACTATGATGGCTGTTTCCAATAGCTCATTTTTCCAATCGAAATTCACTTAAAAACAAAACTTTTTCCATTTTATACAAACATGAAATTGCTATAGTTAGATTGCTGAAAGAGTGATTGCAAGGTTCCTATCAAAATATTTCTAAAACAGCAATAACAAGCGATATAAAATTTTGCATGTATGTTCAGGAGATATAGTAGGTACTCACTAAGAAAATATTTTGAAATTGACCAATGTGAAATGCATTCAGTCTATTTTCTTTGCTTTCAAAAAGTCAGTAAATCCAACATATCTGTAAAAATTGTACCAAGATATTGATTTTATGGATTTTTTGTGCATTCTGTTTTAGATTGTCCAATGATTAGTATTCTTTAACATATGAAATCTACTTGAATGAAGCTGCATGTAACAGCTAGTATTATTTAAGGTAGATATATACATAAGGACACTGACTTTATACTTTATTTTGTAGGAAACTGTAAACTGCTTGCTCCCAGTATTTGAGGACTTCTTAGACAGAGCTCCAGATTCTGGCAGTTTTGATGCTGTACGTCAATCTGTGGTTATTCTGATGGGCTGCCTGGCCAGACATCTGGACAGAGATGATCGCAAGATAAAACCTATTGTTGGCAAATTGGTTGATGCACTTTCCACACCTTCACAACAGGTAGTACTATAATTGTAGTTTTAAAAACAATATGTAATTTTACAATAATAATTCCCGTCATTAATTGCATTACTGCTTGCAACTGCACAGACCAAGATATGGAGACACACGTCCCTTCAATAAATTATTCAAAGGTTATAAGAAGAAAATTTTTTGGAATAAAAACATATTTAGATGTATTTTATATTTAGATTTATTTCATATATATATATATATATATATATATATATATATATTATTATTATTATCTGCGCATAGACCCTGTTGGATCACGCAAAGCACTCCGACTCATGTCTTGTTCCTTCTAATCCTCCACACCTCCCTCATCCTGTCCCCATGGATCCTCTTCCGCTCCTCCGTCCATTTTACCCCTGCTCTCTTTGGGATTTCATTCTCTGGGACCTTCCAACCGAGCATCTTTCTCCTGTATGCGCGCCTGTCTTCAACATCTGTTGAGTCTATTCCTGCGTCATGTAGGTCTAATCTGACTTGTGCGATCCACGACGTTGTTGATTTGACACCTTGTATATACTTAAGGATTCTGTTGGCAAGTCTCGTTGTTGGGAGTCTACTGATGTGTCCATAGAACCGAAGCCTCCTTCTTCTGATATCTGCTGCCAGGTTCGATATCTTCTCTGTGGTCTTCCGGGAGTGCAACCTGTATCCATCTTCTGTTAATCTCGGGCCAAGGATCTTCCTCAAGATTTTGCGTTCTTCCTTCAAAATACCCTCCATGGTAGCTTTTGTGTGGAGTGCTAGCGTCTCGCTTGCATATAATACCTCCGGTTTTATGACTGTGTTGTAGTGTCTGATTTTTGTGTGCGTCGACATACATCTCTTATTGTAGATTATATATATATATATAATCACCAACAAAAAGATCTGATTCCTTACCTCCCAACTATCATTCCTGGGCTTAAGTCATCTTTCTGGATCCTGTACCAGACGTAATAATCAAATGCTGTATGTGTGTGTGCGTGTGTGTGTAAATTTCAACATCACCTCAAAAAGTGATCAACAGGTCAGGATCAGAGCTCATTTCAGAACTATAGTTGTGGGTCTTACCATGATGGCCAGAAGCTCACTTTCCAATGAAAACTCATTAATAACATAAATACACGATCATTGAATATTAATTTTTAAAACAGAATATTCAGAGTGCCTACAAAACTAATCCTGCAATACTCGTATTTAGCAATACTGTGAGTAAAACATAAATTGCTTTTATTCATTAAATACCCTAGATTTTTCATTATCTGAATTATCCTTTTGCCTTATTAGACTGGGTACGGGTCACAATTCATAATTGTAAAAACCGCTTTTGTATTTGTATTTTCTGCAGTTTATTCTTTAATCATGAAAGCTGTAACAATTTAGCTGCGCTTGACCTTGCTCTGGCCAAAGTTGTCCTAGTCATATGTAAAATATCAGTTTGTGTAATCATATTGAGAAGAGCGTTTTCAAAAGACAAAATTGCAGGCTGATTAATAATTAAATAATTCTCTTGTTACCAATAGCTAGAATTGTTGTTACACTAAATGAAATTCCATGCAGTAGCGATGAAGGAGTGTAAATGTTTTTGAAAGTGTTATCTGCTCCTTCTGCAAGGTCATGTGCTCAGCTAAACTTTGTCAACTGTAATTTGTCAAATACTAAGTTAAGTGTTACGTTAACGCAGGTACAAGAAGCAGTAGCCAACTGCTTACCGCCATTAGTACCTGCAATAAAAGACGATGCACCGGCATTAGTTCAGAAATTGTTACACCAACTGTTAGAATCTGAGAACTATGGAGAACGTAAAGGCGCTGCTTATGGGTTAGCTGGTCTAGTTAAGGGAATGGGAATCTTGGTTCTGAAACAGTTAGATATAATGAGCACGCTGACAAATGCAATACAAGACAAGAAGAATTACAGACACAGAGAAGGTTGGTATTTCAATATTTTTTCTCATATAATACCATTCCATTTATTGTTTCAGTCAAAACAAATATAAATTATTATAAGCAAAATTATCATTTTGTTAAATTATATATCATTTACATATATCATATTTATTTATTATCAAAATTTCCTTTACATACAATAATAATTATACATAAATGCCCTTAAATAGGTTGGTGCTCCGATTAATATTTATATTTAATACAAATACAAATGATATTTAATATAAAAAAGTAAATTATTTTTTATTTTAATAAATTTTAATACAACAGTTTTAAATTATACATAAAACAAGCAACAAACAATAAACTATGAAAGACGACAAGAAAAACGTCCACTCCATGATATACTAAAATTTTTAGTTAATAACAATTTATAATTTTCTCTTTAACTTTTTTTAAACACTTTTTTATTTACACTTAGATTTTTCAACTCATTAGGCAGTTCATTAAAATACTTTCGGTATAATACACATAGCTTCTCTGCCCAATAATAGTAAGTTTATATTGTTTCAAGCTCATATTGTTTCAATGATTTTTTTTACTAGTAATTTTTACCATTGACATAAACTGTAGATTTGAAGTTACATTAGATTGGGTGCTACATTAATTACATCTAACAAAATATGTGATCAAATAATACTTATTGTTGACAATTATTACAGGAGCTCTGTTTGCCTTTGAGATGCTGTGCCATGTTCTTGGCCGCTTGTTTGAACCATACATAGTTCACGTACTTCCTCATCTATTACTGTGTTTTGGCGATGGCAGTCAGTACGTCAGAGATGCCACAGATGATACTGCCAGAGTGGTGATGAGTAAACTCTCAGCTCATGGAGTCAAGTTGGTCTTGCCTTCCTTATTAGCAGCTTTGGAAGAAGATTCTTGGAGGACTAAAACAGGTAAAAACATTTTTGGATATATTAACAAAACTGTATATTTTTTGACAAACAACCCTACATTTTATTTTGTCAATAAAACAGAAAAAAATGTTTTATTTACAGTATATGTAGACTACAGATTAGAACTTTGAGCGTTTGATAATCAGCACTTGTTGCATCGGGAGTGTAGTATTCTAAACATCTAAACATACTGTATTTAAATAAATAACCATTCTATACTAAAAGAACTTTAAAAATTTCCAGATGTTCTGAAATTAATGACTTATGTTTATTATTTATAAAAATTACATGTTTAGGCAAAAAAAAATTAAATAGAATTTATTAAAACAAATTTAAAAGAATGTTTTTAATGATATTCATTACATCAAGGTTATATTTAAAGTCCTGTGTTACATTCACAGTATTCAGATGCATCGTTTACAATTTTTTGGCCTTGTTTGTGTGTTTGCAGAAAAAAAATATATTTGTAATTTCCACTTTCCATCAGGGAACCTGGGCATGTTGTGTGGCAAGTGCCACGATGTTAGATACCGTGAGTGTTGCTTGGTGCTGCTTTGTACTGATAAGGGCAGTTGCATAGTCTTTTTTCGATGATAAATAATGCATCACAAAGATTAACTAATCAACTGTAACCTAAAATCTAGAATTGGTGCGAAAATACTGAGAGTGAGACATTATGTGAATACTGCTCCATTAATGCTACCTTATTGCCAAACCATGCTTCACACTTTTCAGAACTGAACACTTTTCTTTTTTCACCACAGCATTTTCAAGAATGAATGTTCTAGTATATTAAAAGGATTTTCTTTTGTGCTCCCCCCCCCACACACATACCTACCTGTCTTGTTCTAGTCAATCTTGGATATGTAATAATTTCAAGTTCTTGGGTCTACTCCAATAGCTGATTTTCCAATAAAAATTCTCAATAAATGAGATACATGAAAAAAATGTTTGAATGTAACCTGATGGATTGACATTCTAGGTTCCGTTGAGCTTCTTGGTGCGATGGCCTACTGCGCTCCTAAACAGCTTTCATCCTGCCTGCCTAACATTGTGCCTAAATTGATTGAAGTGTTGAGCGACTCGCATATCAAAGTACAGAAAGCTGGTGCCCAAGCTCTGAAACTCATTGGTTCTGTTATTAGAAATCCTGAAATCCAAGGTGAGTTTAATGAAATGTTGTTTTCCCTTTATGTATTTTGGTTGTTTTATACTCTGCAGGTACACCGCCAAAAGACGTTTAAAAGACAACACAAAAAAGACATGTTTTAATAGGAGAGTGTATATGTTTATATATTGTAATACCTAAATGGTAAAATTAATAAACAGAACAGACTGGTTTTTTGAGAACTTAAATTTAATAAGTGATCAAAAAAACAGTACTTAAACTTTCTCACATTCTGTTATTTCCACAAAAAATCTGATTTAACTATAGAAAAAAACGGAATATCAGCCCAATTTCTCAAAATTTGTACAACAGATTTGGTCGTATAAGAAAAATCATAAATCAGTATAACAAATTTAAATTAAGGAAATCATGGTTTTTGAGTAAATTGAAATAAAAGAAATCCGACAGTGGTCTTGATTTGTTTTAGTTTTTTTTAGTTACTCTCAATGAGTAATTTCTTCAATTCAGATATGCTACACGGTCTTAAGTCATGGAATATTCATTTTGACCATAATTTGAAAAAAAAAGTTACAAACTGATTGAAAAAGTAGGCTAGTTTTTAGAAACATAGCAGCCTGTATATTTTGTTTGGATACTTATATGCACATTTAAGCAAAATTGTTTAAAATCGTTTGCGCCATTTTGAGAAATATGGATTATTAATTTTTTTTTTAACCTATAAAAGACTTCAAAATCTTCCCTTATCTTTTTTGAAAAATTAAACAATGGTTCTTAAGAAGAAAGACAAACAATGGTTCTTAAGAAAGACAAACAATGGTTCTAGATATATATGCAAAATTTCATCAAAATTTATCAGTTAGTTTAGTTTTCAGCCATGCGTGCTGATAGACACACATCCAGTCGAAACCAATATTTTTTCGACTCAGGTGACATGAACATGAACAGTTTTATTAAATTTTTAAAATCTATTTTTTCAGTCATCAAACCTCCACCTTTATGTTTTATTTCCTATAATGAAAAAATAAAAATATGTATCAAGGAAGTAATTTTGTTTTTACCATAAATACGCTTTCTGTGATTGCAGCAATTGTCCCTGTGTTGTTAGAAGCATTACAGGATCCTTCGCACAAAACTGCGATGTGTCTACAGACCTTGTTAGACACACAGTTCGTACATTTCATCGATGCTCCATCTCTGGCTCTTATTATGCCTGTGGTACAACGTGCGTTTATGGACAGATCTACCGAGACCCGCAAGATGGCTGCACAAATTATAGGCAACATGTACTCACTCACCGACCAAAAAGATCTGACACCTTACCTCCCAACTATCATTCCTGGGCTTAAATCATCTCTGTTGGATCCTGTACCAGAGGTAATAATCAAATGTTATTTTAATGAGTAAATTAATGATGTTCAGCCCTTTATCCAAAACCTAAACTGTTATGCGGGTCATTTTTCATTCCGTGAATTAGACCGTTGTCTAGGTCGACCGTTAGCCGGGGTAAAACAAATTACAGAGGTTTTATTATTTTTATTTAACAGATTATAATATGTTGTACAAAAACTGCAGATTTTAAGATAATATAGCAATAAATAAACTTTTATTAGGTCACTTTTTAAAAGCTATTGTCACATACCTAATTAACTTTTTTAAATATTTAGCAGTATTACAAGTAGAGTCCTATTTGCAACTAGTTTGCCATTAGAAATGTTATCTAGTTAGTAAGTAGTGTTAAGTTTTATCTTCCTTTTTGTCTTTTTTATATTCCTCTAGTAGTTGTGTTTAGGCAATAATAGCCTTAATGTGCTTCTTGCCTTTATTATATGTGTGTGTGTGTGTGTGTGTGTGTGTGTGTGTGTGTGTGTGTGTGTGTATATATATATATATATATATATATATATATATATATATATATATATATATATATGTGTGTGTACGTATAATGTATTTAATATTTATTTTGTATGTATTATTTTTTTTAATTTTTGAAAACTATGTGCTACCTTAAAACACTCAATAAAAACTGTAACACTGAAAAATCAAAAATAAATAACCTTCAAGTAAAAGAATAATAGTAAAAGAATTACTAGCATGTAATATAGACCTATAATAATACACAGTCATTTGTTGTTTTTTTTTTGAATTTTTTTAACACTAAAATATTAACAGTTTTTGTACTAAAAACATTCATACAAAATGTTTGAAGTTTATGGCAACCAGCAATCTCGTGTAGTCTACTTGATTTACTGAACGTTTAACATTTACTAAACTGCATAGAATTAATGTTTTCACTGAAAATCTGATCTATGGTTATTTCTCTTTAGTTTTTGGTACAAATGCCATTGATATCGAGTGGAAAATAAGGTTATAGTAAGCAAACAAAAACTTGAGCCGGTGTATCAGCTCAAGACTTAAGAAGGAAAAAAAATCCAAAATAAAAAACATTTGCCAACTCTAACCCCCCAAAAAAATATGTAAATAAACAACATTAACATTATATAATGCTGATATTCAAACTACTGGATATTGAACACAGCTGATCATAACTATTTATTTCTTATGGAAACTTTTATCTTTTCTATTTCTATTATTTATAAATTTGATCATATGGAATTATATATAAGGATAGCAATACAAAAATGAAATACAACATTTTAAACATGAAACATACTATAATATTTATAACACTTTTTATTTTAAACTTTTGGAAAATTATGTTTCCAAGAATGAGTGAAATAGAAATGTTATTAAATTTTAAAGATTTTTTTTTATTATTGTTATTTCGTAATGATTAAACAGATTGTACAAGTCATACAAAGTCATAGTACACAGTCTGAACTCTCCCATAAACTTGTAGCTTAAAATCTTAATGATCCCTATAACGGTGTTCCATAGGCCATTATCAGGGTTTCATGGTTCTGAATACGAGTTGTATTATGATGGCCACTCCAAACTATTTTTACAATTAAAATTCACTTGTAGGCTAATATGAAAATTTAACAGATACAGTTTACATTCTCTTGTTTAATTATAAAATGGTGACAGGTTCGAAGTGTATCTGCAAGAGCTCTGGGTGCAATGGTACGAGGAATGGGAGAATCTAGTTTTGAGGATTTGCTACCTTGGCTCATGCAGACCCTCACTTCAGAATCCAGCTCAGTGGACAGGTCAGGAGCGGCACAAGGTCTCAGCGAAGTTGTTGGTGGACTGGGAGTAGAAAAACTTCACAAACTCATGCCAGGTTAGATTACAGCACAAATTTATATTTTTTGTCATTGTCAGTTTGTTTATTATTGGCAAAGGTATAATTAGAATAAGTCAAGTTTTAAATATTGAGTTAGAGATATTACAAAGATTTAGAAAAATACACAAAATTACAAATGCAAAATTGATGCAAGGTGTCACAGAATTAAATTCCACTTAATTGGTTACTTAGGATGTAAACACATTCAAGATAACAGTATTTTGTTATTGTAATTATAAACATAGAATGCAGCTGTCTTACTGACGTGATAGAAGTAAATTTTCAAAAATTAACAATATCACAATATTTTTTTTGTCATATACTTTTTTTAGTAAGATTTCACTATCAAGTCTGCATAAATAAATTTCTATTGAAGTTTTCATGCAGGTTTTAACACTAGTTGCATGCAATTAGATTTTCATGCAAGTATAACATATTTTTTTTTAATTTTGAAATGAGTAAATTTTTTAAATGGTTGAACAATTTTTCCTGTGTAATCTAATTTTACCTGAGTCAGTTTCTGTGTCAAGTTTAAATCGGATTAGATTAAATTTCTACTTAGGTGCTAAAATACATACATGTATAATCTACATGCATATATGCATACTTATACAAACATCAGAAAATAGTAGGAACATAGGGATGGGTGGGAATAATTTAAGCCATTTATATATTCCTGAACACTCTTTATATTTCACCATGGTTGGTTAAATGTATTCGTATCCTAGAAATTCTTATTATAAAAATAATAAAATAGTTTAAAATGTGCACTTGTGTTACTTTTTCCGTAGAGATCATAAGCACAGCAGAAAGGGCGGACATAGCACCTCATGTCAAAGACGGATACATCATGATGTTTATCTACATGCCTGTGGTATTTACCAATGAATTTACTCCATACATTGGACAGATCATTATTCCTATTTTGAAGGTACATAAGTTCAATAACATAAGAAGCACTAATTTAATAAAATCTATCTTGAAATTTTGATGTATACATTTATTTTCAGATCCTACTGAGTTAAGAAAAATGTTGATTATGTACTTCACAGGAGATTACAACACAATTAGGCGTTAATACAAATCACAATAAAAATTTTCATGTATTTTGGGATATTTTTTAATTGAAATTTTTTTCAAACCTTTTTTTATCAAAAACGTTTGTTGTAGTCTGCGGGAGAAAGTAGAAGTAGTCCGGGCAATCACTAGGTTGGCCGCAGACTGGCGAGGACTGTGAAATAACTTCGCTTGTTGGCCGGATCCCTCCTATTTCCTCCCGAGCAAGTTGTGGTGTTTCTGGTGTTGGTAGGCTGCTAGGTTGTTGTAGTTTAGTGGATGGTCTTCGTCGATGTTTTGTCTAACAACTGTTTTTGTCCTGGTATGCAATACATCTATCTCGATCACAACCAGCAAGAACTTTCTGCGACATCATGCGTTGAAACGTACTAGGAGCGTTCTTAAGTCCGAAATGCATTACAGAAAACTGGTAGTGTCCGCCTTCAGGTGTGCTGAAAGCTGTGAGTGGTTTTGCATCCTCTTCCATAGGTAGCCACTTTAAGCCGCTCTAAGGTCCAATGTAGTGAAAATCTTTGTGGTGCCGATGTCTTTCAGGGCCTGATGGATGATTGGAATGTATTGAGGAGTATCGACCGTCTGCTCGTTGAGTCATCGGTATCTACGCAAAACCTCAGGCGACCATCTTTCTTCTCAACGACTACTATGGGAGAACTAAACAGTGGAAACGTAGGTTCGATGACTCTAGCGGAGGTTCGTTCTGAGAAAGTCCCTGCTAGCAGTGGAGTCTACGAGGACTGAGATGTCACGTTTGCCGATGGAAGATGATGATTCGTGGGAGTTGGTTCCCAGTATCCGCATGGTGTGTTTCGCCCTGGGCTTAGCACTGACAAGGGTCTTGGGCACAGTCCGTGTTCAGTTCATTTTCCGCTGGTTGTTGCCGTCTAGTCTTCAGTACTGGACACTCCCGGTTAAAATGAAACTCTGGACAGTGTTTCAACCTAGTATTTTCGGCGGTTTTGTTGGTGTCTGCAGTGGCGTTGGGAGGCGGACTGTAGAGTTCCGGTTCGGTGTTTCTTGCTCCTTGTAGTGGTCCTGTTCTATAGCTGATGCTTTCCCCATCAGGTCGCTGGCATTAGTTATGACAGCATCTCGAAGTCTTGATCATAGCGCTGGTTGGAGAAGTTCCTGGTATAGCTGGGTGTTCTGCTGCTCACTGGACTGAGGCTAAAGGCGTGTCAATTTGGTCATGTAGAGGAGGAAGACATCTACTGGTACTCCTACAGCATGTTTCTTCTCATAAAGCTCAGCTTGAAGTTACACTCGTACTGCTGGGAAATCGAACTTCGCGATGAGGAAGTCGGAGAACTCTGCCCACTCAAAGTTAGCGTCAGTGTACACCTGGTACTAGGTGGCTACTTTCCCTCGTAACTGAGCTGAGGCAGTCCAGTGTGTTGCTGGAATCCACCGGTCGGAGAAGATTTTCCCGCACTCTGCGATGAATCTCCGAGGATTGTAAATATGTCACGAGAGAAGTCCGGTAGCAGTGCTGTTTATGCAGCAGGCGTTTTTAGCATCTCAACCAGTGACTGGAGAAGGTCCTAGCTGGTGCTAGTAGAGGTGGTACTGGTAGCAGTCCGGGCAAGTGTAGATCGCTCCAGGAATGCTGACATCAGACCATCCGATGCAGAAGTTGTGGAAGGTGTTGCTGAATTTGGAACATATAATTGTATTATCACTCTGAGTTTTGTAGCCCTCCAATTTGCAGGATTTGACTTGTGAACGGTGAGTCCGTGACATTGTTGAATTTTGGGCTTTTTCACTCCCAGAAGTGTTGAATGTTTGCTAAGTGTTGTTGTCAGGGTATGAGTCTTGCTCCGCCTGAAGCTTGTGGTCTTATGTTGAGGCCGCCAAATGTTGTAGTCTGCGGGAGAAACTAGAAGTAGTCCGGGTGTCCCAGTGTTGGTAGGCTGCTAGGTTGTTGTAGTGTAGTGGATGGTCTTCGTCGATGTTCTGTCTAACAACTGTTTTCGTCCTGTATTTATATTGTTAAAATGGGAGAAAGAATGCACCAATCAGAATGCAGCCTTGTGCACAAGAGACATGATGTGATGCGCTGGCAGTAGTGCCTGGGCAGAAGTGAATTAGGCTAGCATAATAGAGACCCGAGATACGCAGGCACTGTGAAACAGTCGGGAATGAGCCTTGGCTGATGGGAGCGAATTAGGTTTTGCAGGCCATGGCCCTTTTCAGGCCCGGGAGAGAAGTACAGGTATTTTTAGAGTGGTTGTTTAGGTGTTAGTAAGCGGAACTAGGTTGTGTAACTCAGTTCCTATGTTGTATAGACAGTGACATGTTTGACAATTTTTTTTTCAAAATTGACTTAATGGTTTTAGTTAAATTTTACTCAGATTTGTCCATAAGTACTTTAACATTAACATAAATCATACAAGTCACTGCATTTTCCAAAAATTTAGTTCATGAGCTAAATTAAAAAAATGTGAAGTGGGTGTAATTTATCACAATTAGTTAATTAGTTTTTAGTCATTATTTAAACCAAATTTGAAGTTGAAAAAATTTTCAACATTAAATAGAAAAAAACAATTTTTCTGAAATAAACCATTATTCCAGTCTCTTTTTGTCAATAACTTCCAAACTGGATTTTTGGAAAGTAATTGTAAGTGAAAAGTTTCTGGAAATATAACTAATAGATTCGTTTACCCCAGGCTTTGGCTGATGAAAACGAGTATGTAAGAGATACGGCACTGAAAGCAGGTCAGCGAATCGTAAACCTCTATGCAGATTCTGCCATTCTTTTGTTGCTACCTGAGCTGGAGAAAGGGCTATTTGATGACAACTGGAGAATTAGATACAGGTAATACAGTGTGCTTCAATTTACAACTTTGAAATAGTATAATAATTTATTCAGTAACTTACTGGTTGAGGTTTACTTTGAAACAAAACAAATTAAGGTTGTTATCCATATTAATTGAGTTCCATCCCCACCTTTTAAAACATTTAATTAAATAAAATTTAAATAACATAGATAAACTTATTAACATGTTTTCAAATGTGTATATTCGTAACAATTAAAATAACTTGTATAAACTGATTAACACATGTTCTTAAATGTATGTATAAGTTTGGTACTAATGTATCATCTGTAACCACTAGAGTGCAACTTAAAATATATATTTTTTTAATGTTAGTACACGTCAAGCAATATTTTGAATGAAATGTTAGAGGATTTAACAAACAAAATGTTTTGACCAGAGAAGAGAAAAATAAATAGTGGGAACTAACAGTAAGAACAAGGAAAAGGCAGTTGCTATCAGAACTCCATTTTATGTGCATGAAATTGTTAGTAAGAACAAAAGAAAAATATTATCACAAATTTAAATTTGTTAAATTTTTTGGACTATTGAGTCAAAATTACAAAAAGTTATAAATTTTTATCGTCAAACTAATTTTTTTTTCGAAAAACCATTAAGGTTATCATTTCCAAGGCATGATATGAATAAAATAAAATAAAATTTAGAAACATCACAAAACAAACAATAATGATAATTTAAAACAACATACAATAACAACTACAATTACTATTCCTAAAACTAAACAACAAGGAAAACAAATGAAACAGTAATAAATTTATAAATAAATAACCACATATATACAACTTGTTGCAGGGCTGTAAAGAGGCCCTGCAATATTATTTAAATATATAAGAGTAGTTTGTTTAAATAAGAATGACATGAAAAAGTTTTAAATCTTCAGAGTATAAAAAAACATGATGTGGTGAAACTGTGGGTGACTATTGATTGTGGGGACAATCAAACCAGTAGAAGTACAACAAATTTATTCTTTTAAATATGAATAATTTTGTCTTTTTTAATTTGTGAGTGCTCACAGCTAATAATACTTTCTTTTTATTTTAATAGTATTCAGGGTTAAGATCTGTGCCTTTGTTACAATTTGGTATTGGTAATATTTTATTTACTTGCTATATTTCTTAACATTAATAATACAATTTGATTTAATTTTGTGTATAAGAATAATAAATTGACAATCTATGTAACAATAATTTGCAACTTGTAATCGTACTTGCCGAAGTACTTGAAAATGTTTACCTGAACTATTTTTAATGTATAAATATTTATTTGCAACAAAAGTTACAACCTGCATTGTAAATTGGTGTGATTGTCATCTTCACCTGTTATCTGTTATATTTCATTCTAGACTAAGCCAGTAATTCAGGTGTCACTTTGCAGTTAATTTAATACATTTAGTACAGTTACATTTTCAAGGAGAAAAAATTGTTACACCAAATACTATACAGAACTAATCTTATGTAAATTTTTGCTGTGACTCGGGAAGGGTTAAACAGTTAGATATGTATTTAAAATTACATACTTTAACTCAAAGTGTTGTTACAGCTCGGTACAACTTTTAGGAGATCTGCTTTATCGCATCTCTGGTGTGTCAGGCAAAATGAGTACTGAGACGGCAAACGAAGACGATAACTTTGGAACTGAACAATCGCACAAAGTAAGTAATATAACAGGTTAGGGCAAACAAAAACTGTAACTGTGGAACTGAATAATCTCACAAAGTAATATAACAGGTTATTTTAATTAATCTAAACTAGGCAATTAAGACCTACACATATTTAAAACATCACAGCGAACATCAAACAGGATAGATATAGACATTTAAAGATGTAGGACTATGAAAGGTTAAAACAAAAAAAAAATATTTTTACAATTATCTGTCAATCCTTTAAGACTAGTGGATTGAAGGATAATGATATCCGTGATATGTTATGTTATGTTTGAATGTTATATGTGTTTCAGCTTTTTTTAAAATCTTTTTATCAGTTGACCTGAAGATAGGGTTCACTTCAAAAAATTTTTTTTCAATGGGAAAAGGAGCAATTAGTAGTAAGTAGACAATAAAAAATTGAGAATAATTAGAATTTTCTTCGCTTTCTACGATCATCAATATATACAACTTGTATGGAAGAGGTGATGCTTACCTGACTTCACATTGCCACTCCTTGTTTAAACTGAGTTTTCTAATGGAAGGTATGGACCCACCTCAATGTGGATTCTGTGGTAATCATCATGACTGAACATGTTCTTCATGAATGTGATAATATTCAAAACATGAGCCAGATGTTTGGATTTGGTATTTATTTGCGGGTGAAGTTAATAGATGATACTTTGGCTAATGGCCATGTATCTATCTTACATTGCCTGAATATTTTTGAGAAAGTTTAAATCTGTTTTTGTTATTTGTGCACAACAATTTATACCCCTCCACAAAATTCTTGTTTTTTCCACAAATATTTATTCTTTTTAACTAGTTTAAGATTGTGAGATTTGAATATGTTTAATTTATCAAAAGTTATTGATAATTTGCTTATATATTGTATGATTACATAGGTTTTAAGATTCTATGTAGTGTAAGTGGTATTTTTTTTTGTATATTAATTATAATAACCTATCAATATGTCATTATATTATGTCAATATTATAATAACCTATAATACCTGTCAATAATAACCTACATATGATTTTGCCTTTGAAAGAAACTCTTAAATAATAGTAACAATTTTTCAGGCTATTATTGAAGCACTTGGAGCAGAAAGGAGAAACCGTGTCTTAGCAGGATTGTACATGGGACGTTCCGATGTTGCTTTGATGGTCCGCCAGGCTGCACTCCATGTTTGGAAAGTTGTCGTCACAAATACTCCAAGAACTCTACGTGAAATCCTGCCAACTCTCTTTGGTCTACTTCTGGGCTGTTTGGCTTCAACTAGCTATGACAAGCGCCAAGTTAGTTCAGTATATAAGTTGCATAATTTCAAAGAAAGATTTAGATTTCATTGATTTGAACAGTGCACAGTTTAGAAAAGGTTATTATTTGATAAACTGCTGTACTGTTGTTTAAATTTTATAATTGTTAAGACATTTCAGAAGAGTCTATTTTTAAGAAATCCAATTTGATACAAGGATTTATATTTTTGTCTGTAGGTCGCAGCTCGTACCCTAGGAGATTTAGTGCGTAAACTGGGTGAACGAGTACTGCCAGAAATTATACCAATATTGGAGCGAGGGTTGGAATCTGAGCAAGCAGACCAAAGGCAAGGTGTATGTATAGGTTTGTCTGAGATCATGGCATCAACAAGTAGAGATATGGTGCTTACGTTCGTTAACAGTCTTGTGCCAACAGTCAGGTGAGTAGTGCAGCGAACAGCTGTAAACGTATTCAGAGAAATTTTTAGAGAAATCGGATTTAAAACGTAAAGAATTGCAAGAGTAGGTAAGGTTGTAGTTTAAAAAAAATGATTTTTTCCAACTAGAAAGATAACCTAGGACTAGCCAGCTGTTACAAGTAACTTAAAAAACAAAATGATTGGATCAAAAGTAAATATTACTAAGTGGTAATTTAAGAAGAGCTAAATACACTGGTTATGAGTTTTTTTCTTTAATTTGAAATGCCACTATGGTGGCAAAGTAAAATTATAATAACAACAGCACACATCTATTCCTCACTGGCATGAAATGAGAACACATATTTAAAAAATAATAATAATTTTACATTGCATGATAATATTTTTGTACCTACACTTAATTGAAAATCTGATTTTATTTTAACTAAGTTGAGATGTATCCCCTAACTCCAGTAAGGCTGTATCCAGTAATAGTTATCAGTTGACTGTCAACATTGACCTTTGTTTAATACTGTTGACAAATAAATACCTAGACTGCTAACCTTTATCAACTAAAGAAACTTTCCATACATAGTTCTCAAACTAACCTATAGCAGCACTGTCCTACTAATCCAAATACAACCAAATCTCACAGTTTATATTAACAGTTAAAGTGTAATTTATGTGGACAGTTGACATGAAAGTGATTGTAAACAAAAATTTGCAATGCTTTAAACCTATCGCATAGTAGGCTACTAAACTAAACAGGTAAATCATGTTTTTAGTATTTTATTTTCATTTAAGTATAAAATGTATCTAAAATTTTCAAAAACCACAAATTATCAAAAAAATTTAAAATATAACTGTTAACTATAGTAAACTGGAGTTAATTAACACAGTGGTCAAAAGAGTTAACAACAAATAAATGTTTGTTCATTGATATTAGTGGACTGGAAACCAGAGAATGGAAACAAAATGGTAATGGTGTAACTGCTTTGTTGTCAGGGTTAGCAGGTCACATCAACACTTCATCACAGTTAACATTGTGAACCATGTTGACTGTTGGCACTCAACCATATTAGTGTTAATTCCCTTCTCTAAATTCTAGCATCATTGTACTTTTCTACAATTAATGTGTGTGTGTGTGTGTGTGTGTGTGTGTGTGTGTGTGTGTGTGTGTGTGTGTGTCTGTATGTATGTATATATATATATATATATATATATATATATATATATATATATATATATATCAAAATAAAGAGGGTGGCAACATTTTATATAAAAAAATTATCAGATAATCGGTGGAAGCTTTTATTGTTGTTACAGTACTGTACTGCATTGATAAAACAAAAGAGTAAGGGAGGATGAGCCATGGTGCCTCATGATACTCTTGGTCAATTGTAAATAGACAAGTTAAAAATCAGGCCATTGACACTTGTGTGGCAATATTAGATCTTATGTGTAAACCAATTACTCTATTCAGTATTTTTTTTTTCTGGAATTGTTTCAGTTAACCAGGGTTTCTGAAACCCAAGTTTTGGTTAAAGAGTGTTTTACTGTAGTTATAAATACTCATTAACTTGAATTTTTTTTATATTTTTTTATCGAGGTTTTGTGAACTATATCTACGAGGGTTGATCAAATATAAATGAGACTGACTTTCTAAAAACTTTTCCGTTGGACATTGAACTCTAAAGGGTGGGGTTTCAGGTAGACTGGGAGGTTTGGGACGGGCGTAGACGGGCAACATTTCCGTTCGGACCCTTCAGTATAAAACTATACAATGAGTGAGAGTGAAGTGCACGTTTCCGTGGAGCAGAGAATTATTATTAAGTTTTTGGCCAAGGAGGGGATCAATCCGACTGGAATCTTTCATAGATTGACGGCTCAATACGGGGACAGGACCCTGTCAAGAGCTCGCGTTTTTGCTTGGCACAAGGAATTCGCCGAAGGACGGGAAGCAGTAGAAAACCTCAGCCATGATCGTCGCCCGACCACTTCCGTCACGGACGAAAACATTGATGCTGTTCGGAAGCTCCTGGACGAAGACAGACGTATATCGCTGTGATTTATTGCAGATGAACTCCAGTTGAGCTATGTTAGCGTTCAAAAAATCGTTACATCAAACCTGGAACTCAGCAAAGTATCTGCAAGGTGGGTTCCACGAATTTTGACCGACGTTCACAAACGGAATTGTTTGGAGATTTGCCAGCGACTATTGACCCAATTTGAACGAGATGGTGAGGCATTATTAAACCGGATTGTCACCTGTGACGAAACATGGGTTCACCATTACACTCTCGAGTCGAAACAGGCAAATATGGAGTGGCGGAAGAGGGGAGAGTATGGAGTTGGCCTCTGAAGGCCAAATCACGATCCTCGGCCGGGAAGGTAATGGCCACTGTATTTTTCGACAATTTCCTTCATCAACGACGCACAATATTATTGCGATGTTTTAGAGGCCGCAAAACAGTCTTTTCGTAGGAAAAGGAAATCTAAACTGGCGAGAAACGTCATTCTTCTTCACGATAATGCCCGACCACATTCAGCGAACGCTACGAGGCTTAAACTCGATCAAATTGGCTGGGAACCAATGGAACATCCCCCATACAGTCCAGAACTTATCCCCTGCGACTATCACCTGTTTGGGCCACTCAAAGAGGCGCTTGGAGGCCAGCATTTCGAAGACGATTCTGCGGTGGAGACCTTCGTGCTCCAATGGCTCAATGAACGCCCGAGAACTTTTTACGAAGATGGAATTAAAAAACTTCCAATCCAGTGGGAAAAATGTGTTACTCGTGCGGGAGACTATGTAGAAAAATAAGTTGTATCAAGAATAATTTGAAAGTAAGCAATAATTTTTTTAAAAAATCAGTCTCGTTTATATTTGATCAACCCTCGTAGATAAGTAAACTGAAAGAAAACAACTTGAAGTAAATTGGTTTAATGTTATTTAGGAAAGCTTTGTGTGACCCTCTACCAGAAGTGAGGCAAGCAGCAGCTAAGACCTTCGACAGTCTTCATTCTACAGTGGGAGTACGTGCGTTGGATGATATCTTACCAACTATGTTGAATCAACTGGTATGGTTTAACTAACATTTTGCTTCAAATTTTATAGCAGTTATTAAACTAAATTTATAAAAATTTGTAAAATGTATATGTTAAGTTATTGGAAAATTTGTTTTAAAGTATACTCACGATAATCCGGCACTTTTTAAACCAGCCCTTTTTAATCTGACGCTTTAATCTAGCACTTTTTAATCCAGCACTAAAAAGTGTTCCACTTAAAAAAAAAATCCAACACTTCCAGTAATCCATGTGTTATTTATTTGTGTTCCATATAGTCATAAAGCTTTTACTGTGTAGTGTTATTTGCATTTCGAGTAATTCATTCCAACACCATATTACTGTTGTAACATGGTATTTGAAGCATTGGCATAGAACTTGTCCAATTAAAGTGGCTTTCCAAATTATGAATGACTACGTAATAATTAACAATATACTTGATAACAGTAACAACACAAAAAAAGTCTGAAAGAACATGTGCTTCTAACTAAACACGACGAAGTATTAAGTGTGTATAAACATTAATATATGTATAAAATGAGCAGAAGAAAATGGCATTGCAGCATATTTTTTTTGTCATTAACTGAAATAAAAAGCAATGAAAAGTTTATTTACAGTTACAAAACAGAAACCTATTTGAAATTATTTTCAAAGAACAACAAATGATAGTTATTATTTTAAACGATAATGTGTACTGTATACTGTAACATACATAGAGAAATTTTAATGTTTTTAGCAGTAATTTTAAGTTTTTTAGTTTCTTGTAATGTTTTTTCAATAATAATTCCATTTTAAACTCAATTATTAAAATAAAAGTGTTTATACTGTAATTACTTTTTTCTCAATTTGCATACTAATTTACTATCATTTTTCTTACTGTCCAATAATTCATCATGTTTGGTAATGTGGCAGTAGTGATGTCCAATTACCATGAGTCTACTGTATATAGAAGTTTGTACAATTCAATATTCTTAACACTTTCCTGAGTAAAGATGTCTTATGACATCTTTAGAGCTCAGATCAGTGTGAGTAGCATTGTTAAGAAGAAAACTTAAGGGGTATTTTTTTCAAAATCAATCAAAACTCATTTATTTTATTATTAAAACATATAAAAATGAAAAATAATTGGTTTTAGTATATATTTCTTGTGTGAAAGTACTCAAAACATTAGTATACACACAGTGCAATACAATACTGTAAACATTCAAAGAAAGTGTATTTTTGTTTTGGTTTTGTAGCACACATAACACTTTTTTAAAGATCCTTTTTCGATCACCACTTGCTGGTAGGAGTGAGAGGAAATGGCATCCTGTGAGCTGCAGTGGATTTTTATTGTGACTCGTTATGTCGTGTCAGTATGACAGAGTGACTGTATATCAAATAACCTGATCTTTTTTAGGAGTGTAATGTACTTCCAGAGTTTGTGTAATCATATTGAAGTGATAATCTATTAGTGATATTTCTTTTTTGCCAGTGCATAAAGTGGATATGTGATATGCATTTAACACAGCAGTATCATGTATGGTACCACTTTGTAGTTTTGTTTGTGGTATCATTGAATGACACCATCATATCAGCTTGTCTGTAGCTTTTATTTTTTGTTGTACTCTACAACAGAACTTGGTTTGTGTGTAGCTTTTTCACACTTAGTGATAGCAACTATTTCACCAATGAGTGTTCTGCTTTTATTCTATTTAACGGGAAATTGTATCAATGTGTGACAGGTTTATAAAATAACTTCATATTATCTTCTTTTATTTTGTTTACATAATAATTACAGTGTGCCTATAAAAATGGTGAAGACCACATGATCTCTGTAACCGTTAATGTTATATATGTGCATGTATCCTTATTTACTATTTTGATTTAATGTACTCTTCAAAAGGTTAATATATTTTTTTTTATTAATCACCTAATTCGTTAATTATAATTGATTACAAATTTAATATGGGAAGAATGTTCTAGAATGTTAGACAGAAGATGGAGCCACTTAATAGAATAGCTGAGACATTCAGTTAAATTTAATAGACTTTGTAGTATTAATTCCTCATTGCATGGACACCCAATGTTTACATTTTCTTACAAATTTTTTTTGGAAAATTGGAAAAATTTTTAACTAAATAAAATTTATAAGTCATTTATGTAATTTTGCATATTATATCAAACATTTGAAAAGTATTTTAACTTAAGAAAAATGATTGACCTAAGATTTTTGAAAATTTCATATATTATTTATTTATTTATTGCAAAATTGTACATATACTACATGTTTAAAAATCATTGTATTTTTAAATCATATTTTTACCAAGGCTTATAACAGAAATGTAATTATAAGTAATAACTAAATGTTGCTAACTGAATCGGTTGTTATAAACTTATAACACTTTATAAATTTCAGAATAACCCTGATCAAGCTATTGCAGAATGCACTCTGGATGGCCTGCGCCAAGTAATGGCAATCAAGTCGCGTGTGGTGTTACCATACTTAGTCCCACAGCTGACAGCACCTCCTGTAAATACTAAGGCTCTGTCTATCTTAGCAGCGGTTGCTGGGGAAGCTCTTACCAAGTACTTACACAAGATCTTGCCTGCTTTGTTAACAGCACTATCGGACAACAGCACTTCTACACAGGTAGCGTGTGCGTATATAAGTTAATCTAGTGTTTAAATAGTTATTTGGAAATTTTATATAATTTCGCACAGTATTTAATCTTACAGTTAAGAAAAATATAGATTGTAAAAATTTTTGTTTTTTTGTTTAATGAGGGCGGATAAAAACTGAGAATAAAACAACTAATTTGTGTAAATTCAGTAATAGGACATTTGTTCCAGAAAACTGAACAATAATTCTATGGGGAATTTTTAGAATATTAGAGGGAATATATGTTTCTAAAGTTGTCAAGTATAATTTTTTTTGTAATTAATATTTATTTTCTAGGAAAAATCGTATGAAGTGAAAAACGTGTGCATCCCTAGAGAAATCTAGGGACTACCAACCCCTTGTTCTTCTTCAGCATTGTTTATATTATGCAATGTGCCTTTCCTTTTGCAATCATTTCAATTATATTCAAAATATTAAACTCAACACTGCCTTATGTTTTACAATATAATTACCATACATGTCATTAATTAAAACACAATTAATTGTAATAATTATTTTAGTTGTTTGTCTTGTTTGTAATTAAACACAAAAACATAGCCTAACTTTAAATAGTATTATGGAAAGATCAGTTGTGGTGCAAAATCAGCAACATTGTCACTACTCCCACATTTCATTAGTGTTACAATTTTTTCATTGAATTTTAGGCATTATGTTTTCATATTTCTGGAGTGTATTTAATTCAGAATTGTAATTGACATACATCAGTAGGGTTGATTACCTGTCAGTAATTTATTTTACAGAAAGTTAAAATGTTGTAGTCATAATCAAATATCTGAAAATGTTCTACAGGAATTGGAGTATTGCCAAGCTGTCGTGTTATCTGTTGTGGATGAAGTGGGTATACGTAATATAATGGATCAGCTGATGGAGGTGACCCGAAGTGATATAGTAGAAACTCGTCGAGCAGCTGTAACTTTGTTGTGTGCTTTCTGCACTCATACTAGAGCAGACTACTCGCAATATGTGCCACAACTTCTTAGAGGACTGATACATCTGTTTACAGACAGTGATAGGGAAGTTTTGCAAAGAAGTTGGGAAGCGTTAAGTGCTGTCACCAAGGTAATCAAATATCGAACAACTAAATTAATAATCGGCAATGATAAACACATCGGTTTTTTGCCGGAAAAAAAAACTAAACTAATAATAAATAAGTGTTACTTGATTGAATTTATTTTCAATTACTGTAAAAGTAAGCTAAATAGATATATATTTTTTTTTTAATTTGGAATGTAAGTATATGAATAAATCTATCCATCTGTCATATAAACAATTAAAATATTGTCTATAATTAATAAATTAGCAAAATCAATTTAATATGTTGTGAGATAGTTTTGATTTTTTTCTCACCTGCTAGACACCCTGAGTTGTGTGTAGATTAATATTAATTATTATATTTGTTATTTCAGACTCTGGATTCTAATCAGCAAGTTGCACACGTGGGAGATATTAGACAAGCAGTCAGGTTTGCTGTGGGAGATTTGAAGGGGAATTTACTGCCTGGCTTCTGTTTGCCAAAGGTAAATAAAGTTTGTAAAAATAATTAAAATGTTTCATATTACAAGTTGTGCAAGAAAATTATTTGTTATTTTTGCTAAAATATTTTGTTTTATAAAAGACAATTTTGGGGATTGTGGTCTGAAAATATTAATTATATATTTTGGAAAATGAGCTACTGGAATAGCCATCATAACAAAACGGTCATAGATTCTTGAAATGAGCATCAATCCATTTGTGATTTATTTCCTCTCTATCACTTTGAAGATTGCTAAAAATAATGTTTTTTATCAGATTTTATTCAAATTTTACATAAAAATTTATAGACTAGTAAAATCTGTTCCAACTATTTCAAAATGGCAGCTATTCCAAAACATTACAAAATTTTAACTGTTTTTTTGACAGTTTTTTGGAAAAATGATTACACCATCATAATCAGCATTAAATTTTGTATAAATAAATGCTCAAAATTTTCACTTTCCACTGATTTTTTTTTTTTAGTAACAGTGTACAGGGTTTATTTTTGTATTTTCACTGTAATTTGAAAATGTTGAATACTAATTTATTCAGATTTTAACCCTGATTATGTTAGTAAAGTAGATTTTCAAAAAGTGGTAATGCAAAGTAATCATTGAAAATTTTCTTGAGACAGATAAGATCATTTGTTTTTTTTTTTTTAATTAAAAGTTTATAGTTGTCTTAAATATATTGATACTGTAAGAAATAATTAAAATAAACATTCAACCTCTGAAAGTGTATAAAACCAGACCCATTCAAATAAACATAAGTTTCAGTTTTCCACTTTGATTATATGTAAATTTTATTACTAAATTATACTGCAGTAACATATCTTTCATTTTTCTATTAGAAGGGGTTTTAGAAACTTTTCTGTTGTTGTTTCTTATGACTCAGCCCGGATCCCAGTCCATCAGCTTTCTGGCCTCCCAGTAAAGCTGCGCTATATCCCAGTGTGCATCTCCTTTCAACCTTTGGCACATGGTAAGATGATATCCGTTCATTACGGTGTGTGCCTCGTAAAGTACATAAAGTACATCTGTCTGAAGGGCAGATCCTGAGCCTGTGAAGATTGGCCGCCAGGCAATCATGTCCCATACTGAGTCTAAATCTTGCAACAGCCTGCCTCCTGGGCTTGGTGTTATTTTCTTCCCACTCCAGTTCTATATTTTCCCTCTCACGCTCCCTCTCATTACCTGCACCTGTCTCTTACCAGATGTTCTTTTGATCATGGGTTTGATTGTTTCCACCTCTAGCGGCTTAACTGGTTGTCACAACTTTGTACCTGCCTTTGTCAGCTTGTCCGTTGCCTCATTTCCAAGCACTCCAACATATGACGGAATCCACTGCAGCACAACTCGCTTGTTGAGCTTCTTGAGCATTTGTATCATGAGCTGGATCTTCTTTAGGATTCTATTTGTGTACACTGTGTGCGATACTGCTGTTGTCTGAATTGCTGCCTTAGAGTCTATTAGTATCACTTAGAAATTATTCTATTTTTAAGAAAATCCTAATAACATACATACAGTATTCGAAAATTTTAAGTTACTTTAAATATACAAAACTGAATTAATGATAAGTATAAACTAACAAAACATTCCATTGTCCATTCCATATTACCTGAGGTATGAGATATGGAGTATTTACTGTAGTGATTTTGCTTTTGTTTTGTACTGTTTAGACAATATTTGTGTTATTTGTGTTTAGGGAATTACACCGATTCTACCAATCTTCCGAGAAGCAATACTAAATGGAGCTCCGGAAGTGAAAGAACAAGCAGCACAAGGTCTCGGAGAAGTTATCAGACTGACCAGTGCCGAAGCCTTGCAGCCTTCAGTTGTGCATATTACAGGACCTCTCATTCGTATTCTTGGCGACAGATTTAACTGGAGTGTGAAAGCAGCTGTTTTGGAAACCCTTGCAGTCTTACTGGCTAAGGTACAATCTGACTGTCGCTGGAAAACATGAATGCATGTCAACCATGTTGATTCATTAATTTTATAAAATATAGTTTCAGAAATATTTAGCAATTTTTACTTTTTCACTGTACCTAGACAAAGTAATGTGATCGTGAAAAACTTGATTTTTAGGTTGTAATGGAAGTAATTTTGACCAGGCCAGCATGTCAGAAAAGTATTGTTTTCCATAAATATCTGTGCTAATCACTGGAGACTAAATGACTTATCGTGTTGGTCTGGTTTACCCTTTTTGAAAGCAATGTAGGCATCAAGAAAATCCATTAACCTTTTTATGGTCAGTAAACTTAAAGTTAAACTTTCTCAAAGATGGCTTTAACAATTTTACTCAAATGTAATCTACAAAAACCCATAGAAACATATGGGTTTTTTATTATTTTCAAATGTACAAAATCAAATACAACAAAAACCCTTATTAAATCAGTTCATTTTATTTTGTTCAACATGTTACTTAAATCAGATGCTATTGTTGGTTTTGTTTTAATTTAGCTCCTGAACTATAAAATTGATTTTCTTTAAATTTTGTTATGTATGACCAAAGTTTGAGCAAAATCTTATTAGGTCAATGTTTTGGTTTGTAAGTAGTTTCCAAGCTAGATTTCTGTTTGGGGGAAATAATTGTGAGAAGTTTGTGTAATGTATTGCTCCATTTTTAGAATAAATGCTGTAGCGGGGTACCGTAACACACACTTCATGCTATGACCGTTTAGTATTGTGTTATAAGACATTCCCCTTATAACTTTTCTTCCACTATCATGTTAATTTACTCTTTAAACATGTGAATCTGTTGTTAACAAAAATAAAATAAATCAACAGAAAAAGTTGCTCATGGCTGCTAAATAGTAAACAGTTACCAACATTTTGTTTAAGCCCTATGTAGTTTGATAAATGTGGGAGGAAACGTATCTGAAATATTGTTACTAAAAAAAAAATCACTTGTATGTGTTTAACTTGTACAACAGGTTGGTGTAATGCTAAAGCAGTTCTTACCGCAACTACAAACAACATTCCTTAAGGCTCTGAACGATGCTAACAGACAAGTGCGCCTCAAGGCTGCTGTAGCCTTAAGTCACCTTATTGTGATACATACACGAGCTGACCCTCTCTTCACGGAGCTTCATACTGGTGTGCGCACCGCTGAGGATCCTACCATCAGGTTAGTCTTCCTTCTTATTTTACAAATGACCATTTATATAAAATAAATCTTAATACAATTCTAAACAAAACCAGCAGATTTAGTACCATACAGTCTTGTTTGTCGAGGTACTTGCCACTCAGGCAGCTTAAGTAGTGTGATGCATCAATTTTCAAATGAGCGTGACTCATCGATGAGTCATTATAGGACCTACTGTACATTCCTGATGCTAAAAAACATCAAAGACAAAGTGATGAATGATACTTCTTTTAAAAAATATATATAAATATATAGAACTAGGTGCTGCCCAAAACTTCAGGGTACTTGTCAATGAAAAAAATACATTGATCACGTTAACGTGATGATAATATACAAAACATTCGAGTTTTAAAACAAGTTAAGATGATTACAGTTTTTTAGTGCACTTGTGTAAATGGTGCATCAATCCTGAAAAAATATTTAAGTTGTGATTATATGTCATTTATAACTGTTTTGGTAATTGCAATGCTCTGATAGGGAGACGATGCTACAAGCTCTGAGAGGGGTTATGACGCCAGCAGGGGACAAGATGTCAGAACCTCTGCGTAAAGCTGTCTTCAACACTCTGTTGGGCATGCTGAGCCATCCTGAAGACATAACAAGAGCAGCAGCTGCTGGCTGTTTGGGCGCGCTCACTCGATGGTTGTCACCTGATCAGTTGCATGTAGCATTATCTGATCATTTATTGCGTAAGTAAATTATCAGTTTCAGTTATTATATATACTTAAATACAATATGAAGTAATGTTTAACATACAATTTTATAATATACTTTTAGCTTTTTTTGAGTTAGAGGATGAAATAGAGTTTTTGAATCATGATTTATTTCTAAAAAACAATTTTTGTTTTGTATTATTATAATTTATGAAATTTACATAAGTTACACCTTTTATGGTTGAAACCACAGTAAAAAGAATGAACTAGCAACAAGAACTAAATAAATTAATAGATAGAACTTCACTATTAAAATTCCGACTACATGATTCTGTTTATAGAGGATGACTTGCTGCTGGATTGGACTTTAAGGCATGGACGCAGTGCTGCACTCTTTGTTGCACTAAAAGAAGCTCCTGATGTTGTTTATAAAGAAGAATACATTGAAAAAATACACAGAACGTTGTTAGCTTACTTGATGGCAGATAGGGTAAGTTAATGGATATTATAGCTTTTCACAACTTGAGGATTGAGTGTAATGGACCTGAAAGAGTAAGCACAGCAAATATCATGTGTTTCCAAATGAGTATGTTGAGCATTTGCTATTTTTGAAATTACTGTAGACTTATTTTATTTTTATTACAGGCTTATCTCTAGCAGAAATAGCTTGAACTAAAATTGACTTTATAATTGCCTTTTTCAAATGATCAGCTGTTAGTGGCAGCAGGAACATCTAGAGAATAAAATTGTATTACTAGTCTTTCTGCTTTTTTTATGCTTCATCTTCTAGAACACTGCTTTATTTTTGAGTACCTTCCCTTTTAACATGTCTGATAAACGAAAGAATCTTAGACAGTGCTACATATGTAAGCACACCATAAGTAAGAACAGAATTTTAAAAACCTGAAAAAGTTTTATTTTTTATAGAACCAGCTACAAGTACCACATGAAATCCATCCACATGCTAGATGTATGTATGTATTCATCCCTTTTTCTAAGAATTCCATACTTAACAAAAATTGTAATGATATAAAATGTTTTTTACTTTTTTAGTCAAAATAAAAGTAGGTTTAAATGTATTTAACAGTCTGTTTTTGGTTTAAATGCATTCTAAAAAAAAAGACCATGCATCAGAGAACATGACATATGTTATGTAGTACACTAACCAACAGGTTAAGGAATTTTATGTCCTCACTATATTGAGAAAATTACCTAAGTACATTCTTGTTGGAATATCACTAAAATTTTCAGCTAAATAACTAGTGGAAATAACAATAATAGGGTCAAGTACTAAGTAGAATTGATTATAAATAATATTTTTCTATGTATTTGCAAAATTGTTGCATTCCTTGTTTGAAATACTTTTAACAACTTGTTTTGTTTCAGGTTCCTATCGTCATGAATGGAGTGCGAGGTTGTGGCTATTTGTTTCAGTATCTTATGAGGAACAATATCACTTTACCTCCGCAGTTGTTGACGCCATTTGTTAGGGTAAGTGTATTTATAATGGACAGTCTAATAATAACATAGCAAGGAACTATGTAAAAAAATCTATGCAGTATATCAAAAACATGATTACAAATGAATAAAAAATTATTATTATAACTACAAGTTACAAAACTACTGTAAGAGAATTAAATAGATATGTCACTGTTGACTACAAATTGACTAAACAATTATCATGTAACTTCAGTTGCAAAGAAAAATTTATGTATAGATCAAAAATAATTCGGGTGAAACAAGTACTTCAGCAAGTAGGTCTACAAAGTGCAAATTATTTATATGCAGGATGTTAAATATTAAGACCTAATAAATAAATATTAGTTTATTTATTCTCAAAAAAAACGTTAATTACTGTTGTTCTATAAAAGTCTAATCAAGAACAATTATGTATTATTAATGTTAAAAACAGCAAGTAAATACAAAATTACTAATATCTAATTGTAATAAAGACATAAGTTACTAGCCTTTAATACTGTTAAAGTAAAAAGACAATTCACTATCAAATCAAAAAGACAAAAAAATTTATATTTATAAGTATACATTTGTTATACTTATACTAATTTGATTGTTTCAATGATGTATAATCACTCACAGTCTCTCACATTTTTTTTTATACTTCAAAAATTTACAACTTTTTTTTGATGAAAATTCCTTTTTTTAACGCATGACTCTCACATATTAAGTTCGATGTTGTACTTTTTTTTAGTAAACTGTTTAAAAGTCCATGAAATTTGAAACATAAACATATGACAAAATCATTTCTTTTGTTCTTGACGACTTTCATAGATCATCATATCATACATCAATACCATACATATTTATTGTTTGGTACATATTGTATGTGTACATACATTTGAACACATATGGTTATTAGTTTATTTATGCTGCTTCAGTTTTGTTACTAATACATACATTTGAAAACATAATATGTAAATGTTTATTTATGTCATTTCAATTTTTTTTTTTTTTTTTTTTTGCACCTCAGAGGAGTAATGCAGAGGAGCCAATGCCCTCCTCCGAATCCTTCCCTTCTACATTATTACTTTACTCAAAAACATTGCCCACCTTAGAGATAACAAAAAATATTCATAAAATCGCTTCAGATATCAGATGGCTTAATGTAAGAGATGTTTAATGAATTTCTTGGTTGATTTAAAAATATAACTTTTTCAATTAACTGAAGCGTAATTCATATTACTATTTCACGTTTGTGTTTCTAACATTGGCATTTTAATGATACGATAAGTTATTATTATTGTTTTTTTTTTATATATTTGCCATCATTTATGCAAATTAAAACAATAAATTATGTTTCAACAGTATGGATCAACTTTTGTGCTCAAGTGCCGATTAAACACATAAACTTAGTAACCAGAACATAAATCTAGGTGCATATGCTTGTGCTAAAATACAAACTAAAAACTAAGGAAATCACTCAAGGCTTATACCCTGAATGGTCAAAATAACTAAGACTTACAATGTGATCAGAAGATCCACAAGCTAAAATTTACTGATGATCAGAAAAACGAAAAGAACATCTAAATACAAAAAAATTGGAAATAGACAGTATTATGTTAGCAACTACAAAAATATTAAATATCAACTTATGCTATTAAGTTCTGGTTTATCCTTAATTTTTTTTGTCTATAAGTGTTCTTCTGATACTCCAATATTTTATAAGTATTTGATAATCTGTATTTCTTATTACAGACAATGAATCACCATAGCAATGATATTAAACAACTAGTCGCCCGAGTTTGTTCGTATCTAGCACGATGTGACGAAAGTTTAGCTCCGGAATTTCTACGATCTGCTATTCCTATGTTAGTAAACGGTACGAAGGAAAAGAATGGTTATGTAAAGGCTAACAGTGAGTTTTCATTGGTTGCAGTGTTGAGGCTGAGGCATGGAGACTCTACACAGCAGGTACATTAGATTGTTTTTGCATTGGTTTTTTTATGTAAAAATAGTATAAGATAAATGTTATGTAGATTACACAGCAAGTATAAAAGTTAACACATAGGTGTAAAGGTCTGACACAAAAATGGTGCGTGGTTATTGTACATTCGGTTTCACTACAGATCTTTTAAATTGCTTGAAATATTGTTCTTTGAGGCTAGGTCGGTTGAAACGGAAGGTCAGATTATTGATGGTGGAATAAGCGAGACTCTACTGTAACACATTTTTTACATCTCTCAGATTGTTTTTCTCGTGGTCTCTTCAGTAATGTTATAACCAAGTATACATTTAAGAATATGTTTTATACGTCCACATTATACATTCCACTGTGTAACTTGATACCCAACAGGGATCGTTCAATCAAAACAATTTTTTTTACAAATAAGAAGAAACTTTTATTGTATAAATTTATTCATCCTACTCGGCAAGAATTTAAGCCACTAAATATGTTACCAATAAGGAGTACTGGAAGTATAGTTAAGAAATAAGTTTTGTTAAGTTATCTATTAACCATTTTATTCATTGAAACTATTCCAGGCATGTCTGAACCTGTTAGAAGCAGGAGCACGTGAATCTTTAAGCGATGTGATCACCAAAGTATTGCGCAAAGTCGCCAACCAACCTGAAGGCAAGGAAGAGGAGCTGGACGATACACTACTAACCTGATTAGTTGAACCTTATCCCTTCTGTCATTTAAATTTAAATGTATTTGTGAGTAGGTGTTGTTTGTACAATTTCTACACTTTGTCAAGATGTATTTAAGCCGACTGGTTTTTGCTCAAATTTTTATCAAGTTTATCAACTTTAAGAATATAATCTAAGTAAAACAGTTAGGTGTTTCTTTTCTAAAGCTTTTGTCAAGTCCTTTTTTGTGGTTTTTTTAATTCCTGACTCAGCTTTGCAATCTGCTGCTGATAGTTTTTTTTATTATTGTGGCATTATTAAGTGTTGTATTCAACTCGGGTTTGTTTTTCACATTTTGTCTTGTAATGCAAAATTTTGTGTTAAGTGTCTTAATTTGTTCACATGAGCATATATTGTCAAGGACCATATTTATTGTTGCAAACTCTTTCCTACTGTGAGAATTATTCTGACGATTTCCTAACAAATTGTTCACTTTTTTATTGCATATTTCCAAATATGAAACTCATTCTAAAGTCCACCTCTTGTTTCTGCAAATGCTACAGTTTAATTACTAAAAATTTGTTTAAAGAATATAAGCATTAACTTGCTAAAAAACAAATTTTGATTTCACTGTCATTGTCAATCTATAACAAGTATTACCTCTACTTAAAGGGTGCCTCTATGATTTGAATACAAGTAATATCAAATTCAAGTGTACCTTCTCTGATTTGAATAGAAATCAGTCGGCTTAGCATCTGAAATGTCAGAAATAAGTGTCCATCTTTGCACATAAATGAATTGATTTAGAATTTTTCTAACCTACATATAGTTGTATAGTTAAAATTTACTTCATTTCATTAAATATTTTTTAAAGACTAATATATTAAAATTTATGATAATTGTTGTAAAAACTACTGAACATGTTTGTTCCTAAGTTGTATTTATAACTTGGTTTTGTATTATTTCAATGAAAATTTACATATTTACCCGGATTTTGTGTCTTTCTGTTTATCCTGTTAGTAGATCCAAAAATACGAGGTAAATTTGGTACTGAAAAATGCAACAGTTTATAAAGGGCATACGTTTTTAATGTGGCTTTCAGTCATATATAGAGTGATAAATGTAATATCTTTATTACATATATAGTTAACCTCTCGTATCCGGCATTATGTGATGACAAGGTGGACTAAATTACGAAAAATTGAAATACATCTAAATTAAATTAATTTAGCACTTTTAAATTTATAATATGGCTAAAATATGTGTATGATCCAGCAATGTCTTAAAATTTCCAAATACTTGAAAAATATTTATTACTTTCAACTTTAAACATCTTTAAAAGCTACGTTCATCCTGGGAATACATATATATATATAGTCTTGCGTATCTTCAGATTAAAAATGAACAACAAACATTGAAGAAATTTTTAATCTATTTAGGACTAAAAACTTTTTTGACAGTTTTTCTGAGCACCACGATTTTTTGCATACTTGTTAGTACTTTTATTGTGTGAAGAAGACCAGGCCTTCTGAGGACATTTTGTTGAGGGTTAGGGGAAAATCATAAAACCTTTTTAAAATAAAATAACAGAAAATGTTTGGTATCAATGTGTGTGTGTGTGTGTGTGTGTGCACGCGCGCATGTGCATACATGCTTGTGTATGTATGTAAAAAATAATATTTAATTTTTAAAACATTATTGTATTTTTCAGACTATTAATTTTTAAGCACCTTAATTTTTAAGCAATTTTTTTTAATAACTTTTTTAGCATTAGCATTTGGTTAGCATTAGACTGCAAAGCCAGACTAAAAAAATTCATAATTTATTTTTATTATTTTCCATTACGAAACTAGCCATTAACAAAAATATTGTACTGTTACCGATAGCACAAAGCTACTTTCAATTCAAGTTCACTGGCACCGTTGACTGCAATGATGCATCATAGGCTAGACAATGCTTTGGATTTGTGATGGCGGGGCGGGAGGGAGATAGTGTTAGCAACTCATGTTCTTCACATTGATGCATTGCTGCTGCCAGTTGAACTCAATGTTACTAGATAGAGATAGGTTTCCCGCAGCATCGAATAAATTACCATTTTTAAATCAACCACTGGACATTTTATATTAATTTTGAGTATAAGGCGCACCTGAATTTTGGAGGCAATTTTTTAAAGAAAAAAGTGCGTCTTATAGTCATTAAAATATGGTATTTGTTTACAAAATAATTTTAAATGTCTTTTTATTTTACCAAAAATCGAATAATATATTTTTTTGAAACATTTGTTTAGTTTAACATATTAAATCAAATAAAATGTTTCCAGGAAAACATGTCTTTTTGGTATGTAATGATATAAAGTTTCATACAGTTTAAATGGTAACTATGAAAATTTTAAGGACAAAACTCGTAAACTAGGACTTGTTACAAGAAACTTAACATGCTTACAAAAATAGTTTTCTTCCGCTTTGAATCTGAAACTTTTCATTATTTAATTCCAAATTCAGTTCACACACCAATAGTTCAATATTTATACTTAATTTGCTATTACTTATTAAAAAAAATTTTAGCACTTGTGTTTCCTGGAAATAATAATGTTGATGTTGATGGATGGTTGGGGTTGATGTTGGTTTACTATCACAAATATCATTAAAGAATGAAACAATATAGACAAACAGAAGCTGCAGACTGAATGTCTAAACTGTGATAACACTAAACTGTGTGATAAATACTAAACATCTGCAGTAACTTTGGCCAGTGAATACAGAAACTGTATGAAAGGTTCTAAATTACTTCTCCATATTGTTACTTATTTTCAAGTATTTTTACAGGATATTGATTTAACTAGCTGTTACTGATCGCTTTCTAGAACACTTCATAATATTTATTGTTTGTAACAATCAATTTCATATCCCTTACCAAGTTTTAATACAAACAAAAGGGCGATGTATCACCAGCTCGGTCTTTCACATATATGGACGATGGATCTCTCAACTGGTCCTGAAAGGGTTAAAATTAAATTGTGATGTTTGTCTTACCGTAGCCTGCCATTGAAAAACAAAATATTTTTTTTACTATCCACTGTATAGTATTGATCAAACTTTGTTCAGTAGGGACTGGATGCAAAAGGATTACTGTAAATAAAAAAATATTTACAGATTTTATATTTTTCTTTTACAAATTATTTTTATCAATACTTTAATATGCCTAACATAACTTTTACCAGCTTGATTTTAACCCTTTCTGTTCAAAATGTTATTAAAATGTTCACAAAGGTTGGATGTCCAACACTGGACATTGACATTTTCCTGTAGGTTATTAATTTGTAATCACTATAAAGTCTTAAGAATCAGGTATCCACAAATGCTTAGTTTACTCAAATATCCAGTAATACTGCCTGGAAGTTCATATGTGTTGATTGAAAATTATTTTTTGTTTAGCACTATTGTCCAGTGTTATTAACTGAATGCTATTGTCCTGCACCAGGGAACTCAATTTGAAAGAAAATCAATTGCTAAAAAAAATCATTTTTGGTAAGAAAAATGCTTGCTAAATCATGACTATATAAAAAATAAATGAACAATGGATACCACCAATACAGTATACACTAGTCTTAAACTTTCAGCAGTTAATTTTCCCAACTTTTATTTGACCGGATGCCTCAGTACTGAAGAAACTGATTTACCACAAAAAAATAACATTATGAATTCATTCCTTTTTTTTGCAAAGATGCATTAGATGTGTCTTATGCAGTGGAGGAGTGCTGTGTAGAATTTTGTGTGCAAAAATTTATTTTTCCTGCCAAATGCCAATCTGTTATACAATTCATATTATGAAAATAAATAATATGTTTAACACAGTATTATAAAACCTATTTTTTTTAAAATCCATTCTATTTTTGGAAAAAATTTGGTATAATCTTTTCATTAAAGTTTGTAAATTGTGGTCATGCTTCTTTCAGTTGGTAAAATAACTTCTGGTTCATTACATTCCCTAAGTAATATTTCTCTTTTTAGCATAGAAAACATCATTTTGGTTTCGTTTTAACACATGGAAGGTTTTCTTCATTGAATGCACTTAACAGTGGCCTTCACTGTATAAATAATGAAAGGAATTACAGAACTTGTGTGTTGCTTTGCATGTTCACTAGCTACACCCCAAGACAAATCCCAACATTTTGTTGCCGAGTAACCAAATGTAACAATGCACTACATTGAATGCAGTGCCTTCCACTGCAACTGTATTTTAACATTGCCATTGAAAAAGCTGCCTTAATTGTTTTAAAAACTTGACATATTGCCCTGTATTGTACACAAAAGTATAAATGTTAAATTTATTTATTTGTCTTTGGAGGATTAGAAACCGAACATAATTACAGAAGTATGATTTTTGTTCTTAAAAAAAAAAAAAAATTACCGAGTAGGACTCATAAGTAGAAGACTACCGCCATTTCATAATGTCTGAATTTTTTTTAAAGAAAAAAAAGGATAGGCCTATACACAAAATCCTGTATTACATTCACGACACACAAATATACTGTTTTTATGTTTTTTGGTTTTAGTATTTGCACACTAAACATCTTTTTTTAACTTTTTTCTTGTCAGGTAATTAGGATGTGCTGCATTCTTTTGATAAGAACACAACTGAAGATAACTTTATTCTCAACTGAATAAAACACCAACTGGCAGTTTTAGTACAAATACAAATATTGTGTTAGCAGTGATGTGAACACAATCTTTAGTGTTATTTTAGTAACACTTACTCAGATATTCTGTAGATGCATTTTTCATGAGCTATTTTGACAGGCTGAGCATTTTGATTTTAAAAATGCTAATTTTACTAACTAAAACTAAAAATCCACAAGTTCATTGCCTTATACGTAAGGCCTGGTGCTAACGCACTTCTCACACTGCCCTAAGGACAGCTCAAACCAGTCGGGTGCAACTCTATAAGGAAAAATGAAATTCTGTTACAAATTGATGTCTGATTAAAAAATAAGAAACAAATAGCCTACACAACTACTAAGTAAAAATATTTTAAAAAATAATAAAAATTGATTAATTGCAAGATTTATTTATAAGCATAAAATGATTTTGTAAATTTCTTCATCTTTCATACAGTGGTTATTGTCTTGTATGAAAAAGCTTATCAGTATTTCATCAGACATTAATTTCATACACTAAGTTTTTGGAAGTAGGAAACAAATCTTGTACTGATGGATCTTGTTATTTTGTCATGTACTATGTACAAAATTTGAAATTACCACTTCACCATCAGAAGTACTAGATTGGTCATGTATGTTTACTCAACATACATGTAAACTCAAAGGCAGGACAGTTTAAATTATAACTTCAATATTAAAAATATTGTTTAGGACTGAAGTTTAAATAGACTGATTAGTTTTTTGAATTTATTTATATGAAACAACATTTGCTGAAGCTATTTTTAAAACGGTTTCAGGCGCTGAAGAATTTGTTGTTGTATTGGTTGTTTTGAAGAATCGATTCATTGTTGAACATTTCTTGAATGCTTCAATTTTCCAGTTCTACTTCTTTAATGCTTGTTTCTTTAATACTTTGAATAATTACTCTTTAAACTCTAAATTAATCCAGTTTTTTCTTACCAAGAGGCCATTCTACTAAACACAACCGACCCGCAAGGTCATTTAGCTCACACGATATATGCTACCCGGGAGGCACCTGTACCGATGTATGAAGGCGACCTTCTTTACCCCCCATAATTTTGAAAATAATTTATTTATAAATAAATAATTTTATTATAAAAAATAAAATAAATGGGGAAAACAGAAATTTTGAAACTGCTGGTGATCAAACAGTTATGGCCAAAGAGGGGGGGGGGATGTACATCAACAGAAATTGTGTGCATTGTACCTGAAACAGAAAACAAAATAGGTGAGACTTGATTAATGGAAATAATTTATAATGAAGTAAAGTTTAAGTAATTACAATATAAACATAAACTATAAAAATATATTAAAAATGGAAAAAATCAATTATTCATGAATGATTTTTTCAGATATTGAGATTCAGACTGACACTCTTCATCCCATTAACTCTTTTCTGTTCAAAATATTTTTAAATATCAAAAATATAAAGTAGAACATATTTTGTTCAGAAAAAACAACAATGTAATGTGAATGGCAAAAGTATTGACTAAAATTATAACGTAAAACATTCAATCCTTGATGTTAAGTTATAAAAAAACTATTTTTTGCAAGAACTAAATTTACTTCATAATATTAAAAACCTTTTCATAACACAGTAATTAAGTATTATTACTTGATAATTTTTGTAATATTTAACTGTTCAATATAGTTTGTTCAATGTAGTTGTTGTCTATACAAAATTCTATGCACTTTCACTACTAAAGAATAACCTTAAAATTGAGTACATAGTATATATTTTAGATGTTAAGTCACAAAATATAATTTATCTCTAAATACATACCAAAAATTTTTGTTAATGTAGTTCTTAAACATTGCTCAACTCTATCTAAGGTATTAAAAAAGTCAGGGATAATCACATTTTTAAGGTAGTCACTGAGAGACTGATTGTCCAACGGTGAATGGTGGGACGTACTGTGATAATCATCTTGAAAGCCCTAGAAAATAAAATACATGTGTTATTGCAAACCAGCTGACCTATTTTATTTCAATTTTTATGTATGTTAATGTATTCAAGTGTTAATGAAACAAAATATATTGTGAAGTATTAATATTTACTAGAACATTTTTATTTTAAGGTTTTTATGTTCCTTATTTTATCATTCCAGAAGTTATACTTACAACATAACCTAACAAAACAAAAGCTCACCTGGCGAAGCATGACTTCCTTGGATACGGCCCGCAGTATGTACCCGATAACTACCCCTGAAAACAACAAATTATACTCCAGTTAAATGTTAAAAATATAATTACTGAACTTACTGCTTTAAAGTTGAAAGCTTATTTAATAAGATTTTAAATTAAGAAAAGACATCCTTATGGATGTCTTAAGGGTTTACTTTTGCTTTGTTCTATTTAATTTCAAACCATACATTTGTTTTTACAGTAATTTGTGTTAAGAATATTCAAATATCCAAACTTTGAATAAAATTTGATGAATCGATTTTGAGAAATAGGCTGATTTACAGATCTTTTGTCAAAAATTTCCGGATTTCAAAGAGATGCATTTTGTTTTGAGTATTTTAGGGCTACATAAGTTCTACTGTGATTACAACTGTTTGGAATTTATTTTTAAATCTAAATTTCGTAAATGCTAGAGAGTTTTCACCAAGGAAGGCTTTAAAAAAAACAACGTAAAAAAACAATATTTTATTATATCATAAAGTCAAACTGAATTTAAGAAATAGCAAGCATGTTAAATACAGTCGAAGCCAGCTTTAAGTGTTTAGTGTCAAAATAATTTAATATCTAGACAAACATTTCCTGGTTTTAGTTTTACAATAAGCGGTAAAAATCATAATACATAAATTAATGAGGGATTGAACTTTGTAAAGTATAGATTAGTTGTGTTTTCAAAGCAAAGTCATACTTACTTTCCGTATAAGTGTTAGTAGTGCGGAGATCTTGGTTCCATTCTGAAAAAAAACATAGCATAATTTATTTCTATTTTTAGATTGTACTAAATTTTTAATGCCTTAAACTATTCATAAAGTTTACATTTTTTTAGAGTGAGAACGTCTTTTGGCGCTTTTTGCATGAAGGGGAGTTATGATTTGTAAGACGCTGAGTGGGTGAGAGCACTACTGCATTAGAGTACGAATTTTTCAATTATTGTCCTATTAAACTTATAAGTTTATAACATATTGGTGGTAATTAATTTTTGGTTAATAAATTTAATTTTTATATTTAGTAATAATTTTACAATTATCTTTCAAGATGTGTTGGTCTGAAATTTGCAACTATTTTTTCATAACATCTGTAATTTTATTAATCATATATAAACCAATAATAAACTTTATTACTTGAAGTTTTCGCTTCTGTCGGCCAGTCCTGCGACAGCCATGTTTTTTTTAAAGTACTTATATTACCCTTGTGTATGTATATGACTAAAGTTTGAATAATTAATTAATTCTTCGCTAAGCAGTTATCAATAGATTAATGTGGTGTTCATTTTAGGAGTTTAGGTAGGTAGAATGGGAAGAGCTCATATGACCAAAAGATCAAACAACTAAAAGATCATTCGACCAAATTTTACTTAAATATTTTGGTTAAATGAACTTTTGGTCATATGAACCATGTTTTTAACAGAGTGGTTCATATGACCAAAAAATCAAACAATCATAAGTTCATTCGACCAAAAATGTGTAATAACTTAAATATTAATTAACATCGAGGTTCGTATTTCCTTCAAAGGAGGATATTTTGTAAAACACTGTTTTTTTTTTATTATATATAGATCAGTGTCAATACCGATATTTAAATTAATAATACATGCCATTACACTACTGGGTAACTAGTATGATGGCGTTTAAAATAATATAAACTTTTATTATTCACACCTACCAATATATAATAAATGTATAAAACGTCACTTTATAGAATTAACACTTGAATGCTAAATAATTAAGTTGGACTGGGTAAGTAGTATGATGGTTGTTTACAATAATAATAAAAACATTGTTCATATGACCAAAAATTTATTCGACCAAAATATTAAAATATAATTTGGTTGAATGAACGTTTGGTTGTTTGATCTTTTGGTCATATGATCTCGCCTCTTAAAAACACGGTTCATATGACCAAAAGTTCATTGGGCCAAAATATTAAAATATAATTTGGTTGAATGAACTTATGGTTGTTTGATCTTTTGGCCATATGACCCCATCGCGGTAGAATATTCAATTATCTGTTATTACTAAAATAAATTCATACTTAAGGTATGAACCAAATCAGACTAAAATTGCAAATGCAAGAAGCTACCTCAAAACATCTATAGTGATACTCCAAATAGATCTTTTTCCAATACGCTATATAACTTTATTAATATACAAAAAAAGTTAATTAATTAAATTTTGTTAAAGGTATTAATTTTGTAAAAGTATTCTGTAGCCCATGTGAATTAAATAGAATTTATTGACATAAATATGTTAAGTAAAAGGAAAGTGTGTGTGTGTGTGTGTGTGCGTACATGTGTGCAGCCAAATTCATTCAAAAAAATTGAAATTTTAAAACAGAAGGTCGGACAAAATCTCAAAGCTGGCTTTAAACATTTCTAATTACATTTTTATAAATGAAATATTTAGCTGAAAGGTATACCTCTTTACATAAACCATTCAAGGTAAAAACTTTCGAATTCCAAAAGCAATCATAGTTGTAATTGTGATTTGTATTACAACTGTTACAACTATAGTTATTATTATAACCATAAACAATGTTTTCTGTAAATAATTAAATATTACCATAACATATAAATTGTGGATGTGTATATTCATCAGCCTCATATGTATCAGTCATTGGAAAACAGCAAAGAACTGCAATCAAAATGAATTAATTTGTTATCGAACGAATAAACAATTATAGCATATAGCACCCTTCATTCATAATTTTTTATAAACATTAATACAATTTTTAATAGGTATTTACTTATTTTCAATTAAATTAAAAGCTTTTGCCGTTCCTTAAACCATATGCAAAACAAAAATGAAAAAAAAACAACTGAAAATAATCCTCACACAAATGCGTTGGGTATCTCTTAGTGAGAATGGTTCAGCTCGAGTGAATTTAGGAGAGCCTTACAGAAGATTTAAAAAAAAACAATACATAATTTTGAAACTAGGCTATAACTGACTTTAGAAACTCCATTTTACCAATTTAAAGAATAACTGTATAAATCACTTACAATAAGGAAATTTTAAATTCAACATCCTCCCTTCTTATGAATATTCATCATATAACTCTCCTGGAAGTTATGTAGTAAGTTAGCATATTTCCTTAATATGCTATCATTATTGACTTGTTAATTAACAGAAATGAAAGAAATCCATCATTTAGTAAAGTTTTTAGCTTTTTATTAAAGGACCAAGAAAATTAGGAATGTTTCTTTTTCTAATAAAACTATTTGAAAACAAGAAACTGTTGGCAGGCTAAAAGTACTGACCAAGCGTCTTCTTTCATATATCTAAACACCAAAAACAAAAAATTTAAAAAGTTTAATTAGATTAAGAATTCATTAAACCATGATAACCTTTATAAATATGGATAAATTGTTCACAAGATTATTCAACATAGATTATTATAGAAATAATAATCTATAGTTTCCTCTAGAAACTAAGGTGTACAATTAACCTTAGTTGGGTTAGACTTGTACGATAAGAGGCTATGTTATCTATTTCCTAAATCTTCATAAAAACTACATTCTTCACCCATTTCGAGAATGACAAAGTGATGGTTTTGAAATGTACCCTTGCAATTAACATGAGGTCACTTAACATTAACATTAAAAATTAATAGCAATTAACATGGACCTGCTGAAATTCATAAATGAAGTCCTATGTGGGATGCATGATATGTAACTTGAACCTGAAGTAGGGTGGTTGCTTGGACAGACAAACCTAGAGGCAGAATGAACAAACAACAAATATCCACTCCAGTCTGTAGGTAAGAAGGTAATATTTTTTCATAAATTTTCAAGAAAAACTTGGTTATATAAAGTTAGTAAATGTTTTCGTACCATAGGCCTACATAATTCAAAACATAAATTTGATTAAAGTCAGTAGTGCAAAACCATAGTAATCAGCAAACTGTACATTACAATTCTGAAATGTTTTTCCTTAATGTAAAAAAATTCGGGCATGTACAAATACATTACGAAACTCAGAAATAGGTTTTTAACAAAGATATTTGAATGTTGAATTATGTGTGTGTGTGTGTGTGTGTGTGTGTGTGTGTGTATTTCATGCATTACAACAAGATCACATAAACATTTTAACCACAATAACTTAAGGCTTATCCCTTATAATAACAAAATATTTAAATCTATAACAAATCTGAAACCATATAAATATATAGCAGAATATTTTTAGATTTAACACACCATTCTTCTACAAAAACTTTATTAACAATAAAAATACGGCTGTATAATTAACATTCATTAGTGGATTCTAAATTTTTTTTACACTGATAACATAATTACAACAATAACAATAAATATGTTGATAAATTTTACAATAAAAAAATAGACTTACAACTCACTGATTTCTTAATACACCTCAAAATTTTGCCACATAATTAAGATTGATGTTCTCAGTTCAACAAGTAAGGAAAAAATGATTTCAAAATTCCATAGAAACTCAAATTATAGAAGTTTAATTGTTAAAAATTGTTTTATAAGTAAGTATTGTTGGACTATATTTCATATTGACATTACTGTATTATAAAATAACTAGAAAGTTGATTTTGGCATGTAACTGCTACAGATCTAAAATAATGTACTGGTTTATCTTACAACGTTTTGAAAATTTGATTCACCATTGTAATTACCGCTAAAATCTGCATTATTTTGTAAATAAGAAAATGAATCTACGAATGTCATGGTTAATTTTAGTATTTTCAATGTTATTTGAGAATCTAAAATAATGTTAATTCTTAGAGATTTTAATACATATTATGTTGATGAAATTAAACTTTTGAAAACTGTAAGATAAAAACAATTCTGTGATAATATTGCATTTTGGAAATTTGCTTCCATCATGTCAGCAAGGCACATGGTCACCTCAATTATTTAGAATTAACTTCATTCCTTGTAAGGCTTGTAATTTATTTGTCTGTCAATGTTTACTCTTGAAGTATTGATTCTTAAGAAAGAATTTTAGCAACCCTGTCCCAACCAATGGCAGATCAAGACTTGATTAAAATTTTATCCTTTGTGAAGGAAAAATAGGGTGGTTATGTTGGATTTATTATACAGGAGAAATAACCCTATTCAAATATTATTGGGAAAAACTGAAACCTTATAATTTAAATCAAAATTATTTTACTTCAAGGTGCAAATGCTAGCATATTTTTTTCTAGTCAAAAATGCTAGCCAAAAAAAACATTTTCAACATGTTTTATGTACTTGGGTGTACATTAATAATATCTGTTTTTCACGAAACCTCTCTTTGCTTAATTAATCTATGAAGTTAAATATATTGTAGGCTATTATAAACAGTATATCTCCTCTTTGAATTAAAAACATACTTAAACCCAACAGAGTGTGTTTTTATTAACATAGCATTAACATTAGTTACAAATTTTATATTAGTTGTAACATTTATATCTACATAGTGGCAAAACTGATAATTGTATAGTTTTTGTTTTGAACAGTACAGAAATCACAAAAAATATAAATATATTTTACTTCTGGACCCAATTTTGTGAATAAGTAGTTAGACACAACTTTGGCTTCTTTTTTTTTTGGTTTTTGTTTGAGTGCAACAAGTAATAAGTATTTACCCATTGACATGTTCTGTTTGTTTTTTTTTTTTTTAGTTGTTGTAAACATTTAATTCTGTCACTATCTTGGAAAGATTTTTTGTACAACTCTATATTCAAAGCCTTTTTTCTGCCTGACACTTGTCACATATACCACAAGTATCATGTCTCGAATACCCAAAGGATGTTAAATTTAAGAACAATATTTTCCTGCTGTACTCATATGAAACAGTTTATCATTAGGCATATTGTTTTTGGTACAACTAATACTATTTGTTTTTATGTCAAAAGTTTGAAGTAGGTATCTTTTTGTTGTTTGCAGATTGTAATTTCTAGATATCCTCTTACATGATTTTATATGGTCTTCAACATTTTGAATAAAATCTTCAGACATCTTACAATGTACTCAATTTATAAAGTTTTTTCTTAAATCAACTGTAGTTTTAAAAGATTTTTTCAATATTTTGTACTCATTTTTGTTAGCTATACTTGTTTTGATATAAATGTTTATAACACACAGTGATTTCTTTAAATTCATCGTTGACTTTCTTCTAAACATTTGTCAAAAAATGTTTGCTTTTTTCAGGTTTCCTTTTGTCTTCACTTTAAAAAAAAATAGAAACACCAATTAGGTCAGTTAAATATAATGATTGCTCATTTGCCGACTTCAAATTATTCAAATCAGAAAAATAATATTTGTTTCTTATTTCCCTCATGAACTACTAGTGCACTAAATACTTATGTTTTTTTACAATTGCAATCCTTACGTATTTCTCGTGAAATGTTAGCATTTTATTTTACACAATCGACATTCTTTCATGCTATATGATTACTGTCAAAGTTATTTTAACTTCATAATCATTTTCACAAAAATTATTTTCACTTCTCAATCAACAAAATGCACAAAAATGTAAGCTTAACTACGAAAACAAATAACTACTAACAATGAATGAAAAAACAGTCAGCTAGTTGAGGACTTAGCAGTAGTACTTCCAGCAAGATTGTAGACTACTGACAGTTTCAGTTAGAAAAGGTAAGGGGTGGAGTATCACAGACAGTGCCTATGAGACCGCTCTCACATGATGGCTGGATCATTTCTATGAGGGCTATCATGTTTTGGGACTATCCTTGTGACTTTCTACCCTTAATCTTTTTATGTATTCACAATATAAACCAAGATATTTTTGGAGAATATATTTGGATCCATTTGTAATATCTGTGGATCCAATTGCAATCCCACAATTGGCCAATTTGTGAGTGGTTTGAAAAACTGCAATGTCAATGGTCTTGGATTTAACGTTTTGATACAAAATGGTAATTGTGAGAATGATGATGCAGATATTTTGAGCAGTTTAAAGACATTTTTTGGTATGGATTGTTCCAGAAAGGAAATAGACACTAACCTACAAAAATCCACTAATGACAGATTATGACAATCATGACCCTGCTGCTTCTGGTGCTGTATCAGACATTTCAAGCAAGATGGCCTTGATTTCAATGTATCAGATATTCCAAGCAAAATGGCAATGACGTCAAGATCTTAAATTAGTGGATACATTGTATGGAAACTGCTTGCAATATATGACTGTGATGATTGCATGGCTGGTCTCTGCTGCTAACCTTTCGATGATTTCATTCATGCAGCATTTATATTCAAAAGTTTATTTTCAGAAAAGATTCACAAGAAAAGTCAGTTGTGAAGCTCTCTATGCAAACTTAGTAGATCAGATTCTGGTTGAACATGGTCATGAGGAGCCATTGTTGAACATTATCAATAATCGTATCCGGGAAACAGTAAGATTTGATTGGCTTGAAAATTTTTGTAAAGGTCATTATCAAGATGTATATGCCACCTTTATACAGTCTGTTATCAGACTGTACCTTGGTGGTATACACACAAAACAGGCTTAGGAATAAGAAAAATTTAATGTAATGAGTCATTTGTAAATTAATTGCATATCATAAATTAGGAAAAAGGAATTATTTGTTTAATCTTAAAGAAAATAATATGTAAATAAATTTCGTAAATGTAAATTTTTTTAGTAATTAAATAAATATCTTGTGTTACACAAATTGTTTTTACTTTTTTACTATTCAAATTTTATAATATTCTGTATTTCATAGAATTGACTAACATAATAAAGAGGTTTAAAATAAAAATTATTTTATTTGTACTGCTTTGGGTAAAGTTTTATTATTTAAATTGTAGTGGGTTAAAATAGAATATACTGGGTTTAGCAACAACTGTAGCGAGAAAAACGCCCACATTCACTATGAATTATGAACGCTAAAGATCGTCAACGGTCGATAACATTACCGTTGCAAGTCTCTTTGTTCTAAATAATCTGTGATTATAACCACGGTAATTTATATTTTAGGGTGTAAATAAATTTTAGTTTAAGAAAATTCTGATAAATATTTATTTATTACACTAATTTTTTATAAATTATGCCTTAAATATTTCATTTTTGTTTATACCAGGATTAATACATGGTTTTGGGTGTGTATATATATATATATATATATATATATATATATATATATATATATATATATATATATATATATATATATATATATATATATATATATATATATATATATATATATATATATATATATATATATATATATATATATTAAAGGTTTTTGCAGTTGACGTTTACTGCATTTTAATTTTGGTGTAATCAAGTTATTTAGTAGCTTATCTGTATCCATGATTTTCATGATTTCAAGAGTGAGACAGCTGATTTGTGATAATATGAAATATGTGTGCTAATGCCAATATTTCTGCCTAAAAATTTACGAAGTTCAAGTTGAAAGTGGCAGAGTAAGGTAAGAAAGTTGATAATAATTGATAGGCCTATTGATAACCTTAACAGACACTTGTTGACTGTTATTGGACAGCAAAGACAATTTTAGAAGTAAACTACATTCATAATTGTAAGTTTTTGGCTGACATAAGTAAATTGAAATCTCAACTTTACAAAATAGAGATCACACACAGAATTAAATCACCTGTTGTCTAGAGTAGAGAAGGGGAAATCAAAATTTTAAGTTTTATTACTGTACTGTCAACTATCTTAATTTGTATTATAAAATATATAACCATCAATTTTCAGCTTACATAACATATTAAAAAAAAAATGAAAAATCCAGTAGTCTCCCAGTAGAAATTTTTAGCTCAGCTAAATACATTGACTAATTTGTTTTAATGTTATACTAGATGTAATTCTAACAGCATTTTTATCCAGTAATTACTACCAGAATCAATTTTGTAAAACTATGAGACACTTCATTAAAAATTACTAAATTTGTCTACCCTAACCTGATAAATAATAAATTCTTAGTGTCATAGGTCCATTAAGTATTAGATAGGGATTTGATGAAAGACATGTAGTTAGTGTATCACAATTTTCCAACTGTATTTTCTAGCGGTCTCAACCAGGTATTCAATTTTTCCTTGACAGAGTGCTGAATGAACACTGAAACTCCAGGTAATTATTCACTATTACCTGCAACTTATGTTGTATTCAAATCGCTCTTAAATGTTAGAAATTGTTTAGAAATTAAATGTCAACAAAAATCTGAAAAACTCTTGACAGATTGAGTATTCATATATGATATAAAGTTGGCCTTGAATCGTTAATCATGTTGTGAGACTAGACAAATTGAAGACCATTGTTATCAGATAGGCTATATTTTTCATTGTTTTTTTAGAGTAGATACAGTCATTAACGACCCATAAAAGGAAAAGTTGACTTGATCCACAAATTAAAAGTGATATCATGCAGATTATTTCATCTGCTATAATATGGATATATCAACAAATGAAAAAGTCAAAAATCTTATACTTATCTAATATAGTTTTTTAAATTAAGAATTTTAATGTGTTACCTCAAGCTGTTTTTTCCAGAAAAAATGTTACATAGTATATTTAGGCCTATCCAGTAGTTTATAAAACCCAATATCAAGGGTCTATTTATTTATTATTTTTTGTTAGATCATCTTTCAGTGGAAGTTGCTACTGTATAAATATTAAATGCAATATGTTTTTTTTTTTTTAATTTAGAAAGACCTCTCAAATTAAAATTTGTTAAGAAGTAGCAGCAAATTATTAATCTTTGTTACTAGACAATATGCAAACTTAATCTTGTCTAATAACAGTAAGAACTGTTATTAAAATTACCATGCCTAAAATTTATTCCACCTTTCTATTGCTGGTTAGTATTATTTTTGATTGAACAAAGATGAAGTTTATCAGTTTTAGCAAATCATGAAGTTTATCAATTTTGTTCAGTGTCAGTTATGTCAGCCAATTGAAGTATAGTTCAATGTTTTATTGGATTTTAGGTCTTATTGATACTGTTTTACTACTGTTCACATTGTAATGTTTTCCAGGAAAATGTCTTTACCAGAAACGTATGTGGAAGGATTCCATGATGAAGAAGCTGTTAAAAAGATGACATATAATAAATTTGGCAATACAAACTTATTAGTTTCTAAATTAAGTCTTGGTTGTGGTGTAATTGGAGCTCATTATGGGTAAGACCTATTTGATAATTTAGATAGCTTATATAGATTATCCACAGGATTAGGTAGAGTGGGCATTAACTATATTATTGATAATCCTCATTTATATGAAAAGATAAATAAACAATAAAAACTAATAATGTTAATTTTTGTCATTATGCACATTCAAAACTTTAGTTTTTAACTGTATGGAAAGGCTTTGGCTTAGTCATAACTGGGCTCATTAAGAAAATCAATATTTCATGATTTTGCTCACCTACGTAAAGTCATCATCACCAAAAGGGGCTTTCCGTTTTAAAATTAAAATAGCTGCACAATCTATTTAAGCAAGGATTTGGGTGCTCATTCTTCTTGAGCTTAAGGATTTTTAGGTATTCAATATTCTCAAGAATAAGGATTTTTCAGTGCTCAATATTCTCAAGCGTCAGGATGTTTTAGGTACTTATTATTCTCGAATGTAAGGATGTTTAAGGTGCTTAATATTCTTGAGCATAAGAATTTATAGGTGTTTGGTATTCTTGAGCTCTTGGAATCCTAAATAATGTAAGCATTTGGAATGCTCAGTTTCTAAGGCTTTTAAATGCTTGTAATTCTTACCTCACTATACATCACCTACTTCCTGGCGGTGTACATCTTTGTGCGATAGTTTGCCATAGCCTGACAATGTTCTTGAGCAGAGTCGGCGAGAGACTGTTAATGTTTTCAAGCGAAGTCAGCGAGAAACTGACCAATTTACAGCCACAGCAGCCTGCATTCTTGAACACTGTGAATGCGCAGAAACTTGTTTTTAGTCAGTCGGTCCCAGAGCTTGTAGCTAGTGAGAGCCAGTAAGAGCCAAAGCTTGTCCTGCTTTAACTAATGAGAGCCATCACAAACTGACCTTTGTACTGTTTACTGCCTGTTCTCAGGATACATAGGATTAGCTGTGCATTTTGGTAACAGTTAATTTTTAACCCATTACAAACTTTACTAATTATAGGAAAAAAAATGAAGAAATGAATAAAACTATAGAATTGTTAGTAAAGTTTTATATATAAAGTTTAGAGAACATACATTTAATATTTATTATAAAAAATTACGATAGTGTTGCAATCGTATAAATAGAAAGTAAACAATTTTTTAAATTACTTTTTTAAATTGTTAGACTTTTTAAGTTACAGTTTAAGTTTTGTCTGAAATAAGCAATCACTTGCCCTTGTTTGCTTTTGTAGTAAATCAATTTACAATGTAGTATAATATGTGGGTGAAGCTGAATATGTGACCTTCCTGCCACCATCTTAGTCAAACATAAAAATATTGGTCTGATGTGATAACCAGTGGACATCAATGTTTAAAATATTGAAGACACAAAATATGAGCCAGACAGTTTGTAAGTGTTGTGAAAGGTGGCACATAGCGGGTTTTGGAAATGTATGGTTTTCCCTATCTCCTCATGCTTTGCTCGGAGCTAGAACATGAAGACAGCTATACACATCTTCTATACTTTATTGTAAAGTACATAGTAAGCCTACATGGAAAATTTAGTTGAGCTTACTGTAACGTGCAGTAAATAAATTCATTGAATTTGGTTTTCTTGATTTTTTTTCCATATATGTATATTTTTTTAATTATAAAAATAACTATTTTCTTGGTACAGTAAGTCTTGAATAATCAGGAATCTGCTGTGATAATATTGTGGCTGTGGCTCTGGAGTAGGATCATTGGCTCTATATGTGCCTGGCTAATTAAATTGGATAATTTTGTAATTTAAGGTAGCATTTAAACAGCATATAAATTAAGGGCATTGTCTGTTGAATTCACCTTGTTTTTTTATTTTAGTACATTTATAGTGTTTTTTTAATTTTATACATTAGAAAATTGTCCGCAAATTTCAAAATCTATGATATGACCTATTTCTTTCTGGTTAAGGCAAACACAAATGTGCTTTATTGGTTTTTCATTGTTTATCCTATATAATTATATTTCACCACATGAATTAATATTTCATTGCATTGGTCTTTCGAGTGCAGAGGGTTAAACAACTTGAACATACGTGAAATGTTCACTATATCATGTTTACACAATTCTAAACTTAAACTATTAAAATTATAACAATTATTTAGGTGGTTTGTTTTAGACACTCAGAATCCATAAATAATGACAAAAATATATTGGCTTAGTATAGCGAATTTCCATTGGGAAAACCCAGATCATGGTAAGACCTTTACCTGGAATCTTGAAATGAACACCTCTAGGCCATTACTGTCTAAATGGCTTGTTAAAAATAAACACATTTGCAATTTTAGTCTGATTTGTTTCAAACTTGACCGAAAATCAATTAGGTTCATTGCTTGCACAATTTCGTTAAACAGCAAAATTCATTCAATAGTTTCAAAATCTATTTCAAATTTGTAAAAATTCATAACTGTTTTCTTAAATTTTTTGAAAATCTAATTTTGTCATTGTAATCAGCATTAAAAACTATATAAATTAGAGTTTTGAATTTTCAGTCTGTTGAAATTAAGAAATTTTTTGGCTCTTCATTTTCTTATTTTCAGTGTAATCTGAAAGTTTATCCAAATAGTTTTAATTATGATTATGATTGTAACGTTAGAATATTAAAAAAGGTGTGATAAAGGAAAATATTTTTGGAAATTCACATCTATCACATCAGCGAGACAGCTGTATGTAGTGATTATTGATTTATTTAATTTTTCATTCATATCACAAAGTAGTCTAATTTTGTTCTGAACAGTATAGTTACCTACTACAACTATACTATATTATACTTACTACGAAAAGTATAATATCTAGTTACCTACTGTAAACTTCTTTTTACAAGCAATATTGTTTTAATACTGAATTCTTCTATAAAAACAACATAATTTAAAACTAATTGTTTGTTGTTGGTAACTAATTGTTTTGTTGGTAATTAATGGATATCACATAGGATTTGATACTTTGTTTAAGAGGGTCATAATCTTCTGATACTGATAGCAGTACTCTTGGTATTGATACTTTTCTTTTAGTACCGTCCTGGTGTTGTGTCAGAACTAATATTGCAACATCCCTACTTTTTAGGAGTTGGTTCTATATACAGAAAGTAACTTTATTTTCATATTAGCTAAAAGCAGTACTCGCATGGTGTTGCCTATAAAAATTCAAAAGTTTTCACTGTTAAATTTTTTATGTAGAGGTGTAATTTTCAACAAAATATTTAATTTAAAAAAATAATTAGAAATTTTAAAATTTAGCATTAAGTTGTCCGACTTTCTTTTGTTCACTACTTCAAAAATTTGAGATCTCTGTGTACCACAAATTTGGCTGTACATTGTTCGCACATGGTGCATGTGCGTATACACACACACACACACACACACACACACAATTCCTTTTAATTAATTCAATATGAAATTATATTTTAAAAAATTGTTTCTGTCATAATCACCAGACAGAATATTCTGGACTTTTCTCTGCTTGATTGTGGTGTATTGAACAAATAGTTTAAAAGAGCCTGAATCTATGCATTGTAGTGATGAGATTTAGTATCAAATGTTTGTTGTAAAATTTCTGTGAAAGTCTCTCTTGCAACTATAGTTAATTAGTTTACAGTTAATTTTCTGTAAACTAAATGTAAAAATTGAACTTTTTGTTTTTTTTATGATTAAAGAAATTCAGAAAGGATAAACTGAAGTTAATATCTTTTATGTTGTTATACATATTTGGAATAGGTTTGCATTTTAGGATTATTTGGTCTTAACTGCTAACTGCTGTACTAGAGTACAGTTTTTTTTAAATATTTAATAGTAGATTTGAAAACCAAATTAATTAAATTTAAAAATATTTGAATTTTTATAACAATAACCTAGTATATTCTGAACAGGTACTACCCAATTACAAATAGGCTATATCTTTGACGTGCTAATCAGTCATAGCACCTAAAGTTTATCAGTTATCTCTTTATTCTAGCCTAGATAACACTTTTACTTAATTCAGAGATAAGAGAAGACTCCATTTAAAACTAGTGTGTATACAGCCTAATAAAATTTATTTAGTAAAATTTGTAGAATGGAATAAATTATAAGGTTGTATAAAGATAATTTTTATCAATACAGAACTGGAAATAATAACCAAAAATTTTTAATCTCGTTTGTATTATGTAGAACATTGGCACCCGCGGTATCCAAATTATTTAAATTTATTTCTGGTACTCTCCAAATAAAATATTTTAAAAAAATATGTAGCCTATAGCAATATTTTTCCAAATTGATTTTTGTTTTTAGAGTGGTGTAACAAACTTTGTCATGAATAAAGCAGTAGCCTATAATAGTTAACAAAAATAATAATTTAACCAAATAGCAATCTTTAATTCACACACTGCAACCTTTCTTATGTGTTATTTTTTGTTCTAGTTAAATATTTTATAATCTGTTTTTGCTTTAAGATGTATTGCTATGCCTTTGCAACAGCCATCTTGTTCCACAATTCATCCTACTATTCCTACCTATGTAGGATTTGAACTACTCATTAAGATCAGTATATTATGTCATTGTAGCGGAATGATTAAAATTGTTTTCTTTGAAATACAGATATTATTTCTAGTAAATGAAGCTACTTTGTTGTTCTTATCCAATTACCAGTTTTCAAAAAATCTCAATTTTTTCAATCAGTTTTTGAGAGGTGAAAAAAATGACACTTAATATTCAGAAAAGAAAACTTTTAGGAAAAATTAACAAAAGTATGTTATTGTTGGTCACACTGTTCTAAAATACTACGAAATTACTGTAGATGCTCATAATATAATTAACAGTTTAAAAGTTATATAAATAAGGAAGTCAGGTTTTTAAGTAAATATTCACAAAGGAACCTTAAACTGTTTATTATACAATAAATACATTTTATAACATCAACAGTTAGCTTTTTAAGTAAATATATGTTCAACTAAGTAATTGCATCAACATGACATAACTGATGATTTTATAGTATAACATAGTAGAAAATAATAATAAATATCACAGTTTTAATTTTATAGTGTTTACTATACTATAGCTCCCAATATTATTTTATAAAATACTATACTACATATCACAAATAGAAAAATTCTATAAACATTTAATTAGTGTTTTAAATAGTGTTTATAAACATTAAATAGTGAAGGGTGTTTAGTATGTGTTAATATTCAGTGGTGTTAAATATTGCACTTGAAGAAGCTGACTGTATTAGCAAGGCTGTGCATTTACATAACCAATACTGAAGTAAATTTACTGACTTAAATAACATTTTGGATCTAGTTATATAATTTGTCATATTTAACTTTTGAGAACTTCTAGTTTTAAAGAAATTTATTTCCAAAATTAGGTTGACTATTTCAGTTAACACAACTACTAATTTTATTTGTGATAACATTAAAAGCAGCAGTAGTTTTGGCTCAAAATAACATTGTATCCATGCATTTGAAGGGGTTGTGGGAGACTGCATGCAGAGCAGTACGTTTTTTATACTGGCGTATTTGGAGGACACGAAAACAAGACGGTTTATCTGTAATCATTTGTTACAAAGTTATGAATGATTAAAAGACTCAATTTTGTTTCGCACTACATGCAGGCCTGTCTCCATGCTGTGAGTGAATTATATGACGTTAACACATCAAAATGATATAACATTAAAAATAAATAACTTGTTAGCCTACTATACTATTCCTTTCTTACAAATTTTGTTCTTTTTTCAATTTTTAAATTACAGCACTAAAAATTCTATAATTATTAGATCAATATATTTTTTTTCTTATAAAGAATGTTCATATCAAATTAAGTAACTTGCTAATATAAAAATAATTATTTAAATATACCAAGAATATATTCATAATTTTTATATGGATGTGTAAAATATTGTCATTACACTTACTCTGATTTATCATCATTTTGGTCGCAATCTTGATAGCGATGTCCAGGACGATGGCAGTACCAGCATATCGCATTTTGATTTACTGCTCCTGGAGTTCCTTTCTTGAACCTTCCTGCTGGATTACGATATGCTAAATCTGGTTCCAATTTATTTTCAGTTGTAAATTTATGAAATCCATCTGCTAATTTCTTTCCACGTTCTAATTTCGTTCCAATCTCTTCAAGCTGTAATAAAGTACTGTAGTCTACGTGACTTAAATGTTTCAAAAAGAACGGATGTAGGTTTCGTTCTATAATTTTCAATCGGTCTTTTTCACTTGGAAGTTCAGATAGTCGTCGGAAGTAACTGTCCATTTTGGCTAAGTAAATCGTGATTGGTTCATTAGGCCCTTGTTTGCGATCTTTTATTTCTTCCATTAATCTTTCATCATAATAAGGTCCTTGGAATACTTCTCTTAGTTTACTTTCAAGTTCAGACCAAGACTTTACACGATTTCGGATGTATCGATAATAAATAAGAGCAGTTCCTTCAAATAAATCTGCTGCAGATTCAAAAAGTTCTACTTTATCAACATGCCTGGATATACATTTGTCTTCTAAATTAACTAGAAACTGGCCTAAACTTACTCTTGGATTATCCCCAGTATATTTTACAAGCTTCCATTGTGACACTGGTAAATAAGCTGCATGAGTGGTTGAAGAATCAGACGATGAAGATATTGATACTTGTTTTTGTTTCACCTCAACAAAATCGGTTGATTCTTCTGAGTTCTGTTCATCTTTAGAAGCAGATGGTCTTGAAGCTTTAATATCCAAAGATAATTTCAAGTCGTTCACTTCTCGGATTAACAAATCCTTTTGAAGAGATTCTGATGGAAGTCTTTCTAAACGGTTAAATACATTTGTAATTTTTACCATTAACTTCTTATACCTAGCATCGTTATATCTACCAGAATATTCCGGAATTTGAGTTCTAAGTTCAACTATTTTTAAACGGCAATCTTTTTCTTCTTCTTCAGTACTAATTTTTTCTTTAATCATTGATACTCCAGTTTCCAGTTCCAATCCCAATAGTTTCTTGAGTACTTTTCTCATTTGTTCTTCATCTCCCATTTCTGAAATACCTCTTATCCTGAGTTCATATTTGACATCATCAATGTCTGACCTATTCACATCCATTTCTGCTTGTTTATATCTGAAACACAATAATAATTTAAAAATTGTATACCAATAAATGAAAAGTGTTTCGAATTATAATGATTCTATCTATTTTTTTTTAATATTTTTAAAAACAGAGATAAAGAAGGTGGAGAATTAATTGACTGGCAAGGACAGTTTTTTTCCTACAGAAGATTTTCTATGTGTATAAATAGGCTCAGTTAGTAGAAATACAGAACTGCCTATCAAGAGAATAAATAATACAAGACTGTTACAATACTAAATATTAGGCCTATTATATACAAAATGGCTTACTAATATTTTGGTTTATTGTATAACTGTGACGATATATCATCCTTTCCTTACACGCTTTAGTTCCATCACATTTTACACACCACTATTGTTCACTCTAAAAAACAGGAGATAATACATTTTTAAAGATTAATTTGCTGAAATATCTACAAATTTATTATTTAGAATATGTTTACTATTCAATAATTGCTTAATATTATTATAACCTAACACTTGTAAAATTTCATACCTAACTTTTTAAAAACTTGGGGTGGTACAGTGGTTACTGTCTTACTGTGATGTTATTTTCATATCTTTTTAATATACTCCATTATATCAACAAAAGAGCTTGTACTAAAATTAATTGTAAGTGAATTGACATTGGAAAATAAGCCATTAGACCAGTCTTTGTGGTAAAACCAGGACCGGGAAGGGGACCTTGAAATTAATTATAAGTGCGATATTTAGAAAACCATGGCAGATACTTAAAAGAAATCATGGTCCGTTATGATGACATAACTGTATAATGGTTGCACAATGTTAAATCTAAATTATTTTAAATGGTTTTAAGCAATTTTGACCTGTACATACCAGTGTATATAAGTATAAAAGTTGATTTTTAATTGTTTTGTGTTAAAAATTTTGGTCCAGTGTTGTTAGCCTAAATTTAGAACATTTTTTTTTAATGTGTAGGTGTTTCAAAAAGGCGGCCTTCAAAATCTTGAAAAAATTAATAACATTTTATAATGCACTTTTTTGAAAATCAGATTTTACCTTCATCATTAAAATTAACAAATTTTTTTAAACTTTAATATTCCATTGTGGGGGTGAAGTGTTAATTTATTTAAATTTTAACACATGATTATGGGGATGAAATGAGTTTCAAAAGGTGGAAGGTAATAAAATGTTTATATTACTTACTTCGAATTACTTTTTGGAATTTCGTTTCCATAACGTCAGCGAGACAGCTGCATTCAGCGATTATTTTTAGGTTATAATAGCGTATTTATAATTCAAAATTAGTTAGTCTATATTATTTTTAGGTTACAATAGCGTATTTATAATTTAAAATAAGTTAGTCTATATTTTTTATAAATATACACTTTTACGCTTTATTACGTAACTCTAAAATAAAGTAAAGTAAGCATACTTACAATGAAGTTTATAGCCTTTTAGAACTTTACACAATAAAATCTGATGAGTGCCTTTCAATGGCAGCTAGGCTAGGCAGTACTTTCCGGCGATTGGCTCGTTAGGTGTAATCACTACTTAATAGTGATGGGCATTTCTGCTATTTTTACAAAATATCAACGAACTGTTTGTTGAAAAAAAACTGTTTGGAAAAACAGTTGAAAAAAACAGGTTTAGAAAACAAACTCGAAGTTGTATTAGCAGCAAAAACATAAAGCACAAACGTTCAGTTTTTTAAGACTACTTTTTCATTCCCATTACCACCATGCCCTTAACTGTTTGTGGGTGTAAAGCATTTAGAAAAAAATAATCCTTATAAGTGTAGTAATAATTAAATATTAAATTACATTCTCAAAACGTAATATATATGTGTGCAATTTTATATTTACAAAATGCAATGAATTTCTAATAGAATCATTCATTTTTTTCTTACTTAAAACTTAAGTAGTCCTTTGCATATTTACTGAAATGCAAACAATTTAGAATATTTTTAGTTGATTAAAAAATATTGATGACTGATAATAAATATAAAACATACGTTTAAATAAAATTAGGTTATGTATTTACAAAATGTGAGATGTTACTGTCATATTTTTATTTGGGAGAAAGTAGGTTTTCACTCTTCAACACTGAAAAAAGTAACCTTAATAAGTACAATATAGTAATAAGAGCATAGGCCAAATGTGTTTAAATAAAATTAGCTCTATATAGTTACAAAATTATTGGTTATTAACATTAGGTTATTATAGGTTAATGATAGGTTATTAACATTAGCATTAGCAAAAAAATAAGTTTTCCATTTTTCAACACAGAAAAAATATAAACTTCATTGTAATAACATATTTAACAAAACAAATGTTTTAAAAGAAAATTTTAGAAAAAGTACTAAAATAACCTAAAATTATTCAAGATATATACAAGAGATAGAAAATGTGAATTTTGAAAAGTCCACACATCCAATAAATAATTAAAAATTATGCACTTAATTCTAAAAACATATTAGTAAAAGAAAACTTTCAAAATTGTCCACTAAATATTTTTAAATTTCTAAACACAAAGTAAACTACGGAGAAAAACTAATATAAAACACAATTATGGCTGATTTTACAGTTTAAAAAATGTTTGAACAACAAATTTTATATTTAAAACTTTCAAACAACTCGCAACAAAATAGAGATAAACGTTGACAACGCCCAAAACAGTTCTTACTTCACTACAAGCAACAAGAAACTTGAAATAAAGGGAAACAGCATAAAAGCAGGTTGAAGAAAAGCAGCAGGAAAAAAGTTTTAGCGCTTGCGGCAACGTTCAAATAGAACGTAGGTGGTGGGGAAGTCCAAACTGCTGTTCCTTGTTTAACAAATCACGAATCAGTCCAATTCAAACTGCTTGTTTCCGTTTGGTTTTTCGTATATAGAAAAACAGTTTGTTTTAACAGTTTGGTGTTTTCTTACCTACCTCTACTATTTAATACGTTTCGCTATGTAACTAACCCTCCAATAACATTTTACACGTCAAATCCAAATGATAAGGATTTAATAACTTCGATTAGGGAAATGGGACTTGTTGAGTTATTGATTTTTCTGGGTGGACAAATCTTACCATTGACAGCTAATTTATTTTTATACAGTAATATATTCTGACGATAATGATGGCATCATTGAATAATGCATTGCACAATGTTTAAACTAAATATATTAAGTCATAATAAGCTAATGAAGTATAAGTAAACAATTTTTTTATACAAATACAATATTAATTTAGTTATGAACAACTTTATCTTTACCTAGTCTATGCCAGAGATTAGTAAGACAGACTTGTAACTTATTTACTGATATTAATTAATAGGTAACCCTATTTTTACCTGTTGTCCAAAGTCAGTTGTAACTTCTGTAGACCATTAACTGATGTGCTTACAGTTTACAAAATATTGACAATTTCCTTTAAAAAAATGTTTAACAACAGTGTGACCAAATAAGTGGGGGGGAATTGGATTAGATAACTAGCTTGTTAAGTTTGACAGGTACAGTACTTTTTCTAATAATAAAATTAATTACTTATTTATTAAATGTGAATGTTAAACAGAATAGAGTTTACATACAAATAACCAAGAATAGTGTGTCTTGTTGATTACTAATCATTAAATGAAATTGTGGAATTGCAGCACTGTTTGCTTAATGTTTAGAATAATATTTTTCAAAAATACATTCTTTTAGTTTGATAAATGTTTACATATTAAGTGATTTTGAAATAAGCGTGTAATTTTTTCTCTTATATTTGGACCTAAAATATGTTAAAACCTAAAAAAAAGATTTACTAATGACTTTTTAGGTTTATTTTATTACTTTAGTTTTATTCATGAATTTTGTATTTCACCTGAGAGCCAGGTCCCAGCTTGATTTCAATAAATTAACTGAAATTCATTTCATTAATGTATTGGCTAAAAGAAACATTAATAACATTGCTCCATTGAAAGTTTTTATATTTTACAAAATACAAAAATGAAGAATAATTGCCATAAAAATCAAATCATTTTTATTTTAAAATCTTTTTATAAAAAAACTTTTTTTTTAATTGGCTTTAAAATGTGTATGATTTTTTTTTAATTTCTAGTGAAATTTGAAATGCAAATCAAATTTTAGTGTTGTTTAGCCTACAATTGATATTGATATTTTAAAAAATATGGCAAAAGTTATGATTTTTTTTAATGTTTCAATTAACTTTTATTTTTGAAATGGTTTAGTAGATTTTAGTGGTTAACAGACTTGTTCAAGCCATTACAAAAATAAATTCTAAAACTAATGTGTTTACACACAAGTACATACACAGTAGAGTCTTTATTACTTGTCATTTTTGGGACTGTTAGGTTGAGATGACAGAATAGACAAATCAGAAATAGACTATGTATACTTTCTGTGATCAGTAAAAAAGTGATCAGTATACTTTCTGTGATACTCTATTTATAGCACAGAATGTTTTATTGTTATTATTATTTTGGAAAATGTAGTAAAATTCTTAAATTTTCTATTTAACTTTAATGTACTATACAAATTTTATATACATATGTCTTTAATACAATTAATCATATGTCTTATCCGTACTTAAGCTTTTGACAAGTATTTACATAACATATGTGAGAGCACCTTGTAGGGGAGACCAGGGTTGGTTGTCACAGTGTTAATTTCTCTGCCGCTATGTTCACTAGGAGTACACTAATCTTGTTCAGACATGAACAAGGATACACTCAGTGAGTGAGTGTAGTTTGACGTGTGTGTGTATATACAAGGTTCAGTTTTGAAAATAATTTCCACTTTCTTTGTGTGATAAGTAAAGTTTTGTGATATCACCGAAATATTTTTCTTTGCTAAGTAGGTTAGCTTTCAATGCATATTCTTAACAGACCATAATTTGAAGTATATTGCTGTACATTCACAAACTCCTAACTTATAACGGTAGACGAACTATGATTTTAGTTTTTCAAAATGGTACTGCGGGGTTGGTTGTCTCACAGGCTATGGGGATGGTTGTCACAAGTGACAACCATCCCCGTATGCTTCGGTTGTGGGTACTGACACAGTATTATTGCAATATTCCTAATAGAATTTCTTTCTTTCTTTCTTTTTAGAAAGAAGAAAATGCCCCACAATTTTAAAAGGAGAACTAATAAGGGTGGATTACAAATAGGCCGAAATAAAAATAGAAATGACAGCAGGAAAAGGAAGTCAGCAATTCTGACAGACACTCCAATAAAAAAAATACTAGAACAAAATAAAAAGAAGGCAAGTCTAAACAAAAATAAATCAAAAGTAGGCCTAGTCAGGAAATCACATTTCAAAAATGTTAAGAATAAAAAAAAAACATAAGAAAACTGAAAGTTAAGAAGAAGAAGAGGGGAAAAATCCTACTGTATCGTTTGTTCAGAGCCTTTTTCAAACAGCAAAGCAAAAGAGACGTGGGTTCAATGCATAGAATGCAAAAACTGGGCTCATCGTTCTTGTATCTCTGATCCAAAGTTCTATGTTTGCCAGAAATGTGAAACTGATATTTCTGAATAGGTTATAAGATGTCATGTCATTTATATAGATGTAAGCTTTATAACATATAAAGTTAAATTATCTAATTGTTCCTGGTCTAATTGTTTTTCTGATTGTTTTATTTGTAAGATACACTGACGAAAAATATTTCAAGATATTATTTCTCAATCTTATCAAAAGTATGTAGGGTTTAACTATTTAGGATAGGATTTTAAGGACTGGAATAATTATAATTATTATTTAGATTTATAGTGCGAGTACATCTACACGACTGTACGCCTTATGCTACTGTTTCTTATACAAGTATTTAAGTAAAACAGATTATAGTTCACAACAAAACATAGAACAGTTTCATACATTTTTAGATATTCTATATTAAAAATGCTTAAGTTTTTTATCTATATGTTTTGAAATTTTTTATTTATGTAATAGATCTAGATTCATAATAAATAAGTTGAAAAATTGAAAGAATGTGTACAAAATTTACTTTCCACTCTCATTTAAAATAACTGTGACAACCAACCCCAAACCATGTGACAACCAACCCCATCATGGTGAAGGTTGTCATATTTTGCACGTCTGTAAAGAAAGTTACTTAAGTTACATTAGAAATTAATACAAGAACTTAATTATTTTTTTAAAAGAACTTGAAGAATAGAGTCTTAGAATAACACTGTCAGAATAGTTTTAATGCTTCTGTTTTAATGTAAACTGACGTGTACAAATTTAAGAAATAAAAAGTATGACAACCATCACTTAACTGTTACATGATCGACTTATATGCTAACTGGTATTACCATAAATAGTGTGAGAGTTTTTTTTATTTTGAATAGAAACATTCATGCACCCTTCCGGTATTTATTGAAACTGTTTGAAGTGTTTTTATGTCATTCCATTAGATGATTGGATTGTATACTTTTTGATATCAACATTTGCTTAGGGTAGCAATTAGTGCCAGTGCCGTCATCTATGCTATGAATAAGTCGTGTCCAGTTACATTGTTTTATTTTATTTAGAAGGTTACTTGTATTATTTATTACAAATTATGTACTGTGGAAGACTTTCTAAAAATGTCAGATAACAGAATTAACCTGACCTGACAGTTAAAAGGGTGATAGTTGAGACTCTACTGTGATCATATAACTTTAAGCAACATTCATTTCCTTATAGTACTGTAACAATTTTTGAGAGTTTTGCTCAGGAATTTTTAGAAAAAATAATCAGTACATTTTTGTTTACATAGAGTTAGAAAGTTCTTTAAGGTCTATTTTTTAAAAAAATATGAAAATTATTGTATAAGTGGAATTTCTTAGGTTATCAGTTGAAGTTTTTAAGTTTAAAATTGCAGTCCTTGCCACATTGAGTTACTGACTTGATTTGTGTTTGTAGTGGTTATGATGAGGCAGAGGCAATCGCAGCAATAAGGGAAGCCATTAAGCAAGGTGTGAACCTAGTGGACACTGCACCTTACTATGGAGATACTCAATCAGAAACTGTTTTAGGCAAGGTAATCTATTTTATATGTTTACTTAATGTTTTAAAAAATAACTTGCTTATATGATACAAGGTTATGAAATAGCTAATTTTGTCTTTGTTTATTTTATAACAGTTAAATAACAGGTAAATTGCATTATCAAAATGATTATAAAACAACTTTTGATTGTTTTTCAGGCTTTAAAAGGAATACCACGTAATGCTTATTATATTTCAACTAAGGTTGGCCGTTACGGTTCAGTTCTGTCAGAAATGTTTGACCACAGTGCCGAACGGATCACATCAGAATTTGAGAACAGTTTGAAAAGACTGGGTTTGGATTATGTTGACATACTAATTGTAAGTAGTCTGAGAATTCAGTTTTTGTTATTTAAACAGTTACTTCACTTGTAACTTCTTGGAATATGTATCTGATTTCAAATAATGTAACTGCATCAATGTCTGTCATAGCTAGACAGGTTTCAATATGTCTGTCATATTGTTCATATATTTGTTCAGCTGGCATCTTAAGTTTTCTCCAACTTCAATTCACCCTAAATACTGGAGAAATATATACTGAAATTGGATGTAATGAAACAACTATATGCTCAAACCTTGATTTTGATGTGAAAGTTGAAATGGAATGATGTACATTTATATAGATACTAATGTATTTGGTTCTTTTAGGATAGAGTTGAGTTGACTAATTATTCCATTGTCCCATTATTCTCTCCACTTAATTCTCAGTAATCTGTAGCATAGAGCCAAGCAGCCATAAGAATTAGCTTCATTAGAAGAATCGAGTTCAAGTTAGTAGTAACCTTAGATATCATTCCACCATCAAAATTTAATTATAAATCATAAAATACTTGATGTATTTATTCCACTCAAAAGTGGTAAGTACTGGCCTAGACATTATAATGTACTTTATGAATCACTGCAAACAATTTTTTTTTTGTGTACTTGTGTAACAAATAAAAACAGTAGGTCAGAAGTTCTGAATATTTGCTTGCCATCCTTCAGCAATATTGTTTTGTTAGCTAATGCAGAGAAACATAAATATAGAAAATTAAGAATATGAAAAAATGGGAGTCTTAACTTATTACTTAAAATAATGAATCTTGTTTTTTTTTGTATCATACTTGAAATAAAAGATAGTTATGATCTGCAAGTAAATAGAGCAATAAATGCAACAGGATTATGCTGAAACCATAAAACCAAAATTTCAAAACAATTTTAAATACATTAGGTTGGATCAAATATAAAAAAGTCTTTAATTAATTTTATATCAATCCTTTTTTGCACACACTTTATTGAACAATCTGTAAACTTTGAAAACACTTTAGAAATTGTTTATGATTGTTTGACAGCTCCCATAACTTAGTCCAACTTCTACAGCAATTTCAGAAACTGTTAACATACTTTCTTGAACTGCTAGGTAACAGACAAGACTGCTAGTGTTTGATCCTCAACTATGCACTCAATCTTTGCAGAATTTCAGTGGGATTTATGTCTTTACAAGGGAGAAATTTAATGATGATGTATTGCACATTAGAAGGATGTACCCATTGCTACGACATTTTGAACACTACTGCTGAACTGAATAAGACCGTCTCTCCTCATTCCTAATATTCCTACTAATGCATGCTAGAAGCAACTCTCTGCTCCTTTCGTTTTTTTCATGTTCAAACACAAAGGTCTTATTTATACCTATTTAATCTACTAATATTACTCTACAAAGCGAAGTATTGACCTGGCCAAATAAGGAACTACATTTTTAAACATCCACAATTGACTTCGGGTATAGTCACGTTACATTTATAATAGATATACACAATAGTAGTAGTACAATGTATTGTAGATGTTGCCAATACAATGTGGTGTTGACTCTACTCTGTATTCCTAGCTAACTTTCACATCTCAACAAATCAACAGAACTGTGCTCACTTAACAGATCAGCAGTTTAGCTTGTTTAATAATACTATTGGATGAGTAGGTTGCAGACTGAGAAGTAAATACAAAAATGAAGTATGTCCAGACAAAATAGACTAGTTTTTACTATTTAGATTTAATGGTAAAAAATTATAAAGCTATGGGTGGAATTAAAAAGTAATACAGTGTTTTTAATTACATGGTTTTTCAGTAGGTCTTGTAAAATTAATCTAGATTTTTACTTTTCAGATACATGATATAGAGTTTTCTCCGTTAGCTAAGATCCTAAATGAATCTATCCCAGCAGTACAGGATATCATAAAGAATGGGAAAGCAAAGTATTTAGCTATCAGTGGTTACCCAGTGTCAAGCCTGTGGGAAGTGATAGAGAAAACATCAGTGCCGATACAAGTTGTGCTTTCTTATGCTAGGGATTTGTTTTTCGATTCTACTTTAAAGACGTACGTTCCTTTTCTTCAGGTATATATTATTCAGGTTTATTAATAAGAAAGAAAACTTATTTATTGAATAATATTTAATAAATTAAAAATATAGTATGCACTGCCAGAAATAAGGAGAGAAGTATATTTTTAATGAATTTCCATCGAAAAATTTCCATGGGCTAATAGACTGGCTATGATGATAAGACTCAGACTTATGACAATTTTATTACATGCCATATCATGTCTAGTAGAATGGCTATGATGATAAGACTCAAACTTATGACAATTGTACTAAATGTCATATCATGTCTAGTAGAATTGCTATGATAATAAGACTTAGACCCATGCCAATTTTACTACATGCCATATCATATCTTGTAGAATGGCTATGATGATAGGACTCAGACTTATGACAATTTTACTACATGTTGTATCATGTCTATTAGAATGGCTATGATGATAAGACTCAGACTTATGACAATTTTACTACATACCATATCATGTCTAGTAGAATAACTATGATGATAGGACTCAAGACTTATAACAATTTTACTACATGCTGTATCATGTCTAGTACAATGGCGATGATGATAAGACTGAGACTTATGACAATTTTACTACATACCATAACATATCTAGTACAATGGCGATGATGATAAGACTCAGACCTATGCCAATTTTACTACATGCCATATGTCTAGTAAAATGGCTATGATAACACAGGTTATCAATCTGTAGCTTTGAATTTATAATCTATTCTTTGCTTTCATGCTGCTTTGAAAGTGTGAGTGTTGTGCTTGGAAATGCTTAAAACTACACTGTAGGTAAGTCCAGTAAAGCATTGATTCCATTATTAAATTAACTTCACACACAGTTATCAGTGGTAATAATGCACTTGGATCTACCTCGAGTAAAAGAAAAAAAAAGTTTATGTGCTGAGACTTGGCCAGGTTGAACGAGGAAGCAGGTTGCAAGCTTTATAACCTATTTTGAAAATTATGAAAACAAAACAGAGTAATAGACTAATTTTCTTTCAGACAAACTTAGGACCGTTACCTCTTTTCTACTTAACTTCACAGAAAACTTTATAATAAATAACCACAGTAGTGGTTATTGTTAAGTAATAAATAATATTTTTGAATCCATATAAACTCAAGAGAAAAAAAATTAATATATAATGTCTAGAATGATTATAACAATTTTGTTATCATCATAGAGTTGTCATGATGGATAATCATACAACTCCAGAACATCTCAAAAATCTTAAAATTGATAACAGGGACTATGTGAATAGAGAAAATTTGACAAACACATTAATAAGCTAAAGAAGAGAATATTTCATTCTTTAAGAATTCAGAAGTGTTTTCCTTTTTTTTAGTTCAGACATGAAGAAAAGAAATTATATGCAGAAATTATTATGGAGCACAATAATCGATGTTGATAATAGCTTAGAAAAGTTTGTTTTTCGGAAATATTTATTTAACTTTTCCAGAGTGGCGGCCATTTCAAAATCTTCAAAATAAATTCATAACTTTTTAAATCTTAAATCATTTTGAAGATCATTTTTTCACTGTCTTAATATATGACGAAATATACAATCAGGGTTCATTTTTGTATTTTCAGTATAATTTGAAATGCTTATTTTTTCAGATTTTTATGCTGATTACGATGGTGATGTTTTTTTTCAAAAAAGTTTAAGATGAAATTATTTTTGGAAATTCGCTATTATGCATTCAGTGATTTGTTATTAAACAATAAAATCAAATTCCTTTCATTTATTTTATGTTTTTTTTTCAGGGTAAAGGGATAGCCTTAATCAATGGAGCCATGACTGGGTGTGGTCTGTTGACCAATCGTGGACCTTTTGCCTGGCATCCTGCTTGTGACGAACTGAAGGAATTGTGTGCCTCTGCGGCACAGTACTGCAAGGTAAGTTCATCATTTTAAACGTAATAATCGAATGTACTCTTTTCAGTTTAATTTTATTTTCTTTAAAGTCCAGTTCTAGAATATCCTGATAACTGCCCGACAATTTCTAGATGGAGCCTAACCTGTCGTTAAATGAAAGGAAAGTGTTCTACAAACTAACAGTCGCCCTGTTCTACTGATAAAATTATCAATAAACTCAATATTCTACTGATAAAATTATCGACTAGTTAAAGCAGCTGATTGATATCAAGTTGTCTGGTAGAAAACAGTAACCAAATCGTTTAGTTATAATTTCTAGTGCTAAATTGTTAGCTGTGTGTATTTATGGAAATTTTATTGAAAATTTTGATGAAGAATAGTAATTAAATTGATTGTTCAGCCAAGAAATGATAAAGTATTTAGAGACAAAATTTGTCGTTTTGGTTTTTGGAATGACGGAATTTTTCGATTATTTTGGGTTAATTAAGAAGAGAACATTCACATTTCTTATAGCCACACAAGGGTTAGGTGGTAGGCAGCTATAAATTACAAATAAAATAATTAACCTCACTTAAGAAATTAGACACTGTATAGACCTGATTAGCAAGCTAGTCACAGTTAAAATTTAAACATTGAAAAAAAATTTTCAAACAATAACAAAGGTTGTGTTGTCTAAAACTTTGTTTCAAAAATCACACAAACAATAAACAAACAGCAGAACAATTTCTTTCAGGATAAAATTGGTTAGCCTAGGTTATGATGTTTTTCAAATTTTTAAGATAAGTTGGTTTTCCGTAACTAAGGAACATTATCAACCTGTTATCGAATCAAATTTGAGCAAGTGTGCCAGCCTGCGTTAAAAATTTTAAATCTAGTAGTTTTGATCAATTTTAAGCAACTGGCAGTTATTAAAAAAATTAATCTTGTAGAACACAATATACTTGTTAGTAGATTAAATTTATTTGCCAAGTAACTAATGGGATATTGTACAACCAGGCCTAAGAAAATATCAGCTACATTTTTAATATTAAAATTGTAATATTTAATCAAATCATTTACATAAAAGATGTAATACAGTTAACTCCCGATTATCTATAGTTATGGATTAAGCTGCAACTGCTGACAAGCAGTTCACAGAATGTGTTTGACACAAATCAATCAAAATGTGTTTGTTTACGAAAATGAGATATTTAGAGTGTCACAATAAGATTCATATCAGGGACCTTAAAATGAGTGCTGATTCTGAACACTAAAGCGCTAAAATGTTATTAATATTTATTTAATATAAAACAATATTTAATATTTTTTATAACTATAATAAAAGTAATCTTTAGGTCAGGGTTAACACTCATTTTTAGGTCCTGAATTTGAGTTTTACTATAATGGCCACTCCAATAGCTTTTTTCCAATGAAAATTTTCTAAAGTAATAAAGAAAAAAAATTAAAATGTTCTTAAAAATAAAGTATAAGTTTATTTAAAAGAACCGTGTTCACAGGAGAGAAATGTAGAGCTGGGCAAGTTGGCATTGTATTATGCTTTGTCACAAACATCGTACCCCACAACTGTAGTAGGCATGAATACAAAAGAACTGGTCAAACAAAACTTAGACACCCTGTATAATGGCCTGACAGAAGAAGAGAAGAAGGTCTACGCAGAAGTCAGAGAAAAGTAAGACAACTGATAGGTTACTTTATAACACCATTTACAGTCTTTAGGCTATGATAGTGTTTTCCAAAATTTTTAATCACAGAGTCCTTATAGGTATATTATGGACCTGCCAGGTGAGTCATGACTTTTAAGAAATGCATACAAGGTGTGTAAATTAAGTAACAAGGCTGATTTTTTATGTTTTTATTGGAATAGAATTACAAATCTCCCTCGAAATAACTTCCTTGGGAATCTGCTTAGCGCTGGAGATAGTTCTTTAACTCCTGATAGCAGCGCTGGATCTTGGAGACTGGACTAGTTTTCAGCTAGTCGGTTAAAACATTTTGAATGTTTTTGAGTACCTTAAATGACATCCCTTGGAATGATTTTTCAATTTTGGGAAGAAAGAAATTACAAAGACTCAAGTCAGATGGATAAGGATGGTGAGGAGCCACAGGAATGTTTTTTCTGGCCAAAAGTCATAGAATGAAATTGCTGTCGTTTGTTTTGTCTTAAATGCTTCTTTGAAGTCTTCCCAAAAACCTCTTAGTAAAAGTATTGATTGACTACACAAACTCTTTGTGGATAATTCCCTGACTATCAAAAAGCAGTTCAGTATGGATTTGATCTTGAACTTCCTCATTACTGCTCTTTTTACCTAGGGAAGCTTGAGAGCCATTTTATGTTATAACATTTGAAGAAAGTGGGTATCATTTTCAAATGATTCCAAAAAGTTAAAGCATTTTTCTTTCCTGATATTCATTTGGTTTTGCAAAAGGTTTTCTGAAACCATTTTTGTGCAAATTTTTCTCATCACCATCATTGGGAAAAATCTGACGAACTGTGGTGTGAGCCAAATTCAACTCGTCCCCGCTCATTCTCACTCAGCCAACGATCTATAAGCACAAGATCCCGTATTGTCAGCCTTTGTCATCAATTCTTGAAGAAAGCCCTCCGTTGAATGGTTCATCTTCAGTTGAATCTCTTCCCTCTAAAAATTCCTTAAACCATTGAAAAATCAAGACCCTTGACAAAACACTGTCTGTAGGCCTTCTGTAGTTTTACAAAAGTTGCCGTTGCACTGTACTCAAGTCGGAAGCAAGCCTTTATGGAAAAACGCTGCTCAATATTGATGTGACTCATTTTTAGAACGCACTAGAAAAAAACTTATTCATAAAAAAAATCGCTACAATCAATCAAATTACTCTTTGTACTGAAGGCTTATCACATGTTAATTTGCTGTTGAGAGTCCAGCATCCCCAGTGTTGCTGTATCGAACAATACTTTGCTGGTCTCATTACTTAATTTACATATTTGTAGCTTGCAGAATGCATGTTTTTGTTTCTTACCTCACAAGGTAGTCACAATAAAGCAGTCTTTTGATAGTCTAATGTGTTAATGTTTCTACACTGACACACACGCATGATAAAGTACACATATCATACAGTTTTATTTTGGTTTTGTCTCTCAACTTCATAAAAAATGTATACTGTAATATGAAAATGTCAGTATAAAAATAAATAATTATTGCAAAACCACTCATTTCCTTCAAGTGGGTATCTGTGTGACAGCTTGTATACTCACATGGAAAATGTCAGTATCTGTTGCATTGTTTATATTTTTACGCAATGTTGTTGCTTCTTAGGGTTAAAATTAGTGGTGTACTATACTTTGTAAAGAGTTTTTCATCCACTTTCTAATGTTCTTTTATTTGATTTTTTTAATTTCTAAACAGCTTATTGAGGCTATCATCGCCTTTTTTACTTTAAAATGATTACAGTTTGGTGAACTGAAATATAGATAATACCTACTATATTTTTCCTTGTTTTAATTTTTTTTTTTTTTAGGGCAAAAAAGTTATTTCTGAAGATTTGAAAACTGTTGAATGAATTTTTCTGGTTAATGAACTTGACCAAGCTATTACCAAAATTGATTTTTGTGCCAAGTTTAAATCAAATCAGATTAAAATTAATAACGTGAGCATGCTAAAACACATGCGCGCGCACACACACACACACACACACACACACACACACACACACAATACAACCCCATTTATCTGAAATAAATGGGTCAGCGATGTACATCTAATACTTTTTTGTATATAATTAATTATAGAAGATTTTGAAAATCAAATGATTCTAAGCTCTCTTTTAGGCTAACCGTGACTGTTGTTCTTTATTAAAGTTAAAAATTACATTTGTAGGCTTCCATCAATAAACATATTAATTATTCATTATAAAAACTCACTAATTTTTGTATGTTTCTTACATCCCTGGCAACGTTTTTGAGCAGCAATGTCCCGCCATCTTTTAATTGGAAGGTCATAAGCCAATGTTGACTTATTGCATTGTTCAACATATTTTAGTGAGATTCGCACTTCTATATTGACAGATAGTTACTAATGCAGATATCAGTGTTGTGGGTTGGGGATGCGGGTTGGCAGTGTAGCTATATTCATGTGATCTTAATGTTATATTCCTATAGACAGTAAAAGCCCTTTAATCTGGCATCGTATAATCCAGAACTTTCAATAATCCAGCATCACTCAGACAAGGGCTGATGCCACAAATTCAACACCACCACCTACCTGGAATGTAGCAGCTGCTGCTATTGATACTTTTATAAGGTTTCCTGAGTGCAACAAATCTTACATCTCTGCAGAGTTTTAAAATTTGGGTGTTTTAAGAAACAAATCTTTAAAGAAAAACAAGATTAAAAAACAAAACAAAAGACATTAGGCCTTTAAGCCTACGCAGTAAAATTAAGTTATTCCAAAGTTAAAATAAAATCATAGAATTAAGTAATAAAGTGTTTTTTTTTTGTTTTGTTTTTTGAGTAAAATGTTTTTTAACTTTTTCCTCACTCTCCGTTCACTGCTTTTGTCAACCTCAATAATTCGGCATTTCCAGTAGTCCAGCACTGTCAAAGTCTGTATATATATATGTTTATATATATATATATATATATATATATATATATATATATATATACCCTGTTGGATCACACAAAGCACTCCGACTCATGTCTTGTTCCTTCTAATCCTCCACACCTCCCTCATCCTGTCCCCATGGATCCTCTTCCGCTCCTCCGTCCATTTTACCCCTGCTCTCTTTGGGATTTCATTCTCTGGGACCTTCCAACCGAGCATCTTTCTCCTGTATGCGTGTCTATCTTCAACATCTGTTGAGTCATATACTTTATATATATATATATATAGTAATATATATAAACCCTCTCAATATATAAAAATTGATCTTGAGGACAGGATCAATGCTCATTTCAAGGTCCCAACACTAAGTATTACCATAAGCGCCTCTTTATTATTCGATCTTTTATGAATTCCAATTTTTACCCAGTCCCAAGGCTGGTGAATAAATGGAATTCTATTGTAACTACAATTAGAATTAAATGGAAATTTTACAACTTGTGCAGTGATGCAGACAATTCTAATTATGAAAGTTCAAATCAGACAGGTTCAGCTGTTTGTATTCCATTTCTGTTCATTGAAGACTAGAATAAGAAGTTACTGTTTGTTGGACAGGTTCTTTACTTCAGCAGAAAACCACCATTGGGAAGGTGTTGAGATCAGAGCGTACCACAAGGCGCTCCAAGAGAAGGCCAAAGTTTAACCATATGTCTCGACAAACGTCCGCTCTACTTTCTTCTGATCCATTCATTTATCTACATTCCATTATACTCTTATTACAGGTGCGATTTTTAACCCAAGCCACAACAAATTTAGTATAATTTTGTGTTGAAATGTTTGCTTTTGCTTACAATTTTAATGTACTTCATTTTGGAGTTGCCTGCATTATTTTATTAGAACTAGGAATCATATGTCACCAGCAAATACATAAAAGAAATGCAAACAATCTGCCTAACAAAATATTGATGCTGTGTAAAATGTAGTTGATGTACAATAAGTCATTGTTCTTACTTATTTTCTTAATCTTAGTCAGAAATTACAGGGTGTCTAGAAATCCTTAAAATGTCCTTGAATTTTAAAAGAGTCCTGAAAAACCATAATAAATAACCTTTTCTGCAAGATTTTTCCTTAAATTTTAGGCAAGTCCTTAAAAAACACTTTCATCTATACTGATCATGTTATTTTGCATTACTGTTGAGTCAAACTTGTGATCAAAATATCATTATGCGGAAAAAAGAAATGATTTTTTTTATTCAAAAATATAATATGATATCAGTGCAATCTTAAAGATGCGTGCAATGTGAAGTATAGTGTAATGATGATGTCATCGTCGCATTCGATTGGTCATTTTGCGATATCTCAGATTACTTCTTTGCCTAAACACATGAAAAATATAAGTTAAACATGTGCCTAATACAAGTTAAAAAGCTTCGCTTTAATATTAATAGGTATTTATTTGTATTGTTCAAAAGCACATAAAAACATTTTCTCATTTGCTTTTTGGCTTTATGGTTGACACATATGCTTTGAAACTTATTTTGGTAGTCTTTTACTCTTGATTTTTTTTTTTTTTTTTTTTTTAATGATTCATGTTTGTGTCAGATCAGTGATACCTATAGTAATATATTTTCAGTGAAGTGAAAAATAATTTTACTTTTATATTACAAAATGTAAAAAATTACATATATAAAGTCTGTGATTAAGAAGTACTATAATATTATGTGCTATAAATCTGTTTTGAATTACACATGTAATAGAACGATACCGAATCTAAATTTAAAGATTTATATGATAACAATAAATACAAATTTTTATAGATGATTTAAATTATAAAATGTCGAAAGATATACATAATAATAAAACTGCCATTTTCAAGACGAATTGCTAGATAAACAAAGACATCCTAAAAAAAAACTAATGTTTCTACTCAAGCTTTGTGTCAGCTGTACAATAAGGTATTCGAATTAGGCAATATTGGAATTTGCGATTTGCATACTCACGCCCTAGGTCAAAAACATTTTAAACAAGTAAGTGACCAACAGTGCAGTCAAAGTCTTTTTTCTCTTACGCCGACCTCACAAGTATCAGTGCAATCTACAGAAGTAGAAGAACAGTCAGTTTCATCTGAAGAAATGCTTGAAGATATAAAATTGAAAAATAAAAAAATTCAGGTAAAACTTTCAGTGAAGAGCACTGAATGAAGAAGCCGAGAAATTAAAAAAAAAATTATTAAATAATTTTTTTTTTATTGTTATTTAACTGACTTAAGTTTTGATTTGTTCACATCCATATATAAAATATATTTTTTCAATATTCTGTAAAAAAAGGTAGAAATTTTAGTACAAATTATCTTGCTTAATTTTTAATAATTAGGAGTATGACCTATTCTTCCCGTCAGTGGTCTATCCACTCGCCTCATAATTACTACCGTGGTTTCGAAACTCTATCGTTTCATCTTCAGGCCGTTACACAAAATGTTAAATCCCTCTGTCGAGGTCGTCACAAAGTCAAACAAAACATTAAAACATACATCACAAACACTGAGCACAACTACACGTTTAAAATATTCACTATAAAATTCGGCTTGGCCAAGCTACACACACGACTTGTACGTCGTTACATTTCGGACTTCATTTTTAGATATTTCAATAATTATAATTTATTTTAATAAAAAATTTTAACTAATTAACACGAATAAATTTTTGTATATGCTATTAGTGTTTATTGGGTATTTGGATACTTAAAAATTGACTTCCTTATTCGCTAGACACCCTGAAGTTATCATTTTCCATTATATCACAATATTAAATTAACCCTTAAAGGAATATGTGTAAAATATACAAGCCTAAATAGACACACTTATTAATATTCATATATCTATTGCATATATTTTTTATTTGATGGTTATATCCACTAAATAAACTTACTGCTTAAGACTTACGCAGCTATAACCAACAGGCCTTTTTAAGACATAAAATTGTTTATGTCATCATTCCTCTAAGGGTTAATGCTAAGATACTTTATTGCATTGTAATTTTTAAGGTATTTTAAGTCTTCTGATCAGCATTTGCTTTTTTTATTAGTTTTCTTTTTTATGTTGATTTTAAATTTCCTCTTAAAAATTGAATGCCTTATATTGCCTTTCTTTAGAATGAAGAGATTTGAAATCAATATTTTTAAAAGCCGAACAAGATTTTTATAACTGGAATCCTCGTAGAGTTTTTTACACCAGTTGGTGAGTTCTCATTATGGTTTTAAAGTAGATTTCCAAAATAGTTTTTGATAAAAAAAACAAGTTAACTTTTTGTTTTACAATAACTTGTGTTTGTGTGAAATAGCTTTAGATTTGGAATAAAATAAACAGTAAGAAGATTTTAAATAACACAAATGATAAACACACGTTTTAATTGAATATTAAATTTAAACAGTGATATCATTTTTTTACCTTATATTCGTCATGTGTCTTCTTTTGTATGTGTTTTGGGAATGTATCATCACTTAACCTTTTTAAATAAATATCATATATCACAAGACTTACCATAAAACAACACAGTATCAAGTGCACGCCAAATAGCAATTGTCAGTCTGTTATCGGGTGATTAAATTCACTTTAAGCTTCTTGAACTACAGTTGTTATTGGTTGAAAATTGTTTTGTTCTATTTAGTTTTTGTAATGTTGAGGAGAATGCTTTCAAAATTGTTTTTTTCCATCATAGATTTTTATGCTTTGTTTCAATTTTTGGCACAATATTTTTATGTTTTAGCTTGTTGTCAGTTATGTTATATCCATTAGATTTTATATCCATTATTTATGTTGATGTATGTAATAATGATTAACACCACCATGACCACAGTGATATTGGCAGTGGTGGTCACAGTGTCAGTCACTAGCGATCAGGTTTCCACACACCGAGGCAGCTGCTTGTGCAATGGTGGTGGCAGTAAAATAGTTTGAATACAATTTTAATAAATGTACTGTAGAGGTTACTAGCCCTAAATAAATAAAATACCTTATTGTGACCAAGAATTGGCCTTTATTAAAGCTTGGCCTCCTTATCATTTCTTAAAAATAGCTTAGTCCGTGATCACAATTAACAGTAAACCTGAAAACTAACATCTTATAGTAACCTATAAACATGTCATTACTATAGAAAATTAATTAAAGGGAAAATTTATAATAGAGGTTCAGGTGGAACGTGTTTCAACTGAAGAAGTCTTTTTAGAAGAAAACATTTGATTTAGTAAAAACAGAACACTAATTGGTTTTCAAATTTAAATGCAAATGTTAATTTTTTTATAAGAAACTGTGTAGGTTTTTAAATTCTGTTTTTTTAATTAATTGTTCTCTTTAAATAAATAGTATCATACCAGACCATTTTCATATTTGGAAAAAAAATTACTTGTGCTTCCTGGTATGATTGGAAATTACCAAGTATTTTTAAATACTAAAAGAATCCTTTTATGCAGTAAATTGCATTTAGATAAATTTTGTCAAAAGCATAATGTGTGCGTATCATAATCATTACAAGTCCAGGTTGTCTGACAAATCACTCTTGAATTTATTGTTAAATAAAGTTGTAGATACATTGTTATTTATAGTTCCAAATATATTTCTCTTAATCGTTTGCCATGAGAAAATTTTGTTTTGTAAGTAAAACAGCTTATTTATTTAATATAAATAAAATGTTTTAGAATGTAATAAAAAAAAAAAAAGGTTTGTTATAAACATGCCTGGTTTTGTTGTGTATAATCATTTTTGTATGATATTTGTTAAGTGTTGCCACTCTAAAGTTTAAACAGATATAGTTTGTGTTTAAAATTAGTTTTTGTGATAGTAATAGGCTAGGTGTTTGTAATATTATATATAGTATATTCTTAAAGGACATAAACACCAATAGGTTTTTCTTTATATTAATGGTGAATAAATATAAAAATTAAAATTGAAAAATGTGCTATACTTGGTTTAAAAACAAACGTTTTTATATAAAAGAAGTGTATTATGTATTTTTTTTATATGACTGTCATGATTACTGTGAGTCCACTACACACAAATTACAGCAAATTAAATATTAATTTACATTATTTAAATGTACTTCTTTTTTATGAAAAATTTGTTCTTAAAAATAAAATATAGTATAAGAAATTTTTCTTTTTTGTTTGAGAGGGAATAAATTTAGATTGTAGATAAGTATAGTCTGTATTTTCAGAAAGTTTTTCCAGTCCAGTGTTTGGGACTAGCTCATAAAGAACACCATGCACAATTAAGTATTTCTTACAAGTAATATTAATGCACAGTAATAATATTATTAATCAAAATGTAGTATAAGTTGGGGTAGTGAATTATGGTTTTTTGAAGTTCAGTATTTGTTGTTGGCTAAATATGTGGTTTTTTTAAATGATTTGTTCTGTTGGCAACTTTGGCTGACTTATTTTTGGGTAATATGAAGTATTTAGGAAATTTCTGGTCCACCTTTGGGGAATTGTCATTTTATTTAAGATAAATATAAAAGCATGTACTAACAACATATCATAGGAACATGTACCTTAAATGTTTAGTTTTCTAAAAACAAAAAATACCTATCAAGTTTTACAGTTGGTTCATTTTAACTTTAATAATTTTTCCACTTAACCATTTTAAAGTGAGGTTGGAAAAATTCATGTAAATATTTACATATTAAGGTTTAAATAATCAAAACTCTTGGTTCAGTCCATTGGTTCAGTCATGTCAATTTTGTTACACCCAGTAATAGAAACTTGTTTTTTTTTGTAAATGTTAGATACTAAAAAACAACTAATATTTGTATAAAAAAGTAAATACAGTCACATAGCTATTTTGTGTTGGGTGTAAACATGTTGTTTGGTTCTCATGTACAATTTTATTTTTCTAAATAAGCTGTTTGTTGTGGGAAAACATTTTAAAAAATTCAGACTCTTGTCAAACAATGTGTCTTTGTTACTAGGAGAGGTTAAACATTTTATTTATATCATTTGGATTAACAGTTAAAGTCAAATTCAGTTTTCTAAATTTCAATTTCTAAAAAAATAGGTGCAAGTTTGTGAACTTGTCAACCAATGAAATCCTATCTTTATGACTACATATTTTACATTTTTAGCAAATAGACTGAAAAATTTTAAAACAAAAAATTGTTGCATTAAGTTTGATTGTTATATTTTATAAATATATGTTATATGAAGTTAAATTACACTTTGTGTTTTTGGAAAAAATAAATTTAGTATATATTGTTTGAGAAACAGAATCAAAAAGTGCTATTCACTTTTCCTTTTGTTTTTTGTCCAGCTAATTTTATAAATTGAAAATAAATAATTTATTAATAATCATTGTTTTGGATTATTGGCTATATATTTTGCTGCCAAAGACTAGATGTTCACTTGAATAATACTGTCCACTAAATAAATTCCTAATCGTTTCACACAAAAACTGTGCTTGTCAAAAAATAAAAATTACTGTTTAAATGGGTCACATGTAAACCTTATCCAGTGAACATGTCATGTGGCCACAATACGGGTACAAAAACATTTCTAATAATTATTTGTATTTTTTGACACACAAAGTGATCGTAAACATATTTTGTAGTGAATGCACATCATTCTAGTGTAAAGCAGGCCTGTGGCAGCAAAACATCCTTGGCCTGTAGCCAAGAATCCAAAACATGAACTACTATTGCATGTAAGGGTTGTAATATGAATAATATATTATGTGTCCCTTGAAGTGTTTGGTAAATTTTACAATTGGAGCTATTTTATTTTAAGTACAAGGGTCGTTCGGAAAGTGTAGAACCTTTTTTTTCTTTGAACACGCTTATTAAGATAATGGAATAAAACTAATTTTTAATACATTTGATACCTTAGCTATTTTTCTACATAATTGCCATTAAAATATAAACATTGTTTCACCAGCTTTCCTATGTCTTCTGTATACTCAGTTACCACCAAGTTGTTGAACTACTCATTAACACTCTCTCCAGTTCACTATCATTTTCATAGTGATTTCCGCCAAAAAAACCTCCAATTTGGGGAAAAAGATGGTAAAATCATTTGGGGCTAAGTCCAGGCTATAAGGCAGATGTTCAAAACTTTAGTAAACTGCTGAAACAAGTTCACTGTCAATCCAGCAGCATGCTCATGTGCGTTACGGTGAAGAGAACAATCCACACTGTTTGTTTTGAATTGTGCAGTGTAGTCAGTGAAGGGTCTGACAGTAAGCTGCTGTATTTAAATGGTCTCCCATCTAGAAATATAGATGAGTAGGACACCCTTTCTATCCCAAAACACTCTAGTGTTATGGCTTCTTGAACAAAATAGCTTCTTGATGCTCAGAATTTGTTTTTGTTTTTTTTTTTGTAGGGTTTGAGAATGATGCCATTTCATTGACTGGCATTCTTCTTACCATAAACCTCGGTTATCTGTCGGTATAAATTTCAATAGGACTGACTTTCATTGCATTAAAAAAGCACATTACATTACAAACCTATATTATTATTTTTGTATAAAAATTCATTAACTTTAAATTATAGGTCTCAATAATAATGTTGTGCTTAATATTTACTTACTCAATGTTTTTCTCTGGTTCAAAGAAATGGCCACTTATCTGAAAAATAAGTACTGTAATATATTATTATTATTACTGTGTTATTATTTCAAAATAACACATGCTATGAATTATGATAGCCTATATACCACACACACACACACACACAAATACTTAGTACAAATTATGCAGTAGCTTATTATTATGTAGTTTATAAAATCACTACCAGAGCGCTGCAATTGTAACAAGAAAACATTACATAGGAAAGAATATTTTATGCCAGAAATGTGTTGAAAATTGATCATAGTAAGAATTGTATCCGCAATTTCAATTTTATTAACAATGTTTGATCAGAATATGCTGCAGTCTGGTACTCAATGAAGAGAAGTTGTTCTAACCTTTGACATTTATAAGAAACTACAACTCATTTCAAAGCTTATGTAATATCTTATTGTACATCAAATATTGAAAAATTTGTAAGGTTCTGCTAAATTGAATATTCTGAACTTTATAATTTGATTTGTGACTAATATTATAATTTTCCATAACGTACTAACTTGACCAAATAATTAATAATGTGATTTTATTTGTATGTTGTATTATCCATTTAATTTCAAGGAGTTTTTAAAAATTCAGAGTGCTAATCTTTGCAGTTTTTTTACACTGATTACGATGGTGAAATATTTTTTTTTGAATTTTAAGACAAAATTTTCAAAGATTTTCTAGAAATGGGATTTGCTGGGTAACAAACTTTTCCTAGTTATTACAAAAATCGATTTTTATGCCAGTTTGAATTAAAACGAGCACAAACACACACACACACTTTCAAGGTATGTTCACAAAATATCTAATAATATTAAACTAGTGATATCTTTATATGAATATATGTCCTCATTTCTGCTCTAACGATTTATATATATTGGAAATTTTTTTAAATCGTTTTCAACCAGTGCGAATCATAGGCTTATCGAGGGGGTTTGGAGGTTGTAACCCATTACAATCCTTGAGGTTGTAACCCCCTACCCCATTGATTAAAAACTTGAAAATTGTTAACACTTTTTATAATATTCCAACTATGAGTATATGTAAGTTTTTACGTCATTATTTGTCTCGCAACAAACCCCAAACCAAGTAATAAGCAGTTACTGGTACATTATTATATAGTTTGGATTGTACCTGCTTAATGAAATGTACTAGGCTTCTTCATTGCAATTATAACGTCAGACATAAAAACAGATATTTAGTAAAATGTTTTTTGTAAGCCTAGTTGAAAAACTGTAACTTTTAAGATTGTTTCAGTAACCTAACAATGATCATCTTGTCTTGCTAATTATTCAAATTATAGACGTTTTTTTAAAAAAAAATAATAAAGTTACCCTCAGAAGGCCTTAAAACTCGCCATTTTGCGTGTAAGTTTGGAAACGTTTTCAGTTGAGGACCCCCGGTACTGGTACTCTCCCCCCCCCCCGTTTGACCATCCTAAAAACACATATGGTGCGAATGTATACTATTCAAACAGCTGATACTGCACTAGTGTTTATTTTTAATCAACTGGTATTATAAATGCTACATATCATTTGACTTTCTCAAAACTGATATATTATTAATGGAAATGTATTTGTTAATTTAATGAGATAAGAATAATGATTGTCATAAAGTTACACGCATGTTGTGCAGTTGAATCAAAACAAGCAATCGACGTAATGTCAGTTCTTTTTTCGGAAACCGGCTTTGGCGATTATGATACTGTTTTGGAATGTAACATTTATGTGTTCGAAAAACCATTCATCTTTGGGGAAATTAGTTTTAATTAGAAAAACGCGAATAACACGTCGTATTGGTATTTAACTAAAAATTTTGTTTGACAATTTATATTAAAAAATTAGCAATTGGAACGGCCACCATGGTAGGACCCAGACCTGTGACTTTGAGATTAGCACCGATCCTGACCTTTCTAAATCACATTGTTAAGGGTGAAAAGCACATTGAGGCTATTTGAGGCTATTATCGCCTTCCTAAATTTAAAGTGTGTTAGTGTAACGTGTTAAAGTTGTAAGTGTAGTGTAGTTAGGGTGTGTGTTAGACTCGGGTACCGCGAGGGACGTCTAAATCATTTCAATAGGTGCAGCTAGTTCGCACCCTCTGAGGGGTTATATATATATATATATATATATATATATATATATATATATATATATATATATATGTGTGTGTGTACGCGTGCGCGCGTGTGTATGTTGGCAGTTTTAGTTCGATTTTTTCATTTCCAAAATCCATTGAAATTAAGGAATTTATAATTTGACGGCGGTCAAGATTCATTTTTTTTTACTTTCAATACAATTTGAAAGATTAAAATGCTAATGTATGCAGATTTTAGTGCTGATTACGATGGGAAAGCAGAATTTTAACAAGAGGTTAAGATTTTAACAAATACGTTTGGAAATTAGCTTCCGTCACGTCAGCTGCGTGCCGCGATTATATAAAATCTCTGACTAGCGAAGTTCTGTCACGAAGCCAGGATAGTACGAGTAAAATCGGTCCAACCGTGTAGCCACATGCATTACGTTGCCACCGATAGGTAACAAAGTACCGAGCTACACCAACGCTGCCTAGCGGCCGATTAGTAGTACTAAGCCCAGTACGTGCTCTTGTGGCAGAACACGCAACTATTTCTGTGCTATTATGCAGTTATTTTCGTTGGACCGTTTCGGAAACGTGTCTTTACTACCGCGATTGGATTTATTGCTACACTCTTAGCTGGCATCGTCCAATACTCAATAGTACACATTCAATTTGTTGGAAAATATTAACTCTAAGTGTGCAACCCACAGCGAGTCAATTACAGTACGTTTTGCATTGTTTGCCCGGTTTCCGTTCTGCAAAAATTGATTTCTTTGTAAGAAGTTAAAAGTCTTGTGATGATAAACAAAATGATCACTGCATGCAGTTGCTTCGCCGACGTGACGGAAGAGGATTTCCAAAAGTATTTTTTTATTTTATTTTACCATCTTCTTGAAACTGATTTGACCATCGTAAAACAGCACTGAAATCTGCATAAGGTATTAGCCAGGGCCGCATTTAGGTTTTCGACGTCTGTAGGCCCTTTGGTCATCGCCCCTATTACTAGTTTGTTGGGTAACGAATTAGTCACAGCTAATACCAAAATCAATTTTTGCGCTACGTATATATTTACAATTTTACAACGAGCGAAGCGAGTCTGATTTAACTCAACCGTTCGACATTTGATTTGTGTGTTTGTTATGCAGTTTTTGCCAAACGCAATGAGCGATTGTTTTGAAATTTGCCACGAGCGTACTTTGTATAAAGCCCGAACGACGTAAGTAGGCTATGGTTTTCCCTTATTCACTTCCGTTTCAAGATGGAGGTTTTTGATTTAACGATGGCTAGGACAGTTGCTGGCTATTTCCTGTAATACTGGCTGAACGGCTCATCCCGTCACAATTGTTTTTCCTTCAAAGAGAAAGAGCATCCTTTATTTCGAACGTTAAGAACTTGCCTTTTGTCTGTGTACATATCAATACCCAATTAAATTATTTAGAAAGGTCATAAATTGAAAACGCAATATGAAAGAAACATTGTGAAATTAATAATGTGAATCTAAAGTTAAACTTAAACTTTATTAGTTCAAATACAACATAGTATTTATTCAAGACAGTAGGCCTACATGATTGAGTTTACAATAAACCATTAAGGTAATGAGGCTTACAATTTTCGCGTGTCTTTAATTTTTTAAATAATGTCTTTGTAGTCCAATGATGACATTACGTCATTTTCAGTGGCCATAATGGCTGCAGCATTTAACTTCACACTGCCCATAGAATCTTCAGGTAGTTTTCCACTCACTTTAGAGTTGAAGTCGCGACGCATTTTACTTGTGCTGAGGCAGGCCCTTCTACTAAAAATGAAGCAATAATACTTATCGTCTTCTGCTGTCTTGCCATTGCGTAAAAATTGTAATAATACAATTTTTTCAGCTACTTCTACTAATTTTTCCACTATTTTTTTTAAATTTCTTAAAATCTTTTTTTCAATGTTTGGCCCGGGCCTACTTAGGCTTAAGAGAAATACGGTATCACTGTCAGCATTTTAATCATTCAAATCGCATTGAAAATACGAAAATGAACCCCGACCGCCGTAAAATTAAATTTCTTAACTTTCACGGATTTTGAAAATTCAAAATTAAATTTAAACAGTTTTTAACGCTAATTATGATGGTGTAAACACGTTTTCAATAATATTTAAGACGAAATAGTTACGTTTTTTTTAAAGTTTTGATATCGCTGCCTTTTTGAAACTGTTGAACGAATTTCACTTGTCCAGGCTATTACAAAAATCAATTTTCGTAACAAGTTGTAATCAAATCGGATTAAAATTGCGAACGTGAACAACTAATTTCTAAAGATATACAAGATGTATACCGTATACATAACGGAATCTCAAAGGTGATCTAAAGATCAGGCTCGGTGCTAATTTCAAGGTTCCGGGTTTGGATCTTACCGTGATAGCTCATTTTCCAACGGAAATCACTTTCAGCGAAACAGCTGCGTGCCGCTATCGTGTAAAACGGCGCATAGCGATGCGGCCCATTATAAAGTAACAAATTCAGTTAATCGCCAACAAAGAGTCGCGCATATTTCGGGCGTAACCGAATCTAGGGCGTGTTTTGTAAACTGTGACACGATCAATTCAAAGCTCGAGCGGACTTGGCAGCGCGCTACTGCCTTCAGGATTACAGAGCTATTTTATTGTCGACGCCTGTTTTAAAACATTCCTGTCAACGCATTAATAAGGCTTTACGCGAGAACGTAAAGTCATTTTCGAATCCGACGCGTCTGCCAGGAAGTCGTGAGAGATTCTGTAAAATTAGTTTGGGTCAACAGGAACTGGAGTTCATGTAAAACGGTGCAATAACTTTCTCAGATTCGAAATAATCATTTCGAAATACTGCGCTTTCTTACTCACTCAAAAACGTAACCGTACGTGGGGGGGGGAAGTCGGTGTTTGTAACCGCTCCATTCATAAACGGATATTTAATATTTTTCAGATCGAAATAATCATTTCGTAGTACTTCGCTTTCCCACTCACTCTCAAAAACGTATCTGTATGTGGGGGAGTTGTAATCGCTCCATTGATAATCAGAAATTTAATATTTTTCAACAATAATCCAACTATGTCATACAGTTCACTTTAGCAAACATTTTGTCTTTTGTCAGACAACATACCAGCAAGGCAGCGCCTATATGCTAGACATGGTTATACACGCTCCGTGAAATATACCAGGCTTCTTACATTGCAACTATAACCACAGATACACAGACAGATAGTATAGGATTTGTGCTGAGTTCAACAGTAGACATCGAAGTATATTCTTAATTAATTGCCTGGTCACCGCTCCACGACAGTGCTCGTAACATTTTCCGCCAATCTAACCGGTAACCGTAATATTTACGAAAAATGTTATCGGACCAACAATTATTGGAAATTTTATGTTCTTTCTCCGTGAAGCGGTCAAAATTGTGATAGGTCTTGCCGTTCAGCCAGTATTACAAGAAATAGTCAGAAACTACCACGTCATCGTTAAATCAGAGCCGCCATTTTGAAACGGATACGAATAGAAACATATCTTACGCATATCTTAAGTCGTTCGGGCTTTATACACGGTACCTTTGTACCAAAATTCAAAACAATCGATCAATGTGTTTGGCCAAAATTGCATATACTCGTTATCGTTAAATCTGAGGTGACTATCTTAAAACGGAAGCGAACGGGAAGATATCTTACAATGTGTCGTTCAGGTTTTATACAAGGTTCCTTCACACCAAAATTCAAAACAATCGATCAATGTGTTTGGCCAAAATTACATATACTCGTTATCGTTAAATCTGAGGTGACTATCTTAAAACGGAAGCGAACGGGAAGATATCTTACAATGTGTCGTTCAGGTTTTATACAAGGTTCCTTCACACCAAAATTCAAAACAATCGATCAATGTGTTTGGCCAAAATTACATATACTCGTTATCGTTAAATCTGAGGTGACTATCTTAAAACGGAAGCGAACGGGAAGATATCTTACAATGTGTCGTTCAGGTTTTATACAAGGTTCCTTCACACCAAAATTCAAAACAATCGATCAATGTGTTTGGCCAAAATTGCATATACTCGTTATCGTTAAATCTGAGGTGACTATCTTAAAACGGAAGCGAACGGGAAGATATCTTACAATGTGTCGTTCAGGTTTTATACAAGGTTCCTTCACACCAAAATTCAAAACAATCGATCAATGTGTTTGGCCAAAATTACATATACTCGTTATCGTTAAATCTGAGGTGACTATCTTAAAACGGAAGCGAACGGGAAGATATCTTACAATGTGTCGTTCAGGTTTTATACAAGGTTCCTTCACACCAAAATTCAAAACAATCGATCAATGTGTTTGGCCAAAATTACATATACTCGTTATCGTTAAATCTGAGGTGACTATCTTAAAACGGAAACGAACGGGAAGATATCTTACAATGTGTCGTTCAGGTTTTATACAAGGTTCCTTCACACCAAAATTCAAAACAATCGATCAATGTGTTTGGCCAAAATTGCATATACTCGTTATCGTTAAATCTGAGGTGACTATCTTAAAACGGAAGCGAACGCGGAAGATATCTTACAATGTGTCGTTCAGGTTTTATACAAGGTTCCTTCACACCAAAATTCAAAACAATCGATCAATGTGTTTGGCCAAAATTACATATACTCGTTATCGTTAAATCTGAGGTGACTATCTTAAAACGGAAGCGAACGGGAAGATATCTTACAATGTGTCGTTCAGGTTTTATACAAGGTTCCTTCACACCAAAATTCAAAACAATCGATCAATGTGTTTGGCCAAAATTACATATACTCGTTATCGTTAAATCTGAGGTGACTATCTTAAAACGGAAGCGAACGGGAAGATATCTTACAATGTGTCGTTCAGGTTTTACACAAGGTTCCTTCACACCAAAATTCAAAACAATCGATCAATGTGTTTGGCCAAAATTGTTTAACAAACACAAACCAAATGCCGAACGGTTGAGTTCAGAGACCTCGCTTCGTTCGGTCAATAATTCTTATTAAGTAACATATCAATTGCTCTTGTAATTGAACTTCTCAGTTCATTATTTTCACTCAAAGTTTGTGCGCGTGTGAATCGTATAAACATAAAGTAAATAATTATTTTAAAAAAAATGTTTACAAGCTAAATTGAACTACCGTAACGTGTAAGATTATAAGGCCGAGTGGCCACCAAATGCGGAGCCGAGTTACAATGAGCGCTCCGGACTATTCACTAAAAAAAAAAAATCAAACTTGTTGTTTTTAATGTAAGTGCGGCCACTGAAAGCATAACGGTGATGAACGGAATTAAACTGCGTCGATTCTGTCTATGTTAGGTTTTGAAGCTGACTTCGCTTCCCCCGCTACGCTGACCGCGCCTGCAAACTTATTATTTCTCGTTGTCTAGGTTACGGTTTTTAAACATACTTCCTAGAATCCATTACAGTAGGCTTAAATATTTAGGTTTAAGGTATACAAACGCATTCTTTAAACTGACTGAACTCCGCTTCCGGTTACCGTTCGTCTTTATCCGCATTTGGTGACCGCCCGGCCTAGTATGAAAACCAAAAAGCATTTAAAAACATCCTCATTTCTCACTAATCACTCAAGTTATAGCAGTTTTCCTAGAAAATAACAGAAAACAAAGCTGCCTTCAGAAGGCCTAAAAAACTTACCATTTTGCGTCTAAGTTTTAAAAAATTTCTTTTGAGACCCCCGGTAGTGGTAACCTTCCTTATCCCATTTGACCACCCTCCTGTCTAAAATATTAAGGTGGTGAAATAAATCGAACTTGAAATTGTAATCGATTATTTTAAGAGAATATGATACATATTACAACTTAGTATATAATTTTTGTATATAGATTACGATAGAGTAAAATCGTTGAAACTAACATGAAAATACTACGAAATGAGACGAGGATTTACGAATATGCACGAGATAGTCCGACAGTCAGTATTGAAATAAGTCGCCTAGTTCCACTGCTATCTAGCGGCAATATTTAGAGTTAGCGACACTGTATGTTTTTTTTTTGCAAAATACAGTGGTCATTTAACAGTTTACTAAAATGTTAAGCCTACCAAAATGTCCCGAACGTATAAATCCGTAAATATAAGTCCCAAAATAAAAGTACGTACATATTTTTTGTTATTTTATCATCATAATTCTTTATTACAATCATGATTTGTTTAATTTGAACTTTGTAAAAATAAACAAAACATAATCTATCTATTTACCAACTTTACATTGAAACGATTTAATCTGTGTAAGTATTTTAATGTTATATGCACTAAAATACAGTATATTTTTATTATTGGCCTATTTTCATTGGAAAAATGAGCAAACTTAGCACAATTATGGTAAGATCCAGACCCGGGACCTTCAAATGAGCACCGATCCTGACCTTTAGATCACAAATCGCAATGCTTACGCTTTCAAATGACAGAATCGAAGTGATCTAGTACCTTAAATCACGTGACACTGTGAACTCGACGGTCTGAGCACGTAACGGTCTCATAGTGGCAGTGGCTAGGAGCGGACGAAAATGACCTCATATATTGTCGGCGAAACTAGTGCCATGTAAATTATATTAATGGTGAAATTTCGATTGACCAGGGCTCATTTGATATGCTGTATTATTTGATTCTAGACGTCTCACTATATTTATTAGCGAATTTCCATTGCAGCTGATTTTATTGTAAAACTCAAGACTTTAAAAAAGTTCCAATCGTGAAATTTTGAGGTTATGCTTATTTTTAACATTTAAAGTTTTATGGTTCAGCAGAGATCAAGCTCAGCGAACGGATATTTCCTCTCGTCTAAGAATGTTACTAGCTAGACAGATTAATGACAAATATATTTGGCCGTACGCGTAGGTTAACCTCAAAAGTGACAACGGTAAATATTTTTAAAAATATGTTTACAAAATACGTTTCCAAAACAGTATTAGTAAATCGCTTTGTTAAGTGACATATTTTCATAACATTTGCCGGTGTTATCTCTTTTGATCGCGGCGCCCAACATCAAAGAAGAAGAAAACATCAACACTACAACACCAGTGCCACATCAATCTAGCGCCAACGTAACCTCAAAGCGTGCAGGAAGTGTTACAGCGGAAGTGTATCGACAACTACATAACAACCCACTTAGCAAGGCAGGGGATGGGACATAGAAGCCGCCCTTGTAATGTTTATATTTGGGTAGCACTGATTTAAGAATAACTGTGGTTTTAATAATCGGGGTTAAATGTTTCGGACAGCTCTGAACGCCGCTTGGTTATTTGGAAGAAATACTGTAATAGGCCTGAACAACACCTGCTATGATTTTTAAAAAACATCTGGGTGTGATGAAATCAGCTGTTGGTGGCCACGTGGGTTTTTTTAGTGCTTGTGAAATAGATTTTAGGTTCTGAATAAGTTTAACCTCAATTGAAAAGATTGGCCAAGTTTTCTTAGACGCAATCTGGTGATCGTAACCGTTAAAGTTCTGTTATTGAAAATAAAATAAACAATAAAAATCGTGTATCATGTTTTCTCTTCTTTTTTATTTTTATTTACGACAATTTGTTCAAAAACACGACACATTAACATAGTCAGTCTTTAACAACATAACCTGAAATTTATTATAGTGTATCAGCTGTTCAATGAAGTCAGCTACTTTGCGAATTAATATAAAACAACTGATTTTTTAATATAACTACCAAAATTAAATTAACAATTCATTTCATGTACTTAAATCGATCAAATTCTTTTTAGTTTCCGTAGTGTAGTGGTTATCGCGTGTACGTCACACGCGTAAGATCTCCGGTTCGATCCCGGCAGAAACACAGACATTTTTAATTATAGTTAATTTAATATGAGACTTGCGACCCGCAAAATATACTGTTATATATTAATATAAACATTTTCCTCGCATCACGCGTCCCTCAAAATTCAACATCAAAACCAGTCCTAAAAACATTATACATGTTAAAACTTAGGTGTAACTTGTGGTCAACTGTGACCGCTACTGAAAATTGGAGCCTATTATTGGGCAGCATTTTACTTCTTAGTTAGGAAATGTCCTTGGACCTGTACTTTACCTGTTGTACACTAGGGACATCCTTCAAGAAATCGATACAAATATTACAGCAACGTTCGCGGATGACAACAGTTTTGGCGGCAGGAAATACTGCAGAAGAAGCATTTTTTTTTTTTTTTAGACCAACACTTTAGGATCTTTTTTCTACGATAATATTTTTTGTAATTACTCTAGAACAGAGTGGCTATAATATAATAATAAAAGTACTGCTTTTGCTGATTAATGTCGCGTATAATGGAACAAATAAATGTTTGCGTTCTTCAAGACTGACGGAGTTACGATTTCCTCTTGATCAGATAGGCGCAACGGAAGTCACTTGATATGCGCGAAATGGAACTGCCGTCAGGTTCGTTTACAGTTTTCAGTGAAATTCCAAATGCAGTTTTTTGCAGATTTTAACTCTGATTACGATTTTGAAATAATATTTTCAAAAACCTGTAAGTTGAAAATGTTACGGGTTTGAAATAGCCGCTACTTTTAAATCGTCGAACGATTTAAGCAAGGCAACGAACTTGTCCAAGTTCTAACAAAATCGATTTGTATGCCTAGTTTGAATGAAATTGGGCACAATTGCTGTCGTGAAAATATTGATTCATGCACATTATAAAAACTTTAAAGAACCATCAATTGACTGTAACGGTAAGGACTGGTCTTTATTTTACAGTGACAGCCTCTCCAATGGCTATTGAAATCCGCTTAAATAATTTTGAATGTGTGTAGTGTAACCAACAATATCGTGTTTTTGTTCCTTCTTCTGAGTTACATTGTGAACAAAGTTCTTGTCGCTGTCAAAAAAACTGGCGGTAATCAGTACGAGATAGTTTCGAAAAGCTCTCGGAAATGGTCAATAAACATTTATTGAAAGTACTTCTAGTGTTAACCTTATTTTCGTTCAAAATACTCCACTCCTGCATGGACACTTTTTTTTCACCGTGCATAAAATTGTTGTAAACACGCCTGAAAACCATTTTTGGAAATCTCGCATTTACCATTTTTGGAAAGCCGCTTCGTCGCATTTACCACCTCTTGCGAATCAGCGAAACTTCAAGTGTCACTTAAATCGTGGGAAAAGGTAAAAATCCGTTGGTACAAGGTCGGGAAAGTAGAGATGTTCCAGAGTGGTAACATTGTGCTTGGCAAGGTGTTGTTTTACCATCAACGATCGATGTGACAGGGCGTTGTCATACAACAAAAACCATTCGTTCCCTGCTTATTTTCATCTAACTGCATCTCGTAGCCGTTTCTGGGTCTCCTTGTACAGTTCTTTGTTAACTGTTTTCCCTTCACGAATAAATTCGCACTGAATCAAGGCATGGTAATAAAAAAACCACCTCCAAGATCACTTTACCGCGACTTCTGTACAAGCGAAATGTTTCCTCTTGGTGATGTTCTTGATTTCGATTCAGCAGACTGACTTTTAGTCTGAGAGTCGTATAGCAAGCACTGTATTTTTTATTATTGGATTTTTACCGGTTTCCTCGACTGAAAATGACATTGAAGGGTCTTCGTTTAGCTGATTCGCAAGAGATGATGGAAAATACGACGAAGCGACTAAACGAAATTTTCAAACATGGCTTTCAGGAGTGTTTCCAATAATTGTATAAATAGCGGAAGAAGTGTATACATACAGGAGGAAGGTATTTAGAAGGAAATTAAGGTTAAAATATTATACATGCTTTCAATAAATTTTCATTGGCCAATTCCGAGAACGTTTTGACCCTGCCTCGTAAAAAGGTGGTAAATAGTTTAACGAAAGAAACGTAATAAGTCGTTCAAACGTTATCAGTACAATATTGTAAACACTGATTACAAATGAGCCCCTTCTTTTGCGTAATTAGTAAATAAGCTTTTAACAACAATTAATTAATTCCACCCTTTTTGCCCCCCCTCTCTTGAACCCGCCTGCAGGTTGTAACGGATATGTTTTGACCTTCGAGTCAAGTAATTAGGGTTATCTGGTTACAAGAATGGCTCAGTACGCCCTCGGGTAGGTACTCTTAAAGATTACCGTTTTCACTGTGCCGCCGCTAAAAGTGAGTTTGGAAAGTTAAAAAAATCCCTCGACCTGTAACTTACATTTACCGTTATATTCTTTTAAACATTTGATTTAACAGTTTTTATTATCTGTAGTTATACATTTTTTATAAACTGTATTATCTGTAGGCTATAAGGTTTCAGTGGATATTAAATTTTTGAGATATTTATTTATACATGTTTTAACATGGATTGCTGTAGGTAAAAAGGGAATTTTTAAAAGGTGTAAGCCCGTAAATAAAAAAAGGCCACTGGGTACAAAAAATTTTCTTACCAAATTTAAATTAAACGGACCGAAATTGCAAATGTTTTAAGTGATGTAATTCGCATATATTGTGTTCTAAAGATTGACGCAGCTGTCTCTCTAACGTGATAGAAGCGAATTTCCAAAATATTTTAGCATTTAGACGTATGAATTAGGCTACATTGCAAATACAAAAATGTATCCTGACCGCAGTCAAATTGAATTTCTTAACTTTAACGGATTTTGAAAATTCAAATTGCTAATGCATGCAGTTTTTTATCTCTGATTACGATGGTGAAATAAGATTATAAAAAACGTTAAAGTCTAAAAAAAGTTAACGAATTCTTAAAAATTTGACAAGGTCGTAATTTTGAAACTGTTGAACGAATTTTGCTGGTTATCGAACTTGTCGAATTTTGCTATTAACAAAATCGATTTTTTTGCCAAATCGGACCAAAATTTCGAACGTGAGTGTGCTAAAACACACACACACACACACACACACACACACACACACACACACACACACACACACACACACACACACATCTTACATTTTAAGGACCACACAAAAAGTGATTTAGAAGTCTGGATCGGTTCTCATTTCATGGTACCGGACCTGAGACTTATTATATTAAATATTAGATTTTCCAATGGAAATTCACTAATATAGACAGTAGATAACTAACAATTATTTTGAAATTTGAAATTTTACAGTATATCACTTGTAAATAACCTGCAAAGGTCGAAACCAGTAGTGAGTAACAATCCTGTGCAGTGGATTAGAGCTGTATTTTTATTTATAAACCCAGTTAACTTTAATTGAAAATGTTTTGAATATTTTCTGAAAAATGTCTTTTTCCGACACTCTGTACTCTCTTAAATGAAAACTTAGGTAAACAAAGAAATAAGATATCCAGTTAGTTTTATACATTCAAAATATAATTTATTACATACAAAGAACAACAATTTTTACATAACATTTAATATTTTCAAAATTAAATATGGCTTTAAGAATGTCACATACATAAACACAGAAAACATTACCTAAGTACTGAAATGGAATTTTAATGTTTTTCATATTAAATAATGTATTTTAAAAATAAATAAATTCTCTACATCGTTTATAATAATATCTGTACAATTAAATACTTATTTTATGAAATATACAAGTCTAAACAATAATTAATTAAGAACACCATAAAATTGGGTCTGCTATTTTGTGTTTTTATAAAAAAAACATCAAAGTTTACATTGTAAGTTTGCACTTTTTAACGTGGTTGTTTCATTTGAAATTGGCCTACTGTACAAACAGTAGCCGCATGGGGTTGCCAGTGGAAAAATAACAGTTACTTAATGAATTACAATGGTTCTCTTTTTGCTTCTAAATTGAAACAGTTTTTAAAAAAGGCGCTAGATAACGTCATATGTAATTTTCAGCTAAATGTTTAATTTTAAAAAAAATGCTTACAGAAATTTTAAAATCTGGCTTCGATTTAAAAATTTCTGCGTTGAAAATTTCTGATTTCTGTGTGCCATAGACTTTACTGTACACACTTCCTGTTATTAATATATAAAAAATGTTACTAAATGTGTAAAACTTGCGAATTTTATAAGCAAATTACAAGAGACAACAGTTTGGGCGTTTTTAACACGACTACAAAGTAACAACCTACTTTGTCTTGTGTGTAAAATGATAGTTGATACTGTAACAACCAATTCTTGGTAAATTATTGGAAAACACAAGCGCATAATGATGGACCAATATTTTATAAATTCTTGAATTTCTGTAAAAAAACTGCAAACTAAATGTACATGGAAGCTATCGATACGATATTTCACAAACACTTTTTCAACAATTCTAAAGTATTTTACATATTACAAATATTCGTTTTAAATTATATTTTTAAATAAACAATTTGTTAAACTATTCCCAAATAAAATTTGAGAATATTTTAAAGGGAATATTTTTTTAAGTCGCATAAACAGCAACTTAGTTTACCTAATTTTTTATTTAACTCAAGTTTAAATCGTTTTATCCTTTACTAAAACTAGACTGATTCTATTTTTAACTATTAGGAATCTAAATTAAAACACTTCAAACAACATAATTGTGAATAAATACCCTTTACCATATAACACTGAACGTGCATACTAAAATTGCCTTGTAAAACAGTTTTTTTAATAAGTAAGTACAAATATGAAATAACAGCATTAATTAAAATTTCCATTTTTTATATTGTGCAAAAAAATAGACATACATTTTAAATGAACCATAATTTCAATTATACAAACAACTTTTAAAGTTTGAAATGATTTTGTATTGTTTATTCTGACGTTTACCATTATTTGTGTGTATGGAAACAATACACAATATTTCCAGGGTATGGATCAACTCTCGTGATCAAGTGTCAAACGACACTTAGCCTAAATAAAAACAGATTTTGTTTATTTTTACAGTTTTTCAAGGCAGACATTGAGAACAGTTGATCCATAGTCTCGAAACATCCTGTATTCTTTCTGTATTATACACAAGCTTCTGGAAAATTTAATTTAACTAACAATTTTTTTAGAAGTAGTCACTTCCAGTCTAGATATATACAAGAACAATATATGCTGTGAGGTATACATCACGGATTCAAGCGTGCAGCGAAAGCAAATGTTTATACCCATATTTTGTCAACCGCGACCATACAAATTTTCACTTCAAAAATGCATTTTATTAATCATTAAACAAAAACAGTAAAGTGCGCGGATGGATGTGTTAGAGCGTTATGTGCGGCAAACTGAATTTTTCCCCGTGCAAAACATACACCCACACCCCGCGATAAGAAGTAGTCCCTTCAAAAACTTATGTCGGAACAACTGTTTAGCCGGTATGGATACGAGAACGGGATAGTACCCAAGAGTTTCCTAATTCGGACGCCATTTACGGCTAATACAATAAAAGCAACTTTAGTGTTACGAATATATTTGGAACTAGCTCACCAAGACGATTAATTTGGGTATATCATGGGCGTTCCATATCTGTAAACTGTTGAACATTTCTGAGATCCAAAACAATGGATTTTCCTCTTTATATATTAGTGTAGGCTAAATGGAAACCGTCTGAATAAACAATAACATGAATATTCCATCGTTAAGTAACTATTTTAAAAACATAAACATTTTATAGCTTAAACTCTTCTATAACAAGCTAGTTTACAGTCACAAGTTTCTTTCTGAATTGGTAGATAAATTTGTAAATTACTATTTTTGTGTGAAGATTGTTTCGTAGTCTTGTAATTTGTCTGCATATCACTAAAACGCGTTTCGGATTTCAAACCGACATTATCAGTGAATGTTCTGTGTGTGTACTACAATGTCACGCAACGTTGCTACAACGATATAGAAACAGAACACTTTTAAAACTGGGTGAGCCAGTCAAACCTGATGTTTCCGAAATAATTGTAAACATTCAATAAACAATATCGGTAGAATTTAAAATAAAACCAAAAAACGCAGCAATTGAATGATGGCTGTTTACCAATGCACTGTACACATAGGAATTTAACTGATAATGTTTGACTGTAACCGAGTCCAAAAATACACGATTAAACTTCTAACGACCCTTCACACATAAAGGTAACTTTAAAATGATAACAACATATGTCAGTTTCAAAATTCGATAAAGTTGTAAAGAAGACGTACATCCGAAACGCTTAAAGAATAATTTAGTTTCCTAAACGGTCGTTAGGTGATGTTGCTAGCGGCTGGTAAAATTTTGTATATTTGAACTATGCGTAAATAAATAGTATTTTAATTAAAATTATTTATAACTTAATTGAAAAAATATACAAAATATAATTACTACTAATATAATATTTTATATATATATATCACATAAAGTAAATTTGTGAAAAAATAATAAAACACGTAAAAAAGAGTTAGGTACATTAAAGTAGCAAATAAGACAAGTGGATTTTTTTTAATAGGGGGAATAATTAATTTAAATAATATTGAAATGGGTTTTTAAATGAAGTTGTACTTAAAATATAATTTTGATTTAAAACAAAATTTTATGTAACGTTTCGTAAACTAAATGCCATCATCAGTAGAAATAGCGACACATTTTTTTTGTACTTAACGCTGGATGGTACCTACATAAAAAATTTCAAAAAAACGTATGGTTAATGGAACAGAACGTATGTGTGGCCAGATGGACGGACGTTATGTCTACGTCACATACTGTGGTAAAATAATTTTTGATTTGACAAATGAGGAATGTAAAATTAAGAATATATCATGATTTGTGCAAGTCCTAAATAATGTGAAAACATTAATTAACGGTGTATTAAAAACATAAAACTTTTCCATATGCAAGATTCAAAGGCAAAAAAAATGTGTTAGGAATCTTGAAAATTACGGCGGAGACAGCTGATGGATTTAGCGATCCCACCGTCTTCCAGCTCATACTACTCACTCATTAACTCAAGACACACACACACACACACACACACACACACTCGAACTAAAATTGCACACGATAATGTGCTAACGCGCGCTCACACACACTCACATAGGCTTCAAATTTTAACGACCACTTAAATGTCTTTTATAGGTCGTGATCGGCCCCTGGTCTACATAGCCCCGTCGCTGAAGTGATGGAAGCGAATTTCCAAAAGCGGTTCTTTCCGTCTTACCCCTCTCGTTGAAACTCCGATTTCACCGTCATAAACAGCATTAAAGCCGTTAACGATTAGTATTGTAAACTTTCAAATTGCAATGAAAATAATGAAAATGAACCCTGACCGTCGTCAAATTAAATTCTTTAACTTCAACGGATTTTGAAAATTCAAAACGTTTTTTGTACAGTTTTTAACGCTGATTGCGTTGGTGAAATTAGATTTGCAAAAGTATTTTCAAAAATAATTTTTTAATCTTTCACCAAAATTGGATTTTTTGCGAAGTTTGAATTACATCAGTCTAAGATTGTGAACGTAAATACAAGCGCACGCCACACACACACACACACACACTGCTTTACGTATCTTGGCTAATTCTAAAGTGTAAAGCGACCCGTGCTGATTGTGAATGACACCGGCCTAATCGTGTATCTGGGTACCTCCCACCTTACCAATGCATGCGGGGCTCTAAATGTTATTATATGCCCAATTTTCCTAGCCACTCATGTGAACATGAGCAAGCATGTAAAATACAATGAGCAGGATTTCAACACAACAAACAACTGGCCAACACAATCTCCGTGATAAGAGTCAAGAAAAAGATAAATTGTGAGGAAATTAGCAGAGCAATCTGCAAACAATTCAGTATCGAACTGGGAAGTGACCAGTTAGAAATGGGAGGGGTGCCCACCTTGAATCCTTCCCAAATCTTAGATTTTATAATGCCTTAAGTGAGCATCTCGGGAATATAGAAAGAGGCACAATGACCTACAAAGTTCGTAGTGTAATAATAACCAGAAAACTTCATTCATTCAACGGCGTAAATCAAGAAATGTGTTTCATTTTTCAAAATTAAAAAATGTCAGGCCTATATGATCTCAGTGTACTAAATTCGAAACGTTAGAAATTTATTGTTAGAAAGTAGCCAAAAAATCGAGGAAAACGGACGAAGGTCAGAGTTTCTTTTCATTTTTTTAAGGCGTTGCAAAGGTTTTTGGATAATTACAGTTATAGCCTTTACATAAAAGTAGGTTTTAATCATATAAGTACTTTCTTCAGATTTTATTCTTAAATTGACTTGTTCACACATTTCCATAGTTTTGACACACCCAGTATATCTTCCTGAGGATGGCTAGTGGCGAAACGTTTAGATTTAAACATTTTTCAAAACTATTTTTACATTTAAACAGCCTAAACAAAACTAAATAAATTCTATCAATGAAACTTGTACACATTTAATTTGAAAATTTGCTAGTGTTGTGTTAGGTTATTATAATTTGATGAGTGTAGTTACTTCATACTTGGATACTGGTGCTTTAGTGTACCTCGTCGTTGGACGGAACTGGAAAAAAGTAATTAACGATATTAGTTCATCATATCATTATCAAAATTCTTAAAAATAATACCGGCACGCAGCTGTCTCGCTAACTAGGTGGAAACTTGTTTCAAACAATAATAATTTCGTTATCATAAACAGTATTAAAATGCTAATTTATGCAGAATTTAAAGATGATTAAGGTGGTAAAATATGATATTCAAAAAAGTAATGACGTTTTTTCAAGTTTTGAATGGCCGCCGTATTGAAACGTTTTGATATGATTTTGCTGAAAAAATAACCTGTCCGAGCTATTATCAAATTCTATTTTTGACGAAATGGCATGTTAATCATTCAAAATATTTTGAAAATACGGAAATGAACTCAACAGCTGTAATACTGATTTTTTTTCAACGAAATTTGAAAATTTTAAATGTCAATTTATACAGATTTAAATTTTAACGCTGGTTACCATTATGAACGCCATATACATTCTTATAGTTTCGAGGAAGTTGACGACGACGATGAGTGAAAACAAGTTAATCTACATTTTCAAAACTTCGTGTATTGTTCTGAAAAAACAAGAGTTGATCCACATTTTCGAAACGTCGTGTATTTCCGTTTCTATAGAAACGGAAAATGAACCACACTCTCGAAACGTCGTAAATTGTTCTATAAGAAAGAGAGTTAATCCACACTACGAAACGTCGTTTATTGTTCTATAGAAATGAGTTTTAATCCACACTCTAAAACTTCATGTACTGTTCTATTAGAACGAGGGTTGATCCAAACTTCGAAAAGTTATGCATTATTCTACAGAAACGACATTTGATCCACATTTTCGATATTTCATGTATGGTTCTAAGAAAACGAAAGTGATCCACACTTTTGAAAAGTCTTGTTTTGTTCTAAGAAGTCGAAAGTGAATTCACACTTTCAAAACGTCATGTATTTGTCTACATGAAACGATAATTGATACATATTTTTGAAACTTCGCATAATGTTCTAAGGAAATGAGAAATGATCAACACTCTCGAAACGTCGTGTATGAAGGAAACGAGAAATGATCCACTCTCGAAACGTCGTGTATTGTTCAAGGTAACGAGAATTGATCAGTACTTTCGAAACATTGTGTATTGTTATACGGAAGCGAGAGTTGATCAACACTCTGTTAGTCTTGAATTGTTCTAAGAAAGCGAGAGTTGATCCACACTCTCGAAACGGCATGTTTGTTCTAATACACAAATGATAGCAATTACCCGATTTTAAAAAATGATAACGTACTTTAAATCATAACGCATTTTAATGCAGGCTACTTACTTGAAATAATTCATTATGACATTGTCTCACATGAAACATTTGGGCCGAGAGAAGTCGACCCCCATGCCGGCGCTGAAAGACCCTAGACTGGCCACGTTGGGAGTCGAAGTAGTGGAGATGGTCGACTCTGATTTCACTAGAATAAAAAAAAAACATTAAACTGGTAGTTGAAATAGCAGTAGAACTCGCAGTATATTAAGTAATTGCCTGGACAGCGCTCTGGCGCGGTCGTGACCTTTTCCGCCAATTTAACAGGTAATTTGTATGTGTGTGCGTGCGTGCGCGCGCGTGTGTGTCTATGTGTGTGTGTGTGTGAGAGAGAGAGCGCTCGTAGATTCAATGAATTTTGAATTTTTACATGAAGCCCATATCTCGGACCAACGTTCCGTAACTGTATTTAGGATATTGGCTATATAACCTAACATGTTCGACATAGGCCTACCTTCAGGAGTCGGCCAGTAAGGATAACGTATCGTCGAATCCACCATGGTGTTGTCGTGTCTTCTGGCGGCGCAGGAAGAAAAGTTGGGCGTGAAGCTGCTTCCCCCGGAACCTGCGAAATAACAGAACTGCGGTGAAACGGAATATAAATACATAATGGCTTAAGCGGATTTCCAAAAACATAATATTAATAAAATCCGTTATGGAAAATTGCTGTCATTCCAAATATTTTTCAAAATCATTCATTTTTAACTATAAGGCCTACATTGTTTTAAAAATCTGGTTTCATAGTCGTAATCAGCGTTTAAATGAGTATAAATTAGTAGCAATGCGGAGCGGAGTTGTGCTGAGCGGAGTGGACTACTTATTCAAAACCTAACCTATTGTTTTTAATGTAAGTACGGCTGCTGGAGGCGTAGCAGAACCATAAAACGTCGCTTGACTCCGCTCAGCTCCGTTACGGTTTCAGTAGCCGCCGCACTTACATTAAAAGTAATAGGTTACGTTTTGAATACGTAGTCCGCTCCGCATTTAATGACCACCCAACCTTACTGTCTTAAATATACAAATTCCACTAAAAATAAGAAAATAATTCTTTTTACAAAAGTGTTCATTTTCGTATTGTCAAATGTAGTCTAATTAGTAAATTTTAAATGATAATTTATGCATATTTTATCGAATGAACTGTGAACGGTTGAACAGTTTTCGATGGGTAACGAACTTGTACCTGTTATTGGAAAAAGTCGATTATCTTGCCAGGTTTGAATCAAGCGTGGTAAATGTTTTAATGACCCCACCAAACGTGATCTAGTCGCTATCGGTGGTCATTTCAAGGTCCCAAAACTGGGACTTAATGATGCTCCAATATTGCTCACTGGCGTTGGAAGTTCACTATAAGGCCGACTGGCCACTAAATGCGGAGAGGACTACTCATTCAAAACCTAACCTACTGTTTTTAATATAAGTGCAGCCACTGAAAGCGTAACTGAATTAAGCGGAGTGAAGCGGCGTCACTGAGCTCTGCTCCACTTTGCTTCGACTCTGTCTAGGTCTGTTTTGAAGCTGACTCTGCTTCCTCCAATACGCTGACCACGCCTACAAACTTATTTTCCTTGTTATTTAGGTTACTATTGCCGAGGTTACGGTTTTAATCGTAATAGTTTCCTTGAATGTGTTACAGTACTCCTACACATTTAGATTTAAAAGATACAAATCAGCGTTCTTCACTGGTTGAACACCGCTTCCGGTTGCCGTTCATCTTCATTTCGCTCCGCATTTGATGGCCTAAATAATAGAGTTTGAATTAAAAACTTCTTTAGGCGGGTGTAGTGCGTTTTTTAATGAGAGAGAAAACTTGCGCTAGCACGAATAACATGTAAAAAACGCTTGCCGTAAACGCATTATTAGTATTCTTGAAGTGAATTTAAGTCTACCAGTTAACTGCTTATTTTTATATGCATTTTTTCACGTGTTATGACATTTACTTATTTTAATAAACAAGGAGAGGTTAGTTCAAAACTCGTTGCTGATTAACTCTTTTTTACATTTAATATTTATTTGTAATAATTTCAATAATAAATATTTAATTATAATTGACGTCAATTATTATAATTAATTACTACATTATAATTAATTATAAATATACTACATACCCAACGCATCTAGCAAAAAATTATTTAGAGAGTTTATGATGTATATAAGTGTTTTATAACAGTTGTGAGTTGTATCAGTAATATAATTGACCAATACAAACCAATAATGTACACGGGATACTTCAAGTTTCATGTATGTCGGCCGTTCCCTCAACCTCTACAATTTTTTTCAGATATCGTCTTTGTTTTGTTTCAGAGAGGAAAAGGAAGAGATTCATTTCAACAGACTGCCTTGAAGGCAATAAAATCCTGCAGTACTTTGCTGGTGGTGTGGTTGCTTCAGTAAGCAAGACGTGGGACGTTTATTGATAAGGCCGGGAGACCACCAAATGCGAATCGGAGAGGACTACGCATTCAAAACCACTGGAGCGAAACGGAGCTGAGCGGAGCAAGCGACGTCACATTGCCCTGCTTCGCTTTCAGTGGCCGCACTTACGTTAAAAACAATAGGTTAGATTTTGAATGCGTAATCCGCTTCGCTCCGTAATTGGTGGCCACTCAGCCTAAATGCGAACCAAGAGGTGAGAATTAATTATTAAATCCCTAGAGTTGTGACCGACGGATTTTAGCAATTCGTTTAGGCTAACCTAACCTAACAAAACTTGATCTAATCTAACCTAACCTAATCTAACAAACTTTATCTAACCTAACCTAAACTTACCTAGAGTTGTGCCCAAAGGGTTGTACGAGTTCATAGTGGTAATCTGCATCTGCTGTACAGGCTGTAGTTGGCTCGTTAACTGTTAACAGAATTAGAAATTCATATTTCAGGCGTTAAAAATTCCTTGCATTCAGTTATTTCACAAAATAGTCCAGTCGAACTATTAAAAAAAAAATCACAGCGCGCAGCTGTCTCGCTGACGTTATGGAAGCAAATTTCCAAAAGTAATTTATCTTAACTTTTTTATTTAAAAAATTCGCGTTCACTATCATAACTAGCATGAAAATCTTCATATACTAGCATATTAACGTTTTTCAATTGAAAAAAAAATACGAAAAATATCCCTGACCGCCATCAAATTAAATTTCAACTTATTTAAAAAACTCGTAATGCTAATTTATGCAATTTTTAACGACGATGAAATCAGGTTTTTTAAAAAAAATTAGACAAAAACGTTATGAACTTTTAATGATTTGAAATGACCGCCATTTTAAAACTGATAAACGAATTTCGCTGATTAAAGAACTTGTCCAAGCTATGACCAGAACACATTTTTACGCTAAGTTTTAATCAAGTCAAACTAAAATTACGAATATAAACATTTTTAATAGCCGTATCAAAAAGTGATCTAGATATCAGAGAAGGCGCTCATTTCAAGGTCTCTGGCTGGGTCTTACCATGATGGTCCCAAATAATAATGTTATTTTATTAATAATATCTGTTATGCAAATTAAGTTCCACCACGTCTTGTTACATAAATTTAATACGAGACTTTATAAAAACTTACTCTACATTTTTAAGTGTTGAATTTTACCTGAGACTGTAACGGATAGCTGCTGAGACCAGAGTGTCCGTGGGATGAAGGGCTACGCCCCACCCCGACTTGGCAAGGGTTGTAACTCGACAGAGAAGGCGGTTGGACAGACCAGGTGCTCCTGAAAGAACAAAATCAAAAAGGTTACATTAAAAAAATATATTTTAAACCGGTTGTAGGAAATAAATCACAAAGTGTGGGTTTATAATGTCCAGTGTTATTAAAATGTGCATAAACGGTTAATTTTAAGTTTCTCTTTCAAACTTTTGGTCCGATTTGATTCAAATTTGGCACAAAAATGGGTGGGGGCAAATTCGATGCCCAGAAAAATCTGTACAACGGTTTGAAAATGATGGTCATTTAAATATTTTAAAAAATTTATAAATTTTCTTGTTAATTTTTTTTTGAAAATCTGATATCCCCGTTGTAATCAGCATTAAAAACTGCATAAATAAGCATTTTGAATTTTCAGAATCCGTTCATATTAAGAAATTGAATCTGACAGCGGTCAGGGTTTTTAATTGCAATTCGAAACTTTTTTTACGCAATTTTGGTCAAACGCGTTGAACGATTGTTTTGAAATTTGGTAAGGTTGTAGCCTACCTTGTATAAAGCTCGGAAGAAATACATGTAAGATTTGTTTCTCATTCCCTGTCACTTCAAGATCGCGATCTTTGATTTAATGATGACTAATGTAGTTACTGGTAATTTCCTGTAATAGTGGCTGTACGGCAAGACCTGTTATAATTTTGACAGCTTCTAAAAAATAATTTCCAATAAAGTTTGTCCAGTAACATTTTCTTCTAAATATTACGGTACCGGTTGAATTGGCGGAAAAGGTTACAAGCGCTGGCTAGGCAATTAATTAAGCCTGTATTTGTGAGGTCTTTCTGACCTTTGAACTACTAGCTAACAAAAAACAAATTATTGTCTACACAGAAATCTGTTTATGCACTTTTTAAGTATTTTGCTTGCGGAATTTACGACTACGACATATGGTCAAGAAGCAATATACACTAGTGAACTGACGAAACTACAAGTGAGACTGTCAATGACTGCTACTGAGAGCACTGTTCTTGGCACTAAGCAGTGAGCAGTTGTGATTGCTCTTCAACTAACCTGCTCCCTGCTCTCTGCTCAGTGTTGTCTGCTGAACATAAAAGAATACTGAAAATTACGTAAAATAAAAGTTAGCCTATTATTGATGTTTATTAATTAATAATATGTTGTTTGTCTTACAACATGTAATTAATAATTAAGGCCTAGTAATTATTAATTAATAATATATTATTATAATATAATAATTAATAATAATAATAATAATTAATTAATAATTAAATAGATGAAAAGCGTAATTCAGTTTTATTAATTGATCATACTTTCACTTCCTTAACGTGATTAAATAAAAACATAAACATTATTATTTATATCCTTATTTTACGGATTCAAAAGTGTATACAGTATTTGTTAAATTTTGTATTTATTTTTGCTTCACATAGACTACTGTGAAAATATCTAAGTGTTTTTTCCTATTATTTTGATTACACTATTATTTTATTAAATTTTTTAATTATAATAATATTTATTTTGAACAAAATTATATCTAGTCAATTTCCTTTATTTTATCATATATAGGCCTATTATTTCTCGAGTCAACATCCCTTTTTCTCAGCACATACTTTTCGTACAGGCATAAATAAGATATCTTTAGAAAGATTTTTTAACCGGCTTCTGAGATTGTAAAACGATTTTGCGCTAAAACTTACTGTTTGTGGAAAATTTTAACGTAAAAGACACTTTTAACTGTCATAGGCAAAACGGCATGATGGAGACCGCCTCGGTGGCCTAGTTGATAGCGTACTGGGCTTTCACCCCGAGGACCCGGGTTCGATTCCCGGCCAGGGCTTGGCATTTTCATACGCTATAAATCATCCCATCGTCTGCATTAGCCCAAGTGTGCACAATAGTCGGACGTTAAACACAAAAAAAAGAAAAAGGCATCATGGATGTGCATGCGCGGCATCTCAAATCAGACAATATTTTGTATATTTTACTAAGCTAACTTATTAATCACGAATAGACAATCCCAACAAATGTCACTTTTTTGCATAACGTGCTTAGAACAATTTCAATATTTACTTAAAGTCATTAAACTTAGGCCTATAGGTTATGTGGCCCTACTGACAGTCCCCTAACCCTTCCCGTTGTGAAAGCTGGGACAAACATTTCGAATACCAAACACATGGTTCGTATTTTGGACACTGTTTTTTACACAAATATATTTTTACTTTCTCCTTCCATTTTGCATTTATCTATTGTTAATACGGTTATACATAGTGCAAATGTCAAATACAGTTAGAGGTTATCAAGCATGTTTTTTCAATTGACTAGAAGACCTATTAAAATTGCATTTGCTATCACTATAAACAAGTCGCAGGGACAAACACTTGAAAAAGCAGGATTGTATTTACCAAATGTCGTCTTTACTCAGATGTTTGTATGTAGCCTTTTCAAGGGTAATTAAATCAACTAACATGTTTTTATCCATTACAGAAAATGAAATACAAAAAGTACAAGATCACATTCTTACGTCAAATATCGTTACAACGAGGTATTGCAATGCTCGGTAAAAATTGCTATTAAAAATACAATTATCTGTATTGAAATGTATATACTAAAATGAATCATAAATTTGTGGTTATTATTTCGAACTGTTCTCTTTTTGATTTATTTTTTAAACATGTTTTCCTTTCCTTCCAACTACCGCCCTCACCCCAACGACTACTCTTATTCAAAAGGCTGTGTTTACTTGAAACTTTCATAGTGCGAAATTTCGCACGGACCCCCTGGTTGTATTTTATTTTACCGATACATAATTATGCTAGGTACGGTGGCTTATAATTTTATATATATTTTTGCACAATAATAAAGTTGTCTGCACTTGTTTTACTAATTTGCTAATATACCTCTTTTTTCATTTAAAAAAATTTTAGTAATCAATATTTTCCATTAGAAATTTACTAGCGTAATAAAAAACACTGAGCAGTGAGCAGTTAGCGTACGGCAGCACGTTGTCTTAGCAAACTGTTCTCTAAATTGTGATTAAATCACTGCTACTGTTCACTGTTTAGAGCATTCACTGCTAACAGGAAAACGCTCTTAAGTCCACCACTAGCAACTACATCAGCAGTGAGAGGGAGTCCTTGTTCTACACTTTATATTCGTTTGTCTTTGCTAAAACGTATACTCACGGATGGTCGTATCTAGCATAAGGCGTCGGGTAGGACGGAGGATCGCCGAAGAGGTTTCTCGACAGATGATAGCCATGCTCTCCGTAGTAGGGCTTGGTGTAGAGATTGGAATTCTGGTACTTGCGCTGCATCCGCTTTCTCCTTCTGAAGTTACCATTCTCGAACATATCGCTGAAGCGTGGATCTGCAACATTCAGTCTGTGTTAAATATCTGTGTACAAGGTGCTATTCACGTATTTTGTGGCGGTTATTAATGGATTTCCTTTGGAAAATGAGCTATGGGAAAGGTCATCGTTTGGAACTTGAAATGAGCGCCGTTCCTGAACTATAGATCACTTTTTCAATGATCAAGACGTCATATAGGCCAATTTCGTTATTACCAACGATTTCCAAGTTATTTGAAAAGCTGTTGCTAAAAAGACTAAGGCCCATCATTGAAAACAGGAAACTTATCCCAGAACATCAATTTGGTTTCAGACGAAGGCATTCTACATTAGACCAAGTTCATAGGATCACAAATATTATAGAAAATTCTTTTGAGAAAAAAGAAGTTTGTGCAAGTATATTTTTGGATGTAGCGAAAGCCTTCGATAAGGTATGGCATGAGGGCCTAATTTGGAAGCTGCAGAGAGATCTACCAAAACAATACTATGAAATTCTAAAGTCATATTTAACTGGTAGACATTTTCGAGTGAAATACGAAGGAGAATACTCGGAATTGAAGAAAATATCAGCTGGGGTTCCACAGGGTAGCGTTTTGGGACCTGTGCTTTACTTGCTGTACACAAGTGACCTTCCTACTGCAGATGATACAACCACTGGTACGTTCGCAGATGATACTGCAATCTTAGCTACGGGTAAGAAAATTGAAGAAGCTGTGATGAAGCTTCAACGAGCTACAGATGAGGTGTGCAAATGGACCAAAAATGGCGCATTAGCCTGAACGAAACCAAGTCAGTGAATGTAAATTTTACAAATCTTAAGATAGATCATTCCATCCCAATTACAATAAATTCTATACCAATTCCCCAAGCTAACTCTGCTAAATATCTGGGAATGACCTTGGATGTGAAACTAAAATGGAAGGAACACGTAAAAAAGAAAAAGCAAGAATTGAATTTTAAATTTAGAAAATTGTATTGGCTAATTGGAAGACAATCCAAACTGTCAATTCATAATAAGTTATTAATATATAAACAGGTTTTAAAGCCAGTGTGGAACTATGGAATACAGTTGTGGGGCTGTACAAATAAGACGAATATTAATACAATTCAAGTTTTTCAAAATAAGGTACTTCGAAGCATTGTTGACGCACCATGGTATATACGAAATGACAACATTCATAGGGATTTGAATGTAGAGTTTGTCAGTGAAGAAATCAAAAAGCAAGCATTGAAGCATGGACACCGCATCTCACATCATGAATGCTCCGAGGTTCGGGGACTGATGGTTACACCTACGTCAGCTAGAAGACTGCAAAGAACTAAGCCTTCTGATTTGATTAGTAGAGAATAACCATTGGGTTATAACTCTAGATAAACGTACTATATTTACCGATTGTGTTCATAGAAATGTAAATTACTAGATGGGTTTCTGACTCAGTTGTAATATTATTAATAATAATAAAAAATTAAAATGTGTGTGTGTGTGTGTGTGTGTGTGTGTGTGTGTGTGTGTGTGTGTGTGTGTGTAAAGTGTATGCGTGTGTTTGATTAAAACTTGGCATACAAATCAATTATGATAACAGCTTGAATAAATTCGTTATCCAGAAAATTCGTTCAACCATATACGTTTGTATGTGTGTCGCGGATCTGGGCCTTACAATGATGATGACCGCTCCATTAGCTCATTTCTCAACAGAAATTTGAGCCGCCTTGGTGGCCTAGTTGATAGAGTACTGGGCTTTCACCCCGAGGACCCGGGTTCGATTCCCGGCCAGGACTTGGCATTTTCATACGCTATAAATCATCCCATCGTCTGCATTAGTCTTAGTGTGCACAATAGTCGGAAGTTAAAAAAAAAAAACAGAAATATGTCAATTTATGAAGGTCTTAATACTACGATGGTGATATCGTATTTTCAAAGTAATGTCAGATACAAAGTTATGACTTTTTAGAGAGATTTTTAAAGAACGCCTTTTTATCTTTTAAATCTAAATATTTAGGCCTACATTAACTACTTTTAGAACTATTATGTTTAAAAACGATAATCTTCGCAACGGTAACCTAGGTAACGAGAAATAGTAAGTTTGGAGGCCGACTACGCATTCAAAACATAACCTATTGTTTTTAATGTAAGTGCGACCAGTGAAAGCGTAAAGGAGCTGAGCGGAGTCAAACGGCATTTGTGGACTCCGCTGCGCACAGCTATGACTGTCTTGGTTCAATTTCAAGCTGACTCCGTTTCCCCACCACCTTGACCACGCCTCCAAACTTACTGTTTCTCGTTACCTTGGTTACCGTTGCGCAAATTACCGTTTTTAAACATAATAGTTCTAAAAGTAGTTAATGTAGGCCTAAATATCTAGATTTAAAAGATACAAAGGCGTTCTTTAAACTGACTGAGCTCCGCTCCTGGTTACCGCTCAGCTCCGCTACACTCGTCTCATATCAGCGCAACTCCCGTTACGTATATGGTGGCCGCCAGGCCATAGAAGTGTACAAAATGTATTTTTGTAAACGTAGCCCATATTTGTATAATATTTAAAGTGTGTGTTTGTAAAACGTGTTATACACTATTTTTAATTTGCATTATTGAGTGCAAAGATTATTGAAATAAAACTGCATGACTTACACAGTCTTTAAAACACAGTATTTATTAATACTATATATATATATATATATATATATATATATATATATATATATATATATATATATATATATATATATATATATATACAGGCCTATTATAAAATTTTCGCCACTTTGATTCAAACGACATAAAAAAGTTTTGTAAGTATTATTCTTATTCATCAAAATGGGATTTTTTTCCCGTTACAAAATTATTATTGTTCAAAATATTTTAAAAATTATAACTTTTCCCGATTTTACCATTGTAATCAGCGTAAAAATTTGCTTATTTTATTATTTTATTTGTGTACAAAGTGACCGAATCGTAAATTAAAAAATCAGGGACATTTTGGCAGGGATGTAGAATAACCGCCAGGTCCATGGAATGTTTTGTATATTTTGACCTACGTAATTGCTTTGAATAGGGATTTTTATTGATCTTTGAGATAACGTGCAATATAAAAATGCATTCAGGATAAGCATTTGTAACCTTCCTAAACAGAACTGGTTTATGAGTAGTTAAAAAATGTTAGAATTAATTAAATTATGGCCCAGCCATGTAATTTATGATTAAGTTTGAAATTTGGAAATGAGTTGCCAGTGAAAACTCAGTTTATCAAAATTGCAATTCCGGGACATTAGATAGTCTGGAAACTATTTTCTGGGATTGCGGGATCAATTGTGAAAATCCGGGACAATATTGGGTTTCCGGGACATCTGGTCGTAAAATTTGATTTTTTTAAAATTAATTCATGCTGCGTGTGTATTAGCGAAATTTGTGTGCCGAATTTGATTTTCTCGTATTGATATGATTGTTTTTCCACGAAGTTATTTTTTAAAAATTAGTTTCCATTCTGCCAGCTGAATGCTGCTATTGCGATTGAAAGTACAGTTTTCTCTCAGTGAATACACTAGAACGCAGTCATTGTTATGGGTTAGTTTAAACAATGACGTCACGAGGGATTTACCAGCTCAGCTTCAGCCCCAGCTGTTCTTGTTTAACAAACACAACTGCTACTCTGTCATTTTTGTTTAATAAACAAAATGTCGTCATTGGCTGACGCTCGTAACTTCACGAAGGTAGGTCCTGAGTATTACCGCAAGGCCTCGGCGGCGATGTGAGAAGCCGCGCGGTTTACAATAATCGGAAAAAACTTAAATTAACATTGTCTGCTATTAATTTACGAACTGTGTGATTAACCACTTTTCTTAAAGACATTATGAGTGAAGGAATATATTATTTGTGCCAAATTTATCTTAAAAAACCTGTAGTAGGTATCCCGAGTTGCTTGGGCTTTACTTGGGGCAGTGTTTTGGGGGGATGCTTTTCTTTTCACAATTTTCAATTTTCAATGTTCGAAAATTTAAAGCACATTAGTCGTACGAGTAGAAAACTGCCTGCTAAGAAAATCAGCATTTTGATTTTAGACAGCAATTTGAGGGACAGAGAAAAAATGATTTGAGTGAGAGGTCGAGTCCCCCTCTCTCTCGCCCCAACTTCCTCCTGTCCTTCACTATTGCTGAGTAGCAAGTATCAGTGTATCGTGTATCACCTGCCAGCTGTCAGCCCACTTGTGTTTGTTATTGATTGGAATTCTACTTATTTTGACGATTTTTTAATTTGTTAAAAAATAAATTAAACAATCTTTCTATGAAACTTTTATTCAGAAGAAACATTTTAACAATTTAATTTTAAGATAATACTTGTAAATAATTAAATACTGAGTAGATGAACTTTTTTACTGTTTTAATAACCGAAGTAAATTTTTTGAAAAAAAAATCAAGTCTTCATGAGCTTTAAAAATTTTCACAAAAATATTCTTTCGTAAGTCTGTAAATATCTTCAGTTTTATTTTATTTATTTTTTTTTTTTGTATATCGTGTTCTTAGCTGTTTTTTTTTATTTAGTCGAGTATATTTCATGGTTTTCTAATGTCACCAAATAGTAGGCCTAATACTTTGAGATATTTGATGTTGAAAAATTTAAATGATCGACATTTTGAAATAATTTCTTTGTTTTTCGTACGCATATAGAACATTATTTTACTAAGTTGTGTAAAAAATCTGAAATTTTCAGTACTTTCTCAAAGTTATAACTTTTAAAAACAAAACGGCAAGTGGCCGGAATACGGAGCTTTACTAGACTATGTTAAATGAATTTTTTCTTTATTTTAACTTGGAGAATTAGCTCTAACAGTGCCTAGAGAACTTCGTGAATCACCCTATACCGTATGCGAATTTAAATACTTGTCATTATTCATTTTTTAAATTTAACTTTTATTTAAGCCTAATGTTGCTTAGTTATTTTCATAAATTCCAATGATGTAAAAAGAAATATCGTTTCTCGGTTTGCGCGACAGAATATGTAAGTGAGCGGAGCGATAGAGCTGGCACACATTAGTCGTTTACGTTGTACTACGTAATACTAACACAATGATAACGTAACAATGAGAAGATGCAAGCGCAGCGATACAATAAACAGTAAACAGTTAGTAAACTGGATTGTTCGAGGGGGCTGCAGAGGAATTCTTCTACGTGCGCGAAAAATTCTTGCGCAGGCCGTTTATTACGCGGGCAGCCTATCGGAAGAAATTTTTATTAGCAATCGGATAATCACTATATACTTTGTCCGATGTCTTTGTTGTTTTCGAAATAACACTGATGAAATCAGATATGGACAGTAATCAAGATGTAATTAAATTCTGCTTTATGGTATGAGAAAAGGATTTTTCTTTTTGCAGTGCGCTAATTTTTCTGTTATTTTGAAAGTCATGCGTGGAATATTTAATAAAGCATTGCCAAAGTTCTGTTTTAAAGGGCGGGAAAGTGGATGGAGTAGTTTTTTCAAATGTCGTGTAGATAATGTACTTTATCTTTCTTCAAGAGCTAGTGGGCACAATTTCATTAAGATGTACCAAGTGGGTGGAAAAAGAGAATAAAGGTGATTTTCTTGAAATGTAGATATTGATTTCCTATGATTTTGAACTTCAAGTATACATAAACTTTCATCAGTAAGTAGGCTACCTGCTTTTAAGTTTGGTTTTTGAAATATCATTTAAATAGTGGCTTAACTTTTTATTATTTTGAAAGTCAGTTGTGGGAATTTTCAACAAGAAGCACCTGCTTAAGGGTACTTCTTTACTCCTTATGTATACTTAATTTATATATTTTTTAGGGCCCAGTCATCGAGTTGGCTAACACACCGGTCAGTCTGCTGCGTCTCTGTACTTGTGTGCTTCAAGGTCGTTGTTTCGAGACTGCAATTACTGATACCATTCCTTGCTGTTTTTTAGTGTCCATACTTTATCCTAGTTAATCTGTACAAATTTAACACTAATATACATTCGTAATAGCTATAGCAATACGCAGCTGGAAATGGGTATTATAAAATACATCTTTCACTGAATAACATATAGGCAATAGGCTGTCTTAGACAGACCGGCTGCTGTATGCTGATACTGTCACCTCAGCAGTAACACTCAGCAGAAGTGCTGAATCCTGCACGACAGGGTTCTGTTTACACGTTCAAGGACTCACGGGCTTGATCAGCCAAATATATTGGTGCTGGCTTAATATATTTTTAACACGTAATAAATGTTGTCACATAGTTAACGTAAATATTTCTAGAGACTATACAATACTCTTAGTAAAACATAACCTCCTGGGACTACTCGTACACGATTAAACGTAGATTATTCTTTATCACTGTGCAGTATTTCATTTTTTGTTTTTGAAATAAAAAAAATTGATGCGTGTAAAAAACAAATAATTTTTCACATGTTGAAATTTTTCGAAAAATTTAGTCGGGAGATAGAAAATTAACATAAATGTGAAAATATGTCTATTTTTCAAAATTTTGTGCGTATAAATATGACTCAAAATAGACGTAGTAAATTCGAAATAAAGAAATTTAGGCTTCGGTAAAATCGGGGGAAATAAACTCTAACCGAAATAACTTTTGTTTATTCAGTTTTCATTCATTCCCTTCCCAACCCTTAAAGCGTAATTTCGGTACTTCTTAGTAAATATTTGCAGACTTGAGGTTCAAAACACGAGGAAAATTAGGTTACTGTCTACATGAGATTTAAAAAAAAACCATCCCGTTCCTACACCTTAAAATAGAATTTTGGTGCTTTTTAGGTTAGATCTCTTCGTCCCAAGCCAAGGTATCTAAAGGTTCGTACGCTACAGGTTGCGTGGTTAAGAGGGAGCTTAGTTTAACACGTTCACCACGACAACCGTTTTTACATGTCATAACATTTTGTGTTATAGTAATTAACATGAAATCTCATCTATAGGCGTACAATTTTTTCCGTAAAATTATTAGAAAGTGTGTCTATATAACATTTTAGGTGATATTTAACCGGAAAAAACTGTATTCTATATATTTTACAGGTTATGTCCGTGCGTCACTGGCGGCACACTACGCCCATTTGTAAATCATTGCTGTAATAGGCGTAGTGCATCACTGGTGGCACACTGTTATTGATCCGTACACATATAAAATTTCAAGTAAAAACTATATATATATATATATATATATATATATATATATATATATATATAAGTAAAAAATTTCTATATATAAGTAAATACAAAAAAATTTCTATATATAATTAAAAAAAGTTATATGATTTCTTCTTTGATGTCTTAGTGTTATAATTGTTAATAAATAGATATTAATACTTTGAATGTGTTTTCATTTTAGTTTACCAATAAAGGTCACAAAAAAAGAAAAAAATAGTAGGTCAAAATATAATATTACTTCATTATATTTAAAATTAAATTAAAAAATTTAAATGATGCTTCTAACATTTCTATTGAGTTTAAATGTGTTATGCTTTTAAATTACCTGTAAGGTGTGCCAGGGTAAAGAAAAAAATAAGGGGTACGTAGATCAAAATCTAATCAGACTAAGGTTACTCTCGCATACTTTAAAATGGTCGTACAACATGGCTGTTAGGAACATTAAGATCCTGAGCAAAGGGCAACTCAGAAATACAGGACTGAACAGGATAGGAATGTACCACAAAGAAATCGTATGTAGGTTATGCAGAAAGGAAGAGTGAACTATAGGGCACATACTCTAGATTGTGAGGTCCTTGCCTGCAGGAGACAAAGGGTGTTTGGCTTGCAGGACCTTGAGGACCTTTTTCAGAATGAGCTAGACAGTGGACTGCTAAACTTTTGAGCACACCCGTCTACTGAACTAGAATCCGACAGGTTTAGTTGCACAATTGATCATTTGATTGCAGTGCCTGGGGTCACAAAACCTCCACAAAATCTAACTAACCTAAAACGTAGGAAATTTGGGTAGCCTATTTGATGTTCAAAATGAGAAGAAAATTACTATATATTTGAATTGCGTGGCAACGCCGTGTAATTAATTCTACTAATTCAGATAGTAAAGAATAAACTGTAAACTTTCAAATATACTGATCTTGTAATAAAATATGTCTCTCACCAATAGCCCACCAGTTGCCTTTCCGCTCGCTGCTGGAAGGATCCCGTGGTATCTTGTAAAAGCAGTCGTTTAGCGACAAGTTATGCCGGATAGAATTCTGCCAGCCTTTCTTCGTGTCGTTGTAGTAAGGGAAGTTGCTCCCGATGTAAGAGTAGATCTCAGCTAGCGTGGCGCGTTTAGTTTCGGAGCTCTCGATGGCCATGGTGATGAGGGCGACGTACGAGTAGGGAGGTTTGGTGAGCGGATCCGTAGAGGTGGGCAAAGTGGGCAAGGGGAATTTTCCCGTCGAAGAGGGTAACAGTCCTGAAGAAGATGGTGACCTGTAACAGGAAGAGCGTGTAAAAACAATGGAAATATATAAAGAGGATGATGGCTTGTTAGACAGTGATCGGAACTGAGATGGATGGAAAGAATCCAAGTTTTATAACAAGGTTGCAGGAATATGGATATAGGAGGCAGAGAGAATGGAATGGGGGGAGTATTTGCAGGAGGAAAAAATGGCAGTTAAAATAAATTTTTCTTTAAAACTAAATACCATCACGACAAATGGCTTTCTCGCTAACGTCATGGATGCGGTGAAATCAGATTTTCAAAAGAAGTGAAAGATAAAGAATTTTTGAATTTTGTAAGATTTAGAAACACCATTTTTAAACGGTTGAATGGATTAGTAAAGGATGGGTAACGAATTTATCCAAGGTATTATCGTAACCGATTTTTTGCAAAATTTTAATCAAATCGGACCTATATTGCGAATGTGAGAGAGCTAACACGCATACGCACGCGCGCGCGAGCGCTAAGTGACCTAGAAGTCAAGTTCAGGACTGATTTCTAGCGCAATCATGATGGCCGTTTCAGTAGTTCATTTTCCAATAGAAATACGCTGAGAAAAATCACGTTTGTGGAACATGAAAACTGATATATTTATCAAAATCTTACAACAATGTTTGCGTATTCCCGTATACTTACGTTTTCCATATTTTTGAGAATAAAGTATGAGGACTTAACAAGCCAGGGTGATAGGAATGTTTATAGAAGACAAGTACATTTCTATTATAATGGGATTTCCGGCCATTTTTTTAGCAAAACTAGAACATTTATGGACTATTTTTTCACGTTTTGAAACTATTTTATTAGTTGGGGTTAGTTTTTTACAGTCCATTCTATGTCAGTTGTGCGTTGTAACATATCGATTTCCGAAAGGCAATTAAATTTAGTGCAAGCCTTACCCACTAAACTGTACTTTAGAAGAATCAAAGGTAACAGTATATTCTAATACAGCAGAATTTCTATATAACGCACTCCGATATAACGAATTCCCCGATATAACAATTTTTTAAAAATGCCCTTCAAACCACGTAACACTCAATGCTCAAAACACACCTGTATCAAGTAGTATTTGGATTATAACTTCGATAAAACTATTTTTTCGGCTTGAAGTAAAGCAAAAAGTCCTTATATTTCGAATATCTAAAGTACAAAACCTCTACATAACGAATAATACGCATTTTACAAAACATTTACAGTGCAGTTTGTATTGTCAGACGCACGTCTCGACATGAAGACAATAGTGATGGGCGACAAATGAACGAATCGGCTCATCTCGGTGATATGACTGATCTGAGATCTGCTAACTTATTGAACTAGATCATTTGGTGAGCCGATTTCGTCACGGTTTTCGTTGGTCAGATCCGACCGTCACAGTTGAGCCAAGACATTGTTAAGACTGGTTAGATCTTGACCAATCACGTGTATACGGATCAAACTTTTTAATTTATCATTTGTAACGAATATTGGCCGCATTTAACCTCCATATAACGAACCTCGTTTTTGAGAATATTCCGATGTAATGAATTTTTTCTTTGAAATTCTTGAGATTCGTTATATAGAGATTCTATTGTATCAAACGTTTTAAATTATAATTTTAGCAAATGATGACTAAATATGAACAGTGCGACATTTTTTTCAAATCTATGATTAAGAACACCAGTAATGCATTGCTTGCTTCCGCTCGTACTCCCAAGTGATATGGAACGGACATTACGACTTACGTTGTAGATGTGCTCTCCTTGCTGGTGGTATTCTGGGTACGATAATTCTGCGCCAGGTCACTTGAAGTCACCGCGTTGGCCGTGGCTTGCAGTTGTGCCAACAGTTGCTGATGTTGGTACACCTGGAGACTGTGGTTGCTGGAAGTCTTGGACAGCAAATCTTTGTAGTCTGCTTTGTTGGCTGCCACTGCGTCATCGTACACTGTAATCCGATCAAGATGGCATTGTTTAGGAATGTCTAAATTTAAGTGTTATCAGTGCAACATTATAAGATGGTTGTTTGTAGAAAAATATCCGATCAAAATATGATCAGACCCGGAACCATGAAATGTGCAGCGATCGGGTTATATTCGTCACGGATTGAGTGATCAGATTAAAATGGCAATTCAAATTCTTTTGTAACATTCTTATCTCTCTCTTTGTTAAAATCTGATTTTACTGTCACAATCAGTTTTAAAAACTGCATATACTCTATAAGCATTTTATCATATATATTATTTCTCGAGTCAACTCCCCATTTCTCAGCACATACTATTCGTACTTGCATAAATGAGGTATCTTTAGAAAGATTTCTTAACCGGCTTCTGCCATTGCAAAACGATTTTGCGCTAAAACTTACTTGTTTGTTTGTTTGTATAAAAATTTAACGTAAAAAACATTTTTAACTGTCATGGGCAAAACGGCATCATGGATGCGCATGAGCGGCATCACAAATCAGACAATATTTTGTATATTTTACGAACTTAACTTATTAATCACGAATAGACAATCCCATTGCAAATGTCACTTTTTTGCATAATGTGCTTAGAACAATTTCAATATTTACTTAAAAGTCATTAAACTTTAGGTTATGTAGCCTTACTTTAGGTTATGTCCCCTATCCACGCCCGTCGTACAAGCCGGGACAAGCATTTCGAATATCAAACTTGTGTTTTGGACACTGTTTTTACACAAATATATTTGTGATTTCTCCTTCCATCGTGCATTTATCTATTGTTAAAACGGACATCATAAAATACGAAGTACTCTTAAAATATCAAAATACAGTTAGAGATGGACTTTTTAAAGTGCAGTTTGAGGTTATTGTGGACTTTGTGATTAAAGGTTTACATAGTTAATATGAGTGTACAATTATAGATTGTTACAGAGTTTTGATTCCACTGATCCGATTCTAACTTATACGAACATACAATAATAATTTGGGATTGCAGCCTACGCACCACGCCGGCATTAAAGTCTCTGGGATGTACTGACGTCACCAAGTTTAATTATTCATAAAAAGATATTTATAAATTCATTTTCCAGTGTAGACAACGCGCTCGGGCAGCTGTACGCAGGCGGTATGCAGTACGCCACGGTTATTTTGCATTGCAGGGCATGAAGTCCCCCCACCCCCAGATGCTATTTGCTTGCTATTATTGATCAGCTGTTTTTGTATTGTAGTCTGGAAGCTCCAAGGAAATGTTGCAAAGCGAAATCTTGAAGTTCAAATAATCGCCGCTCGTTGACTTGGTGGAAGAGAATATTGTTAAAAGTAACGGCATCAAAATAGTGTAATCACATTATTTTGATGCTGCACGTCTTCTGATTCAATAAGTGTAATCAGAGTTTAAATTTACATAAATTAGCGTTTTAAATATCACTGAAAATATAAAAATGAACCCTGAACGTCAGATTAAAAATAATTGGTATTTTAAAATAATTTAAAGATTTTAAATGCAAATTTATTCAGATTTAACGCTAATTATGATATTATAATTAAATTTTTTTAAGGTGTAAAATAAAAAGAAATAATATAACTATCAGGACTATTGAACAAAGTAAAGTCTAATAAAAAACAGCGTCCATTACTGTCCATTGCTGAAGGCCGTATTTCAGTGGTCACAAATGATTTAGCCTAACCCTCTCAGCAATGGACTCTAATGGACGCTGTTTAACTCTCAATCGGTAGTTTTGTTGTTTATATCATTCGATAGGAAATTCTCTTGTAGCATTTATAAAAATTACTCGTTTTGAGTAATTTTCATTAATTTTTTTAACGGACGCCATTTTGAAACGGATTACTGGAACAAGTTAGTTATTTTTTTAAATTTAGGTGTTTCCATTGGATGAGTTCATTCCAGAATTTCAACTCATTTTTTTTTAAGAGTCGCTGTCGGCTATGATGAATATATTCCTATATGAAATGCGATCCGTTATTTACATTTTATACGTTTGTTTTGCTTTTTCAATTCCTACTATTAGTTCACACTCTCCCTATTTATATTTATATATCTTGTTCAAATTTTTAATTGTTAATAAAATACTTTCTATTCATCCACTCAAGTTCAAATACATTTTTTAAAACTTGTAGTGAATGACACTTGATGTTAATACAGTTTTTTCAAATATTAATTCATTAATTAAATTTAATTAATTAATTTTAGTTTTATATGGGAGAAAAAAATTCTCTTATAGGGTCTATAAGATATTTAGCAGGATATAAATTTAACATCTAGGTATTTAGGCCTAGAAATTATTATAACAATAATTTTTATAACAATTATGTTTGTTATGTTAAATTGTTAACGATTGATCTGGACTTATCTCTCTATGTAAGAATGTAAGTAAGCTTCATAACGTGCTGCCTATACCAACTAATAATTTAGATGTTATAGAAATTGTTATAACACTTTAACGTAATTGTTATAACAATTATGACCTGATGAGGAATTAACTTAATTTTTTTTATGTTACTAGTTAAGATAGAGGAAAAAATGGACGAAATGTAAAAAGCAGTCCGTATCCCCACATACAACACCTTTAAAATAAGATACCAAACATAAATTTATCTTAAATACACTTAATATGTAGCGTTAATTAACAATAGTGTTATATGGAGTAGATTTAATTCGGCTGTTTTGATCTATAGAATCTTTAGCCTTTCTGAAAATATAAAATATTATCTTATGAAAAAACAAAATGGTGGACAAAACGAGATGGTGAAAGAAATGTTTCGGGACTTTTTTAAATTTAATTTAACCAGCTCCTGAATTATGTTCACACGCGCGCGCGTATACACACACACACACACACACACACACACACACACACACACACACACACACACACACACACACACACACACACACACAGGATGTTTCACACACAATACCTAACTACAGGAACCTAATAGTAGGTTAGTTATCACTAAAAAGTATTTAAATTAATTTGGAAAGTTTCCTAAATGTACCCCGGCAAAGTTCGACTCGCTTTAATAGCGAAGAAGTTGCTGTTTTTATCACGTTAGGATTTTCTTTGATAGTTTTGGCAACATTTAAGATTGTTTCTAACAACAGCTCCTGTCTTGTTTGCGAATCGGTTTCGTACACCTCCGTTTTCATGTGCACCCACAGGAAACCTTGTATCAAGGTGCCATTACTTACTGCTTATATACAAATAACAAAAATGTATTATAATTTAATTTAAGCTCGCAGTACTTAAACTTACGTTTGCAATTTGTGTTATCGTACGGTATTTTATGTTGGCATGTAAATATTGTTTATAAAATTTAAAAGATCTAGATATAGTGTTGTTCTATATAAACTTTTACAACTTTTGGTAAAATTGCAATTCTAATTATTGGATAGTTTTCACATGGAAGAATATTAAATATTAACAATATTTTTAAGCACTGAAATTTGTTTTACAAACTTTAACCTTAGAAGTGTAATTACCGAATCAAAGTCAACATTTTGACACATAAAGCCAATATGTCTTCAGAATTTCGTCTCTAACTAGCCGTGTGTGTTTTAACAAAATATTTTCACTAATTTTTGGTCTAGGTCGAAAAATACATTAATACACATTAAAATGAAAAAATCCAATTTTTACTTGTAAATAGAACTTATCTTTACATAACATGTTTTTCTTGTATTAACCTAAAGATCTATTCCTGAAGTTTGTCAGGGTTCCAGTGGAACATCCTGTGTGTAATAAAGTGACCATGAGGTCGACGTCACTTCAAGCACCTATGATGGCCACTAATAAAATAACTCATTTTTCAATGGAAATTCGCTAACAAATTGTATGCCTGTTTGCCCACTTAAAAATTTATTGGGATGTATAATAATTAAATTTGATCACATCTTTATTCAAATGTCCTTTAGAAAAAACTTCATCCAGTCACTTTGATTCCACGGCCAAAATTAAAACCTAGCCACGAAATAACCAGAATTTGACGAACAAGCCGCTTAATATAATAGTTAAGATCTTCCAAGGTGAAATGGCAAGGAAATAAATGTGCGAACGATGTTTTCGTAATTTCAAGGCCACGTATGTTTCAGCCAATCAAAAGGCAGATTATATTTTACTTTGAAATCGCTGATTGGACAGTTACAGAACGCTGGCTAATGCCTTTACGCATACTTCAGTTCAAGGGCGAGCTTTCTAATGTAGGCCTTCTGCAGTAGCGAAAGTTTCTCTAAGCCAAAAACAAATTTGATTGCGATGTTTTACGGATCGCATTTCACTCGCAAGGATACATACAGTATCCGCTCGACAACTACAAAAACATAAGTGCCCGGTAACCAAGCTTCGCTCCGTTGAAATGTTCAGATTGTTAGGTACTTATATGGCCTGTATTATTCGCGTTTTCTAATTTAAATCAATTCTGTAATTGTGAAAAATTGCGTGACCACCGTTATTCGATTTTTTTATTTTGAAAATATAGGCCTACGTTATTCTGAATGTTGTGGTGAACATTTTTTGTGGTGACTCAAAAATTGTCACCGTAGCGATTTTTTGAAAATTGTTAGCTGTATCGAATTAACCTCGAAAATTGCTTTCTTTGCTGAAATATTAAATTTATTTTAGATAAAACGTAAGATTTATCACTTAATAGTAAAAATATTACAAAAACATTTTTTTATGACGCAGAGACCGCATTAAAAATAATATTCCTTCTTTTCCTCTTTGGAAGCAGGCAAACTTGACGTTTTCTTCTGTATTAAAAGTCTTATAAATTGTAGATGTGCTAAACCACCAAATGAAGCAGACTGAACTAGAGATGAGCTATATTCAGTGATTGTGACTTTGCCACTGATTTTTAAGTCACAGTGAACAACAGTGACGAACAGAAAGAAGTACCTGTAAATTGCCGTGACTCTTGACTCAGTAGCGCCTAGTAGTGATGGGACGTGATTGATAACGATTCAGTCACTGATATTTAAAAATCACAGTTCGACCTGTGATTCATCCAATTAGAATAGCAGTCTTAAATGTGATTTCACTGGCAGATTCGTGGCACTAATCTAGCGAAAACTAAATAATGTTACAGTTACTGTGATTGTGATTTGACTCATGCAATCACGGTTCACATTCACATTTTAAGTTGTGCGATGATGTTACAAGTCATGATCACGTGATACATAGCCTACACTCTACTGACTACATTTTTTAAAATATTTTGTATTCGTGATTGATCGCCTGACTTGTGTTGACAATATTTCTTTAGTTTCTGTTAATATATTTTTTGTCTAGTCTACTAATCACTTATTATAATTATAGTAGGTCCTAATTTTATTCCCCGCTGGGGGGGGGGGTACATAAAGCACCTATTAGAGGATTTAGACGTCCCTTGCAGTACCCGAGTCTAACAAACACTTGCACTTACGACTTTAACACTTTATACTCACATTTGGGGTGGCGATAATAGCCTCAATATGCTTTACGTCTTAAAATAACAAAAATAACCTAATTTTATTTACAAAAGCGAGTGCTAGATCTAACACAAGGAATGGATGCAAAAGAAATAGAAGTATGGTATGGAATATTATTTTTCCCTTAAACAATGAAACATTTTAATTCTGCTTTAAAAAAAATCATGTTCTTTAAGGTAAACACTGTTGATGTTTAACCTTTTGTGTGTATTTTTATATTTTTGTATTCTGCAATAAGTTTATTCTTTTACTAAATATTACTTGCTTTAAAAGCTTCAATTCTGGTTGGATTTTTTAAGTTATAGTCTAAATATTTATTCGAACAAAAATCATTAGTGGAATTAGTTAAAATTACATTTTACTCGTAGATTGTGCATGGAGAGTGTGATTTATTTAGTCACATTTCACTTCTATAGTTAGTAGCTACTATGTACAGCTACGGGAGCGAAAAGCTTTAGCAGTCAATCACAATCACAGTAAATCACAGGTTAAAATTACATCGTTTGCGCAGTAGCAATCACAGTTCGTACTGTGAAAGTAAAATTGCTGCTAGTCACATTAGTAGCGCCTAGTACAAAATATATTGGCGGCAACTGGATTGTCAACAGTCACTATGCGCTTGTGCTGCCATCTTACGCAGATATTTGTTAACAAAACACTCTTTATGTCAAATACAGTAGACTTGACGTGGTGACAAAGTCACGTTTAAGAGTTGGTGAAAATATCCTGTATCCCTGCGCGTCAGCAATTATTGCGTTGGTGTATTGTTATAGGCGCCAGAAGTAAAATAACTTTGGCGCTAAGGAAAACGTGTACTACAAATACAAAGTTGATAAAGGGTTTAAATTGTTTGCGTAAACATTACGTAAAGCCGTAAAGCGTCAAGTTTATGGTTCCTGTTTTAAAAATGTGTTACAAAAGTGTCAGAAGAAATTATTATTCACTTGAGTAGGCGTACACTCATCCGCCTTTCCTATGTTATTACTCACGTTCTTATTTGTTAACGTGTTTCGCACTACTTTCATTCCTTACATTGGAGGATCCAGCCAGTTTAAAAGGGGGGGGGGAGGCTGACCCAAAGAAAAACCCGGTAACTCATAAAATATTATTATAGTTTCATGCGCATGTGCAGTAACTCCATATTGCCTAAGTGGGCCCTACATTCTCGATCTACTTCAGGGTAATAAATTAAATCTTTATGAAAAAATATTTAAAAAAATTAATATAAATCCAAATTATAAAAGAAATCAATGAAAACATTTTTTATAAACATTTTTACTAAGTTCGTGATTTTAATTGATAATTCACTTTAGATAACGAAGTCTAACTTTCTTTGTTTTTAACTTTGCGAATTTATCAACAATTTTGTTTGCCCGATTTCGTCTGCTATTTATCGCATGTCCATTGTCCCCTAGCATCCGCTCCTGACTAACAAATGTGTGCACCTGCTTACTCATCTCTCCCCTTTTCCTTCAAGGATAAGTTAACTTTAACTGACCTGTACACGCAGCATTCGGACAACGCCGATTTATTATAAAAAGTAAAATTATGTAAATAGTTGGCATTTTTATTATATTTAATTAGGTAACTATTACATTCATATTTCCTCAAATTGTTTGCAATTTCGAAGGGAGGGGCTGCAGCCCCCTGGATCCGCCAATGATTCATTATCAAACCTTATTGCTCTGTAGTACATGGAGGTAATCCGGAACGCCTTAACAAAACTGACAAATCTAGGAAAGACAGATAAGCGTAGTCTACAAGGTAATAATATTCCTAGCAGAAATGAAGAATGGTACACACACGTGTATTATTAATTTAAACGATTATTTTTTTATAATAATTATGTTTCGTAGCATATTTAATTTGTTTGGATAAATAATTATGTAAAATATATTTTATTTATTTAGAAACCATAACCTATTATTAAACAAAAAAGCTAGTGCCATTCTCCATTAAAGTAATAAAAATCTGAACAAAATTACTGTTAATAATACTTGGAAAATATTCAGTTAATATATTATGTTAAGAGAGCTAAATATATAAACAAATACTAACGTGTAATACTTTCTTAAATCACCGCATTTTGTGCGAAATATTTATTACTTTCCTACAAATACGACGGGAGACAAAAATATCAGTTGTGACAAGTCACCGGTGATTTTCTTGAAGTGACTACTTCTTATAGCGGGGTATGGGTGTATCTTTTGCACACCCATACTGGGAAAAATTCAGTATAGAACGCTCTAACACATCCATACGGGTATTCCAAACATTATTACAACGCATTATTTATTTTTTTTAATGATTAATAAAATGTACTTTTGAAGTGAAAACTTGTATGGTCGCGGTTGACAAAACATTTGTTTTCGCGTCACGCTTGAATTCGTAAGGCATACCTCACATCATATATTGTTCTTGTATATATCTAGACTGAAAGTGACTACTCCTAAACAGCTGATTTCGCACAATAGCTTCAATATCATTTCAACTGAGGTTATGTTTATTGTTTTTGTTAATTTTAAAAATGTGTATTTTCTAAATTTGTGTGCTTAAATTATTTAACGTAGTCTATATAACCTATAGCAATTTTTGAATACCAGAATCACAAATATTATATTTATTATTATACGTAGACAGTATAATTGTCAAAAGTAGGGTTATAAACTGATTTATTATTAAAGTCCCTTATATAGCCTAAGATACTCAAATTCATAGTTCAATTAATTTTAAGGTGTGAAACTACACACACGTGAAATTTAATACGAAAATAATTTTCAAGAGTTGCCCTTTCCTGCATGCATCTAAATTTTTATAGAAATAATTAAGTCATAATAGTGAAAAAGTATACAGTCAGGCGTGCCAAAAGAAGTAGTCACTTCTGTCGGCCAGTCCCGCAGTGCCCAATGTTATTGATACACTAGTACATGCGACCATGTGGGCTGGATTAGTACTGAGACGCTAGCCCAGTTACATTGTACAGCTAGTGATAAGACAGAACCATTTATGGCCTAGTACATGCCTTAACACTGAACACAACATATAGTCAATTAGTCTCTGAAGTCTCAGTGTTATGCGATAAGTATACATTTTCCAGGAATTGGAATTTTAACATGCATCATGTTTTAGGGTTGGTTGTAATGTTGGATTTTGTGGGACGCATGATGCGAGGAACATGTTTATACTGATACTGTATAGGCATAGCAGTATACTTTGCAAGTCGAAATTCTCATATTAAATTAATCATAATTAAAAAATACTGTGTTTCTGTCCGAACACGTTCTGTCTAACCGGCGATCTTGCGTGTATGAGGGGTACTTGATAACCACTACACCACGGAAACTACGAAGACTTTTGACCGATTTAAGTATATATCAAATGAATCGTTAATTTAATTTTGATAGTTATATTAAAAGATCAGTTGTTATATTAAATCGTAAAGATCAGCTGATTTCATTTAACAGCTGATAGGTTATAAGTTTCAGGTTATGTTGTTTAAAACTAGCTATGTTAATTTGTCGTGTTTTCGAACAAATTATCTTAATTAAAATAAAAAAGGTAGCGAAAACATGATACATGATTTTTATTTTTGGTCCAATAACAGATTTTTTTATATTCAAGCTTTGAAAAAAAAATGTCTCGCTGACGGGATGGAATCGAATTTCCAAAAAAAAAAAACATTTTTATTATCTTACCTCCTTTTTGAAACTCTGATTTCACCATCATAAACAGCAGTCAAGTCACAATAAAAAAAAAGTATATTAACGCTGACCGCTGTCAAACTACATTTTTTAATTTCAACCCATTCTGAAAATTCAAAACTGTAATTTGCGCATTTTTTTATTTTCAGAAATATTTAAGACAAAAAAATTATGACCTTAAAATTAGCAGCAATTTTGAAACTGATTGCCAAATTTTGATGGTTGTTGGTGAGTATAGCCTATAGATTAAAACTGCGTAGAAAAATTATCTCCTGGACAGCATGTGTGGGGTTCAACTTCGGTAATTTGAGAATAATGAAGAAATGCGTAGAAATAACGTCCGCCATCGGATTAAATTAGGAGAAATGGAAGCAGATTTTGTTTCTTGTTACAACCCATCCTACTAAGAGAGGGAGGGAGAGAGAGAGAGAAAGGAAGAGAGAGAGAGAGAGAGAGTGAGAGAGAGTGAGAGAGAGAGAGAGAGAGAGAGAGAGAGAGAGAGAAAGAAAGAGATCCAGGAAGGAAAAGAGTATCCCGGTTGAAAAACCTCAGAAATTGTTCGATAAAACTCTCCAGAAGTCTTCCCTATTTGCCAGCGCCTTTGTTAAAATTCCCTTTATAATTCGCAACATTCATAACATAGTCTTTACCCAAAGAAGAAGAACAAGATGAAAAGAGGAAAAAGAAGAAACGAAAGAGGAAGAAGAGGAAGAAAAAGAAGAAGAAGAAAGTTTTAGCAGACCCTGTATATTGATAATTTACCACACTGAGCACTGTAAACAAGACACTATTTCAAATTGATGGAGAGATTATTTTATTTTGTTTTGACTTTTACGTCCCGATGTTTAAATGCGTCAGCGATTAGGATATCCATTAATGCGTCATCGCCTCCCCTCCCCCCACCTTCAAAGTACGTCCATTAGACTTTTTATAGCGAATACCTCTTATAAAAAATAAAATTCAAGTTAAAAATATATATGTTGTCATTTGGAAAACTGCTTAAACAATTAGGCTAACTTTAATTAATCGCAGCACGCAGCTGTTTTGCTGACGTGATAGAAGCGAATTACCAAAAGTAATTTTCTTTACATTCATTTTTTTAATATTTTAAAATCGCATTGGAAATACGAAAATGAACCTTGACCGCCGCCAAATTAAATTTCATAATTCCAACGGATTTTGAAAATTCAAAATTCTATTTTATGCATTTTTTTAACGCTGATCACGATGGTGAAGTCAGATTTTCAAAACAATTTAAGAGAACAACGTTGTGATTTTTAAATATTTAAAATAGCCGCCATTTTGAAACGAATTTTGCTGCTTAATGACTTGTCCAAGCTATTAACATAATCGATTTTTGTGCCAAGTTTGAATCAAATCGGACAAAAACTGCGAATGTGAGCGTGCTGACTAACTGTTACCAACTGGAATATATATATATATATATATATATATATATATATATATATATATATATATATATAGGCCCTATATATGTACAATTTAAGAACCTTAAAAAATGATCTATAGGTCAGGATCGGAGCTCATTTCAAGGTCCCGGATGATGGTTACTCCAAGAGCTCTGAGGAAATTCGCTAAACATCTATATTTCTTAAAATCGGGATTTACTATTTTGATAAAATTTTGCTCAAATTTAATTAATAAATACATCGTTATACCCCTCAAAATTCAAATTAGTGAGTTATCGAAGAAAAATCAGTTTATGAGATTTTTGTTATATATTCATCTATGACTCAAGTCAGTGTTGCATATTTAAAATTTAAAAAAATGTTACGAAAAAAATATTTAAAAAATTTTAACTTTTTACACAGTTTTGAATTAACATGTGATCAAAATGATTAAATTAAATCGATTTTACGTTTTTTAGTAATTTTTTAACGGATTTTTTTTTTTGAAATGATCGAAAGTGAAAAAGTTTGTTGAACGTGAATCCGAAAACGATTTGCCGTGTATTTTCGTTACACCCTGTATAGTTTTCTACATTATGTAGTTTAGGCTGTTAATCAGTAAAGCCTAACATACGTGATGCATACATCAATTTCAAAGAAATGTTAGGCCTACATGACCTGTCTGTTGTAGAATTGAATAATTTAGGCCTACTAACGTATTGGTTCGATTGTTCACATCACCAAATTAACAAATGACTTCCCAGAACACGTGACTGACACATCTGACTGAAGGCCTCGCTGCTCACGGCTGACTACTGTGCTGACTGCTGACTGGCGCATTCTTGTGATGCCCGCTCGTGGCCGTGGACGCAATCGTAATTCGTGTTTGTTTACAACAATGCATGAACCTTTGTTCTTGGTCTAGCTGAAATATTCGATTTATTTACACACTTAATCTGTCTGCATTAAGTGTGCACAGATTTCCGGCTGACAATAATCGTTTGTTGTGATAATGGGCTACAGTGCATATCAAAGAACAGTAGACCTCGCAAATTCTTATTAATTGCTTGGCTACCGCTCCACGCAACGCTCGTAACATTTTCCGCCAATTTAACCGGTAACCGTAATAGGCCTACTTACGAAAACTGTAACTAGATCAGAATTATTGCTAATTTTATGCTCTTTCTCCATCAAGCGGTCAACATTATAATAGGTCTTGCTGTTTAGACAGTATTACAAGAAATAGCCAGCAACTATATTCGTCATCGTCAAATCAGAGGCCGCCGTCTTGAAACGGAAGTAAATGGGAAGTCTTACACATACGTCGTTCGGACTTTACACAAGGTACATCCGCACCAAATTTCAAAACAATCAGTCGTTGCGTTTGGCTAAAACTGCGTATAGCCTACTCGTTATTGTAAATTATAGACCACCATCTTGAAACGTGAGTAGGAAAAAATCTTACACATACGTCGTTCGGGCTTTATGTAAGGTACCTCCTTACCAAATTTCAAAACAATCGGTTATTGCGTTTGCAAAAATTGCGTAACAAACAAGCAAAAGAAGTACACATGTGGAACTCGGGGAGTTACCGAAAGAAGCGAAGCTTTTGTTAATGATATCTTTGCTGAATATATAATAAGTTTGAAGATATGGTCACAAATATCTTGTTTTGTTTAAATAAATAAATATGTGAACCTAGCTTAGATATTATTTACTGTAGTTATAGTAAAAAAACAGTTATTTTATTTTAAATTTTAACGATCAGCTGATTTCATTGAACAGCTGATAGGCTATGATAAGTTTTAGGATATGTTGTTAAAAACTAGCAATATTAACTACAATTATTATAAACGTTTATATTAATTTCGAATTTCGAATGTATTATAAACGGTTACAACGTGCATGTGTTCTTCAATTACGGGAAAATACCGAAACCAAAGCAACACAATGTTTTCATGTAATACGCGTATACTGTTATCGAAAAGGAGGAAGAAAAATAAAGAGACAGAAATAAAGAGGCGAAATTCGTTTGCTCGTTTCCGTTTCATGAAAAAGGTTCGGGACACTTTTTTTCTATTCACTCCTCTAGCCAAATGTAACATTAATTAAAAGCTTCGCTTCAAGAACAATCACAAACCAACAAGAGTTTGCTGTGTGCCATGATTATTGTTATGTTGAGTATTATGTTATTTTGTTGACACGTTTCGCATTATTTCCGTTCTCAAAACGTATTATCCTATGTACCTTTTTTTGTAAATATTTCAAAGAAATATAACCTTCGTTCATCCTACCTAAAAACTAATGTATTATAAAACGACCAATATTTAATATAGACTGATCACAGCTGGTCGATTAGTCTCTTACATAAGCGCAGGAGCGCGCACACGCCCGGCCGTCGAGTAGCGAATAAATAAAAGAAGAAAACCACGGAACAGTAAAACAATGGGCACGTTGTTCCTTTAGTGGAGTGTCGAGTCAGCTGTTTGGGCGCCTTTACTGTGCCTGCATGATTTAATGTCTTGTGCCAAGTTCTTTGTTTGCTGGTGGCACTGGAAGTAACTTATCAATGCTGGAAGGATATTTCACAGTCGGTTGACATTGTCAAAACAAATATATTAATATTTTCCCCCACAGTATTAACAAGATCCATTATTTACATATTAGCGAGTTTTTATTGAGCTATTGGAGCAGCCATCATGTTATGAACCAGAACCGAGACTTTTAAAAGAGCACCGATCTTGATTTTTAGGTTACTTTTTGAAAGGTCTTATGAATTATATACAGAGTACAACGGTTATTTTTATTTTTTTACCGAGCTATTGGAGCAGCCATCATGTTATGAACCAGAACCGAGACTTTGAAAAGAGCACCGATCTTGATTTTTAGGTTACTTTTTGAAAGGTCTTATGAATTACATACAGAGTACAACGGTTATTTTTATTTTTTTATCGAGTTATTGGAGCAGCCATCATGTTATGAACCAGAACCGAGACTTTTAAAAGAGCACCGATCTTGATTTTTAGGTTACTTTTTGAAAGGTCTTATGAATTATATACAGAGTACAACGGTTATTTTTATTTTTTTATCGAGTTATTGGATCAGCTATTACCGCAAGACCCAGACCCGGGACCAAAACAACCGTATTGTATTTTGTAACAGTTTATTTGTTCTTTGACAGTTGCATCAAAATATAGTGGTAAAAAGAAAAGATCTGAAATTAAGACCACAACACTGGCTACCGCCGGATAAGGGAGGTTTTTCAAAATCGGCTCATCAGGTTTAGGTTATTTAAGAATTTTATATTGTAGCTGAAGTGGAGGTAATTATTATAAATAAAAACATAAAAGTTTCGTAACTGAAAAGAAGGCTATGAGGGGCCTATGAGGGGCTATGAGGGGCCTATGAGGGGCTATGAGGTTGCATGGGTTTTGACGGTTTATTTCCTTTGATAAACATCCCATAAGTAGCTTGGGAAATAAAAAAATGGAGGAAAACAACCTTAGGCCGTGTGGCCACCAAATGCGGAGTGGACTACGAATTCAAAACCGAACCAATTGTTTTTAATGTAAGTGCAGCCACTGAAAGCGAAGCGGAGCTCAGCGACGCCGCTTGACTCAGCTCAGCTCCGTTTCGCTTTAAATGGCCACATCTACATTAATAACAATTGTTTAGACTTTGATATGTAGTTCTCTGCGCTCAGTGCAACTTCGCTCTACATTTGGTGGTCACCTGGCCTTACGTGCACATGGAAGACTAAACTATAACTGGAGGTTAGTCCGGTATCTTGAATCTGCTTAACTGACACGACATTCGCTTCTAGTGTCAAGCAATTTCCGGGCAAAGCTGGTGCAAGCTTTTTCATGTTCTTCGGAATGAGAGTCTTACATTTGAAGGTCAGTAAAATGTACATTCCTCTAATAATTACTTCTGTAGCCCAGGCTTCGTACTCGAAGGAAAAGGCTGGAATCCTTCAAACCGTACCCTACGTTTACTTACTCCTTGGTCCTTCAGAAACACGGCCTTAAAGCCCTCATACTGGAGGAGTATTCCCTCAAACTTACTAAAAAAACTAGCATCGAGAGCAAACCGTACCCTACGTTTACTTACTGAATCTCCTTGGTACTTCAGAAACACGGCCTTAAAGCCCTCATACTGGAGGAGTATTCCCTCAAACTTACTAAAAAAACTAGCATCGAGAGCAAACCGTACCCTACGTTTACTTACTGAATCTCCTTGGTACTTCAGAAACACGGCCTTAAAGCCCTCATACTGGAGGAGTATTCCCTCAAACTTACTAAAAAAACTAGCATCGAGAGCAAACCGTACCCTACGTTTACTTACTGAATCTCCTTGGTACTTCAGAAACACGGCCTTAAAGCCCTCATACTGGAGGAGTATTCCTCAAACTTACTAAAAAACTAGCATCGAGAGCAAACCGTACCCTACGTTTACTTACTGAATCTCCTTGGTACTTCAGAAACACGGCCTTAAAGCCCTCATACTGGAGGAGTATTCCCTCAAACTTACTAAAAAAACTAGCATCGAGAGCAAACCGTACCCTACGTTTACTTACTGAATCTCCTTGGTACTTCAGAAACACGGCCTTAAAGCCCTCATACTGGAGGAGTATTCCTCAAACTTACTAAAAAACTAGCATCGAGAGCAAACCGTACCCTACGTTTACTTACTGAATCTCCTTGGTACTTCAGAAACACGGCCTTAAAGCCCTCATACTGGAGGAGTATTCCCTCAAACTTACTAAAAAAACTAGCATCGAGAGCAAACCGTACCCTACGTTTACTTACTGAATCTCCTTGGTACTTCAGAAACACGGCCTTAAAGCCCTCACACTGGAGGAGTATTCCCTCAAACTTACTAAAAAAACTAGCATCGAGAGCAGAAGGCTCTACTATCGGATTTTTTTATTACAGACCGCTGACTGGTTCGTTGTTACAAGCAAACGAAAAATAATACAGTAAATATAATTATAGGGTTACCTTCATTGTTTTATTCTGAACAATTACTCATATACATTTTTTTAAAGGAATTTTATATAATTTTATTAATATGTTTAAAAAAGACACTTTTTAGTTGTCTTTTTGCTGTTGTTGAACTAAACCCCAGAGTTTTAGTGAAAACAAAATTTCTTTTGCAGCGATTGAACACAGTACTGTTGCGAACAGCAGGGGGCCTATACTAGAAATTGTTATTTTTATGTCTACTATTTACCTGCTTATTAAGTGTTTTTTGTGAATAATGCTTAACTTTATAGTTAGTGACTTTCTTGAAATGGTTTTTTGCACGAAAATATTTCTTTAGTCCGTTGTTATTTCTTTAGTCTGTATGTACTAGTGATAAGTGATTACAAAAAGAGGTATTTTAAAAACTGAATTACAAAAAAAACCGGCCGAGCTAGACCGTGCTCATTAGCGGAGGTAGGCTGGGTCTTACTGGACATAATGTGGATGAGCGTCAACACAAAGTACACAGTCAAATTATAATCTCGTGGAGTTAATTGACAAATGCTAAAATTACAAACTAGTTAGGATTATGAACTATTTTCCCCTCTAGTGGCCTATTTACTCACTTCGTAAAGGCTACCGCGGTTTCCAAACCTTACTGTCTCATCTCCAGGCCGTAATACAAAATGACAAATCCCTCTGTCGAGGTCGTCACAAACACTAAACACAATTACACGATTAAAATACACAGGATTTGTTTTGGCCAAAAGATACGTGCAACTCGTATGTCGTTACATTTCGGGTTTCAGTCTTATAAACTGTTCGATTTTCATTTACCTATTAGGAAAACTATTAGGAAATAAAAACCGTAAATTATTGATCCGTCTGTTTAGATCAAGGGTTTGTGAGTACGAAGCTTTCTGTGATAAAAGATGTAATCTGATTTCCAAGAAAAGGAAGATAAAACAGATTCTTTATTATACTTCTATAACAGCACAAGATTTGGTTTATAAACAACCGTGGCGGACCTGACTCAATTTTGTCTTCTCCCACTCCACTCTCACATTTCCACTTCAAGTGTAGGCTTATCAGTGTCACTTTTATTTATTCTTTACTTCTTCTTCGTGCGTGCGTGCCCATGTTATAAATATTTTTCCTTGTTATTTGTATGAAGTCAGTCCAAGGAAAGAAAAATGTTTATTGATGTTTATTTATGAGTTTTTCGTTTGATGTGTCTGTGGCATACAAGTTGTTATAAGTGAAATACCCAGTGTATTAAATTCAAATGTCTGTGTATTGTTAGACTGTATTTTACGAACACACGCCAAAATCTTTATATTCGTAAATCTCCAAAGCAGTTTATATTTAATGCCAGCTCGTATTTTGAAAATTAAAAACACCAACGCCGACAGGCAATCGTTTTACAAGTCCAAGACTAGGTGCGTATCCACTGTTGCCGTTACCTTCACCGCGTATCTTTTATAATTATCAATTTTCAATAATATTTTTTTTTTTTTTTTTTTTTTTTTTTTAACGTCCGACTATTGTGCACACTTGGGCTAATGCAGACGGTGGGATGATTTATAGCGTATGAAAATGCCAAGCCCTCGCCGGGAATCGAACCCGGATCCTCGGGGTGAAAGCCTAGTACGCTATCCACTAGACCACCGAGGCGGCTTTTTCAATAATAATTGAAATGTTCAATATTTCCTTTTGTGAAATATTTATGCTAATGATAACATGATAATTAATTATATGTAAAAATTATTTGATTAACATTACTACAAGTAGAAAAATTAATAACTGTAAAAAATAAAAATTTGAAAAATTTTCAGTTATATTCAGAAGATTACGGGTAACAATCGCTGCAAAAGTTTTCTTTATCTCCAAAAGTTTCGATCTGATAAAATCATAAAGATCAACAAAACAGTGTTTTTTTGAATATATTTCTTTCAAAAAAAAAAAAAAAAAATTGTAAATGTATAATTGTTTAGGATAGAAAAAATAAGGTAACGTGTAATTAAATTACATTATTTTCGTTTGTTTGTAACAACGAAACAAAGTCAGGGGTCTGTAATAAAAAAATCCGGTAGTTAACGTGGCCATGTCAGCTATTGTGACAGATCCCGCTACGATGCAGAAAAGGCCTTTATCTAGTGTACGGAATTCCGTGCAGCCTTTATTACATAGTCACTGTTCATTTTATACCCCCTAAATATATCCAAACCCTACTTACACCATCATTTTTCATTACTCAGGGCGCAAGAAAGCCACTTACGTAAATCATACTGTGTGATTGTTGAACAGAAATAAAATTATTATACAAATGGTTTTATTCCTTCTTCTCACCATCGACTAATAACCACAAAGCTTTGAGGTGCCATGGGTTTAGGTTCTGTGCCACCCGAGGTGTGGAGATGGACGTTGATCAGTAACTTACGTGTGGAAAGTATTTGCCAAATCCTGTTGCAGACTAACCTGTACCTCAGGGGTTCTCAAAATTTTTTCTCCTTTGACGCCCCCTAAATAATTTTCTTTATTCCGTAGACCCCCATATGTTTACAATGTCTTGCACAAATATCACCGCATAAGAAGCTTTTATTAGGAACAATTCAGTAATACATTTTTTTAAATAATTTGTATTTTGTATTGTTAGATATACGAGTACGTTAAAGATATAATTATGTTTATAGAAACAAATTTAAATAAAATATAAATAATTTAAATACATAAAATTTTAATGAGATGGTTGCGGTTGATGTCCTTCGATTTTCTTACTTATATCCGGGGAAATATTTGTTAATATTAATCGTAAATCACCACGTTCTGATATCTTGAATCGATTTGTTGTCTTTCGCAACAAATTATTTACATAGTTAAATCCTGCCTCAACCAAGTAAGAACTAGATAATTCCCGTTTTTGGACGATTCTCAAATTTTTCTTTAAGATTTTTTAAATAATCTAAATTATTATTTTGCTTAGTAGGATGCATTCTTATCATATGGTCTCTCATCTTCGATGGTTTCACATAATCGTTAGAGAATGTTTTTTCGCATATAAAATATACTGGGAGGGAATCGTTCTCTGAAGACACCAATAAAACCAAATTCTAAATATTTTTGGGAATACTGTAGGCAAACTGCAATTTTTCAGTTATTCTCGTTAAATAACCTGCACTTTACGAACAAAAATGGAATTTATTTCTTCGATAAACCCTCCGAATTCGTTCGACCCCCTTCAAAATTCAATAAACCCCCAAGGGTTCACCTGGACCCCGTTGAGAACCCCCTTCCTACCGGAATTGCAGTGAAGTACTTCCCGCTATACTTTCCATCTCGTTTTGCTAAGAGACATATTACACTATCAAAGAAACGTAAATTTCTTTGATAAAAGATCTTTGATTAAATAAATTTGACCGTTATTTGATGAACTATCTCTTTTATCAAACTTTGATGGATCATGACATGTTGTAATCTTTGATAAAGATTTTCAAAATACGTAGGTAAAACCTCAGAATTTTGTCATTAGTTTAATCACATTATTGCAAAGACTTGCAATTACACAATCTTCGAGCTGCAAGTTCTATCATCAAACCTCGTAAGAAAACACTAAATTGAAATTAACTCAGTTTTGTACTTTTATGACTTCAGCGTTTATTAAAGAATTCTCATTGGAAACGAGCTATATTGGAGCTGTAATTATAGTAAAATCCCCCTGTACTTTGAAGCAATATTTTTATAAATACGAAAATGTTCTTGGTTAAAGTTTTCTAGCATAAAAATGTTCGTTTATCTCATAATTCTCAGTGTTTTTGAAATTCACTTTTATCACATCAGCGAGACAGCTGCGTTCCGCGGTTGACGCTTGCGTTTGCGTGCGTTTCTGTTGCAGAAACAAAGTATAGAAAGAAATTGCAATATTAACAGCTGCAATGTTGTATCTGTGGCAAAACACTTTCAATTAGACAAATCGTTTTAAGCTGAGAAATCAGGGCGCAGGTTAGGCAAAATAGTTACACCCCTGTAGTCAAATCATAGATACACAAATCACAATTCTGATACGAGTCTTCTAAATCCCCCGTAAAACAAAGCATTCCGCTGTTTTTAGCGAATCCTTTTGGAAAATTAGAGCCATCTTAGTACGGTCTGGACTCGGGACTTGAGATCTTTACCTCTCTAGAGCAGTTTTGAGGGACCGTTTAAAGTTTTGTATTTACGTGTGTACCACTCTCACGTTCGTTTATTTCAATTCGTTTTGATTCATGCTTGGCACAAAAATCGATTATTTTAATAGCTCGGAACAGTCCGTTACGCAGCCAAATCCGTTCAACAGTTTCAAAATTACGTTTTTTTCAATTCTAAAAACAATAAAGAAAACTTAGACAGTGCGGGACTGGCCGACAGAAGTGAGTAACTTCTTTTGGCATACCTGACTGTATACTTGTTCACTGTTAGACTATGATTTAATTATTTTTATGCAAATTTAGACGCATGCGGGAAAGGACAACTCTTGAAAATTATTTTCGTATTAAATTTCGCGTGAGTGTAGGTACACAGCTTAAAAATTAACTGAAACTGTCACAGACTATGAATTTGAGTATCTTAGGCTACATAGGCCTACGGTATTTTAATAATTAATTAGTTTATAACCCTACTTTTGATAATTATACTGTCTAAGAATAATAATACATATAATATTAGAGATTCTGACATTCAAACATTGGTATAGGTCATATACATTAAATAATTAAAACAAATTTAGAAAATACATATTTTTTAAATGAACAAGAACAGTTAACATAACCTCAATTGAAATGATATTGTAGCTATTGTGCGAAATCAACTGTTTATATGTAGTCACTTCCAGTCTAGATATATATAGAAGCACAATATATGCTGTGAGGTATGCATTACGGTTTCAAGCGTCCCAGCAGGAGGGTGCAAACTAGCTGCACCTATTGAGAGGATTTAGACATAACTCGCGGTACCCGAGTCTAACACACACTTACACCTACAACACTACATTTACGACTTTACTCACACTTACATTTAGGGAGGCGATAATAGCCTCAATGTGCTTTTCGCCTTAAAATAACAACAACAAAAAATATTTCAAGCGTGACGCGAAAGCAAATGTTTAAACCTATGTTTTGTCAACCGCGACCATACAAGTTTTCATTTCAAAAATACATTTTATTAATTACTGAAAAAAATAATACAGTAGAGTAGTTTCCTGCTGTAGGCTTAGCCTCGCTATAATTGATTCTCAGAATTGGACAGGCGATGTTGATAACGTTGATTTCCCGATTGTTTGTTTGTCTGTCTGTAGTGAATATGAATTGTAACTAGCCGATATTAGGTTATGATTTTTTAATTCAGTTTTAACACTCCACATTGAAACAAACAAGGAAAACAATAAATTGTATTTAAATATTCATAAGTCATATTAATTAATTAATAAGCCTAATTATTAATTAATTTTATCGTTATTAATATTGCATTAATAGACTTTTAAAAAAATGTTTAAAATTATCAATTAATAAAATTATAATTTTAGTAATTATCGGATATCATAATTAATCAATTATTTAATTTATAATTATAATTATCAATTATTAATAATTTTCAATTAAGGTATTACTAATTACTACTAATAATAAATTTATTATACTGTGCTTTCGTTCAGTTTTATTGGTATTAAGGCAATAATAATAATAATCACTTCCAGTATTAAACGTTATCCCAGAATGTTAAGTTATTAATTTTAATTGGAAAGAAGGAATTTATTACTTAACATAGTCTTTTCGTTTATTACCAAGTAGTGCGTAAAGAACTCAGGAGCACTAAACGTAGTCTACGACTTTAATGGTCAACAACACACCAATAGAAAGAGTTCACCTGTCTGGGAACCATGATTAGTAAGAGAGGAGATAAGGAAAGGACAGATTAAAGAGGGGGCGAAGGGGCAACCGCCCCTTACATAAAAAAAATGTTAAAGATCTCATTTGACTTCCTTAAAGTGGAAGTATTGCAGCTTCGAGGAAAAGAGTCAAAGGCTCTCTGAGGATTTCGAAACTCCTCACACTATTCCGATCTTAACTTTGTATGTTCAAGAAGTTTTGACCGTATGTGCATATGTACGTTTGTGCACTTTGAAACGCTTACACTGAGTGTGAGAACTGGGTTAATCAATTAGACATTTTTTATTGGTTCTCTCTTCTCTTCCTCTGTTAACTGCAACAACAGAAAGATCTTTCTCGACTCTAAAATTGATCAAAACTTGGTTGAGAAACTGTTGTGGCGCTTAACTGGTCTTGCTCAGGCTATTGATGATGAGAGATCAGCGTTAACGGTAAGGGTAAAGAAACTGGAGTAATTGCAACTATATAAAAAAAAATTATAGATAGGTATATTGAGAAGAAGAGAAGTTATGTAAATGAAGCAATTTTGCAAAATTTTTATCAATTAGGGATCTAAGAAAATTAAGTTTTTTGTCCAAAATTGAGTAAATTTTTACATTTATTTTATATGAGTTTCAAGTCTTAAAAAAGCTTAATAGTGCTATTTTTTAAGGTATTACCAAACATTCATTCCTTAGGCAGCCCTCTTTTAAATTGAATCATCCAACCAACCGCCCCCACCCACAGAATTGCATTAATCTGTCAGTGAGATAAGGTTCAGAATAGAGAATGCAAGTCATAACTTCAACATCGACATCAAAATCTGCTCCGATATGAAATCTATACTTCTATATGGAATGGAAGCACGGACACTAACCGAGGAAATTCAAAAAAGACCTCGAATCCTTCGAAATTTGGCTTCGTAGGAGTGTTGAGGATCTAATGGGTAGACACAGTGACGGTCAAAATTATTGTACAATATTTTGATGTGTACAAAAACTTTTACCGTATGGAGGCGATATTGAAGGTTGTGCAATATATTGCGCAATCGCGTCCCCGCTAGACTTTCATGAAAGTCAACACGTTGAGTAACAGTGAACTGTTTTGCGTGATAATTTCTGTGGCTGCAAGTGCGAAAAAAGAAAAGAAAAAGGGCTCGCAGAAAGGTAGAAAATGACCCAAACAGTGGTTTATTGATAGGGAGAAGTATACCCACGAAAAATTACTCAATGAACTGAGAATAACTGAACCAAATGATTTCCGCAACTTTTTACGGATTGGGCGGAGAATATTTGATGAACTCCTCGCTTTGGTTACTCCTGAAATCGGTAAAAGGAACACTATAACCCTGCAAGTCAACGGTTATCCATAACCCTACGATATCTCGCATCCGGGAATAGCTTTGAAGACCTTCCTAGTACTAGGCTTTAGAGGTGGGTAAGAAAATACCAAACTGTTAAAAAAAACTGCTATTCAATAAACGAAAAACAAACTGCTTTTCCAAACGGAAACAAGCAGTTTGATTTGGACTGGTTCGTGATTGGTTAAACAAGGAACAGCTGTTGGGACTTCTCCAACACCCACGTTCTATTCGAACTTTGCTGCAAGCGCTAAAACTTTTTTCCTGCTGTTTTTCTGCTAACTGTTTTCCTGCTGCTTTTCTTCAACCTGCTTTTATGCTTTTTCCCTTTATTTCAAAGTTTCTTGTTGCTTGTAGTGAAGTAAGAACTGTTTTGGGCGTTGTCAACGTTTATCTCTATTTTGTTGCGAGTTGTTTGAAAGTTTTAAATATAAAATTTCTTGTTCAAACATTTTTTAAACTGTAAAATCAGCCATAATTGTGTTTTATATTAGTTTTTCTCCGTAGTTTACTTTGTGTTTATAAATTTAAAAATATTTAGTGGACAATTTTGAAAGTTTTCTTTTACTTTTTTTATGTTTTTAGAATTAAGTGCATAATTTTTAATTATTTATTGCATGTGTGGACTTTTTAAAATTCACATTTTCTATCTCTTGTATATATCTTGAATAATTTTAGGTTATTTTAGTACTTGTTATAAAATTTTGCGAAATGTAGACTACATCTGAACATAATCAAATCTTTTAGTATCATATGTTTTAAAATTATGGCTAACCGTCAAAGAAGCTTTAAACTATTTTAAACTATTTTTTTAAGGCTGAGAATGAAAAGGCTTTTTGCAATATATGTAAACATGCCTTATCTTATAAATCCAATGTGACTAATTTGAAAGGACATTTATAATAACCTAATGTTAATAACCTATAATATTGTAACTATATAGAGCTAATTTTATTTAAACACATTTGTCCTATGTTCTTATTACTATATTGTACTTATTAAGGTTACTTTTTCAGTGTTGAAAAGTGAAAACCTACTTTCTCCCAAATAAAAATATGACAGTAACATCTCACATTTTGTAAATACATAACCTAATTTTATTTAAACGTATTTTTTATATTTATTATCAGTCATCAATATTTTTTAATCAACTAAAAATATTCTAAATTGTTTGCATTTCAGTAAATATACAAAGGACTATTTAAGTTTTAAGTAAGAAAAAAATGAATGATTCTATTAGAAATTCATTGCATTTTATAAATATAAAATTGCATACATATATATTACGTTTTGAGAATGTAATTTAATATTTAATTATTACTACACTTATAAGGATTATTTTTTTCTAAATGCTTTACACCCAAAAACAGTTAGGACATGGTGGTAATGAGAATGAAAAAGTAGTCTTAGAAAACTGAACGTTTGTGCTTTATCTTTTACTGCTAATACAACTTCGAGTTTCAGTTTTCTAAACCTGTTTTTTCCAACTGTTTTTCCAAATAGTTTTTTTTTCAACAAACAATTCATTGATATTTTGTAAAAATAGCAGAAATGCCCATCCCTACTAGGCTTGGACACTACAAGATACTGGATATTGCGTAATGTTGCCAACAAACGGCACAATATTTTCCCGTTTGCACAATATATTTTCAAGATTTTGAAAATCACACAATATATTGCACAACATTTCAATTTCGCATACACACGATCTATATCAATATTTTGCACAAACCAAAATATTGTGCAATAATATTGAAAGTCAATGCATCGCTTAAGTATTCGAAAAGAACGGAAGTATTCATAAAACTATTCGTTCATTTGCTGCCGAGTGCCGCGTATAGAAGCCTAAAAAATATTCACTGGTTGGTAAAGTACGCAATTACTTTTTATTAGTATTTGAATATTCGAATAAAAGTGAACTATTCTTAATACGTGCTTTAAAAGCAAACGCTTGTTCTTTTCTAGGAACACTTGCGTTCAATTGAGCCCATAAATGCCTATCACTGTGTAATTGCATGTTGTTTTTAACTCGCATCAATAAATCTTTACGCGAGAACATTACCATTGTTCTTGACTTGATATTTATTGACAGATTGCTGGGCTTCGTTGATCGATAACTCGTAGATTAGACAACAATCGACACGAGTGCTACCTATCTTATATCACCGGGAACGGTTATTACAGTAAATATTTTCCGCGCAAGGTGAGAATGGAGGGCTTTTTTAGATACGGTTTATTAAAAGGTGAAAAAAGGAATTAAATTTTGAAAATTACGGATGTTTTGGGAGATGAGTGTGCAAAACAATTTTTCTGTCCTATTAAGTACAATTTTAAATACATTTAAGTACACATGTTTACGTCCATTCTCCCTCTCGAGAATGTGAAATCTGGAAAACACCTAGTGATGGCCTTTAGGTGTATCGATAATTATTGATATACAAACATAGGTATATCAAAGTCTTGACTACAATATTTAATCCCTAAAGGGGTAAAAGTGTAGTAAAACTGTTTTGATTGGAAGTATATGTTTTTGGTTGTATCTTCTTGAGACTTAACATAATTATTCCGAAACAGAAGTAACGAAATATATTGTTCGCCGTTTTCCAAAATTTATATCCTAGAGCGGAATTTATTCAAGTGGGGAAAAATGTAAAAAGGTGACGAAAAAATCTTCAATTGTATATTCTAGATACATAGGCTATTCTGAAACACAAATAATGAAACAGATATTTCAGCATTTTTAGGTTGAAATTAACGAACCTTCGAAAATTCATGCCTTACAAAAAAACAAAAATTAAAAAAGAGTGTCAGCCTTCTACCAACACTTCTCTTTCCTTGAATCTGTAACTACATTATTGCCTCTGGTAAAATGATATCCGTTTCCTCTGGTCACGTGGCCCAGGTATTGCAGTTTAATTTTTTTCCTATAAGAATCACTTGTGTTTCTTTTTTATATCTCGTCGCCTCTGTGTTGAACGAATGATCCTTCGAGGGACACTGTTACACTGTGATCTTGTAGATCTATTGTGTCCTTCTCCTTTATTCCTGATATAGGCTACTCAGGTACAGCTTCTTTTCCAGTCCTTCACAAAGTCTAGGATTTGGAGAGGATTCAAGGTGGGTACTTCTAATTGGTAACTTCTCAATTACTGAGGTACTTGCAGATATTTGCTCTTTTTATTGCTTTTCAATTTTTTCCCTTACTCTTGACCATTATCAAGGAGGTTGTGCTCCATTCTATTTACATTGTTACTCATGGAAACATAAGTAACTAAGGAAATTATGTCCAACCGCACAGTCTTGCATGCATGTGTACACTAATATGTTGCCCAGAGTTCAGTTTGATACACCATTAGGCTGGTGTCAATTAGCCTACTCCACCAGTACGGGGAGTTAGCCAAGCTATGTTGAATAGTGAATGTGTGTTGAGTAGATGAATGAGAGTAGTATGAGCTAGAGATACGGTGGGATTTCTAAGCAAGCTGCTGCCTCCCCCGGTCGTCTCTGGGTTAGTTACAATTTTGGTCACGTTATTCCTAACTTCTTCCGTATCTAACCATACTTCAAACTTATCTGTCTTACGTTTGCTTTATTCAATGTCAATGTTTCCATCCGATAAAATAGAACAGAAAGTATGTAACATTCTATCAAACTAAGTTTTGTCACTAGACTAAATGTCGCTTTCACAGAACATCCTCCTAATTTTAATAAAACAAATCTATTGTATAGTCCTTCATAAACACAGCGTACTTTTATTATGTGGTTACAGTACATCGTTGGTGTATTTAGGTAAACGCTAAATTTACACTCCTAGAATACCGTTTTGTATTCTGAATTTCTGAAGAGGTACCTCTTCAGAGATTTCTGAAGAAATCACTTTAGTATAGTTGAATACAATTAATTGTACTTTTGCAGGATTTGTAAATACAGTATACATAGCACGGTTTCAAAATACTGTGATGGGAGGGAGAGAGAGAGAGAGAGAGAGAGAGAGAGAGAGAGAGAGAGAGAGAGAGAGAGAGAGTCATATATCACAAGCGTGTTAGCACCCCCTCCCCTCCTCTATAAATAGGTCCTTGTCCCTCCCTCGGCTAATTTACCGATTCATTAGTTTGAACATTTAGCCGCTTGGCAGCGCACCTGTCGACTGTCACCGCGGAGTCCCCGAATTAGAAACCCCCCTCCCCCGCTTGACGCCCGCGTCACCCGTTATGTGTTGTTTTAGCTGTAACTCTGTTTTGAAATTTTACAACGAAATTCGTACAACAAAACGACACCGTACAACAAACACGGAAATTTATCGGCTGTTCTCGGGCGTTTTGTGGAATAATTTCGTTGCGTTATTTAAAAAGACTAGTGATAATTTTAATGAATTTCTATTTGAACATTAACTACTGGAGCGGCCGTTACGGTCTGGTCCAGAGCCGATACTGACACAAATCGATCGGTAAAAAAATCGATTCTGGTAAATAGCTTAAACAAGTTGTTGGCCAGAAAAATTCTTTCAACAGTCAAAGTGGCGGCCATTTCGTATGTTTAACACTTCTTAACTTATCTGCCTTAAATTAATTTGAAAATTTAAATTCAGTACAGTAAATAGTGTTAAAAATTGCGTCAAAATCTGTTGAAATTAAGAATTTTTTTGACGGCCGTCAGGGTTCAACTTCTTATTTTCAATATAAGTTTGAAAGTTTAAAGTGCTGATTTATGCAGATGTTAATGCTGATTATTATGTTGAAATCGGAATTTCAAAAAAGTAAGGTATAGAAACATATTTTTGGGAATACGTTTCTATCGCGTCAGCGAGACAGCTGCGTGCCTCGATTATTTTCTTATAAATAGTTAGTTTTGTGCTGATATAGGCCCTACTCAATGAAACATTTCAATCGCGTATGTGTCATTGTACATAGGTCTTTATAAACAATGTTCCTACTAATTTCTTCACAAATATTCCAAGCATCAAATTTTCACTGAGAGATAGCCTACACGGTCACGCGTTAGGATACTAGAAAGTATTAACATATTTAAAAAAAATAACAATCTCACCGTTAGTCTGAGAATGTATCTGGTTGCTGGACGTTTCCTTCCTCGGAACGTAATCCTCTTCTTTGATCTTCTTGTGCAGTACTGCTGCATCATTGTCGTTCAACTCCTGTAACAAGCATCACGTGACAATATCATACTAAACAAACTTACGGAATTATCTAAAATGTAGCAATTTAACACCGGGGCGAAACGTTTGGTGTTAGTGGATTTTTTTAAATGCCAGTTTGAGTTAGGATTGTCGCCGTTTCTTGTATCCTAACTTCAAGCCTCGTTTATATTTCCAACCTCTTTCTATAAATTAAGATTTCCAGCCTCGTCTATTTTTCCTCCTTTTCTATCCCTTTGAGGCGGTGTCCGTACTATCGGACCGTTTTCACTTCGACGGGTCATAAGTAAATTCGTCGAGCTAAAAAAATGAAATGCATTTAGGGTTGTGAGAATATTGAAAGAAAAAGAACGAACCTAACAGCGGTTAAGCTTTCGGTCTATTTTGGGTTGTTAACAAATTTTAATTGGGAAAATGAGCAGTTGGAGCGGCTATCATGGTAAGGCCCAGACCCGGGACCTTGAAATTAGCACCGATCTTCACCTCCAGATCACTGTTTGAAGATGTTAAAATTAAATTTTGTGTGTGTGTGTGTGCGCGCGCGCATGCACGTTTGCGATTTCGGTCCGATTTAATTGAAACGGAACGATAATCGGTTTTAGAAATAGCTTGGACGAGTTCGTTGACCAGTACAATTTGTATCAGCAATTTCAAAATCAAGTCTTTAGAAATTCGTAACTTCTCCGTTTTTAATTTTACTTAAAAACCGGTTTTCACAGTCATAATCTAAGTTAAACACTGTATAAATTATCAATTAAAATTTTTTTAAATTCGTTGAAATTAAGTATTTTAATTTGACGGCGGTCAGGGTTCATTTTCGTATTTTGAACGCAGTTTAAAAGTTTAAAAAGCAGTAACTTATAAGATTAAAAAGATTTTAGATTTTGAATAACCACCATTTTGTAAAATATTCGCGTATCAAATATTGTCATACGAAATATTCGTTTCCACTTTATTGTTCAACGTGTTAGTTTTTGTAAATCCGTTTCGTTCTTGTCAACGAGAAAGCTGCTAGTTGGGATTATTTAAAACTTATTATGCACAACAGTTTTGGGGAAATTTTTATTTTTGAAAATTAAAAAAAAAGAATTCTTGGTTTTTAGGAAATCGTGGAATTTTGATAAAAGCAAGCATCATGCCAAGAACCATTTGGTGGGTATGGGAGACTTGCGTAGATTTATCTTGTTCTGCTTTAATAGATTGCAGACTCGCGGGTCGTTTTCTTAAACAGACTTAGGCCTAAAGCCTCGTTTTCCATGGAAATTAGTAACCTAATTTTTTTTAAACCGAAAAGCACATTGAGGCTATTATCGCCTCCCTAAATGTAAGTGTGAGTGTAAAGTGTTAAAGTCGTAAGTGTAGTGTTGTAAGTGTAAGTGTGTGTTAAACTCGGGTACCGCGAGGGACGTCTAAATCCTCTCAATAGGGTCTAGTCTGCACCCCCTGCGGCGAAAATTAGTAATAAACTCATCATGTGGACTAAATAACGTTTTTGCAAAAAAATAATAAGAGGCATCTAAATCAAACATCTATTGTATTGGCTCTACAAATATTCGCTTTATCCTGTTCGTGAATGATTTTCAGTTAAAGAATTTGTACAAATAAATAAAAACAATTTCGATTTCTAGTTGGTCACATCACAATGTAGTTAGGGTAGGCATGTAAAAGATAGTAGCATAGTCTACGGGTCCCCTGGGATGCGCTCCCGGTCCAGGTGTTGCCCAGTTGTCCTCGTGATTCCGGATGGAACCGACCGCGTGTGAACAGAATAGTGAGGGTGCTCAAAGTGACTGACTTATCAGCGTTTTCAGGTTAGATTCTGGTATCACTTCATTAGAGAATTTCCATAGCAAAATGAGCTACTAGAACGGCCATTATCGTAAGATCCGTGGACTGTGAAATGAGCGCCGGTCTGTATCTGTAGAGCATTCTTTGAGCGGTTTTAGCAATCTTACGTTCGGAATTCCTGTCCAGTTTGTTAATTTCTTGGACAAATTCGTTTTTCATCAAAATGGCGTAGGCCTATACAAATCTTAAAAACATAACTTCTTTCGAAACTCTTATTTCACCGTAATAATCAGCATTGAAGTCTATACATTAGCATTTTTAATGTTCAAATCTGGTAGCGGTCATGGTTCATTTCGAATTTCCAATGTAACTTGATAATTTAAAAATACAATTTACACAGATTTTAACCAGCGAGAAAGCTGCGTTCCGTGATTATTTTTTCATTTCGTGAGTTCGTTAAATCAACTGCTGTACTAGATAATTTTGCTGGTAGTAGGCTAATCGGTTTCCTACACATCCATTAGGTAGCGCTAATATAAGCATGGAATTGCACAAACTGACGGGAACTTGTATAAACACTTGTTTAACCTAAATAGGAACATATCTCCGGCTTATCAGGGCCGTTCCAGGCTCCAGATAAGGAGCTGCAGATAGAACAGGAAGTGGTGACAGGTCTTATTGCTGGCAGGTGACTTTGACAGAAGAAAGTTGATTTAGGTCGTCATTCAGTGGTTGTAAGATAGTTTTTGTGAATAAAGAACTTCATGTGTAGATTTGTTTTAGAAAATAAACTTAGTTACAAAATCTAACAGGCTGTGGATGGACACGTTGCAAGCTTAGAATTCAATTATTCGCTCTCTCCGAATAAATTCTATTCTATGCATAACGGTCACCTTCTACGTATTAACGTGTTTGATGAATACAACGATTTCAGGGGTTTACGTCACTGTTTTTAATTAATTTTTAAGATATAATGAGGTTATGGAGCTTCCATTACAGTAAGACCCACCCCCTTAAATTTGAATTGAGCGTTATACACACACTAAGGGACACCCTTGTCCACTGAATGGGTCAATTACAAGAACTTTTTGTTGAAGCGAAGGTTTTAATGTTAGCTTTGGCGAGAGAAGTGAATAGAAAAAAGTCTGCCGAACGGAAGAATGTAAAGGAAATATGGAACGAACGAGCAAACGAATTACTTCTCTCTATTTCTGTCTTTCTTTTTCTTCCTCTTTTTCGATAACAGTACACGCGTATTATATGAAAACGTTGATTTTTGGTTTCGGTATTTTTTCGTAGTTGAAGAACACGTGCACGTTGTAACTGATATATATATATATATATATATATATATATATATATATATATATATATATATATATATATATATGGGCCGCCTTGGTGGTCTAGTGGATAGCGTACTGGGCTTTTACCCCGAGGATCCGGGTTCGATTCCCGGCGAGGGCTTGGCATTTTCATACGCTATAAATCATCCCACCGTCTGCATTAGCCCAAGTGTGCACAATAGTCGGACGTTATATTATAAATATAGGCTATAGTTTATAGGCCTATTTGAAACAGGAAACCGAAGTACATTCTTCAAAAACATATGCTTCACCGTTTTATTCAAAACATGTTGGTTCAACCAGGAAGCTATTAGCAAAGAGAAAAACTTAAATGTAATATTTCAAAAAAAACATTTAAACAGATTTTATCTAAAGCAAGCTGGTCGAGATAAACAATAGTTGCCTTTAATAACATTAGATTAGAACTCTTGCCCCTAACACTAATCATCCCATCGTCTGCATTAGCCCAAGTGCGCACAATAGTCGGACGTTAAACACCACACACACACACACGCGCGCGCGCGCGTGTGTAAGGTGAAGGGAGAGAAAAAGATAATGCGCAAGAAAACTCCGTGCGTATTCATTTCTATTGCATTATGGTAAATAAAAATAGAATTTCTAAGCAATATGAATTATTGAGAAAGTTAATGCAGTGTTTACGCAAGCTCAATAGGCCGCCTGGGCAAGCGCGTGTTTTGAAAACAATCTTGAACTAACGGTGATCAGGCAAATTAACGCGCAAATAAACCGTACGAACAATGTTATCTAGACCATTTACAATGTAGGCCTAAAGGGTACACATAAACATTTATAATTGCGTTTTCACAACTCCGTTTTATGGGGAACGATTCGTTAAGGACATTTATGATTACCTGATTATGGCGTGGTAAGTGTTTTTTGTTATCTGATCGTTAAGTTGGCACTACTGGTTTATGGCTGCAGTGTTGTTTTCTTCACAACAGTTGGCATAGCTGTTCGGAAACGTTTCCAGTATGTTCAGCTACTGATGACGATTTTGATGCATTTTTGGAATGTTGGGTGGTTTATCTCTGTCTCGGAAATGTTTTTAAATATTTCGTGTTGCGGCTTAACAATTTTTTAGAATTTAGAATTTTTATTTACCAATAAGTTACAAATAAAATACATTTACAAAACAAAAGAGAAATAATAAAATAGAAAGTTTAGAGAGAGAAAAGGAATAATAAAATTAAAATAAACAAATTTCTTAACAAATTAGCCTATTTAAAGATAAAAGCCTAGTCCATAAACAGGTCGCCGTAGCTTTGAAATATCTGATTTTTGAGCTATGGAAAACTAAATAAATACCACGCAGCTGTCTCGCTGACGTTATGGAAGGGAAATTATAAAAAAAATAATCTTATCCTCTTTTTGAAGCTCTGATTTCACCGTCACAAAGAACAAATTGACACATTGAACATATTGACACTTTAAACTTTCAAATTGTATCGAAAGTACGAAAACGAACCTTGAACACCGTCAAATTAATTTTGCTTAAATTTTAATTACTGCTGATTTGTATAGTTCATAACGCTGATTACAGTGGTGAAATCCGATTTTCAAAACTTTTTGTGACAAAGAAGTTGGCATTTTACAAGTTTTGAAATTAGCATCATTTTGAAACTGTAGAACGAATTTTGTCCAAGCTATTACCAAAATCGATTTTTGAATCAATTGGGACTAAAATTGCAAACGTTATCGTGCTAAACATGTAGGCCTACACACTTATGATTTATAAAATTTTGTTATATAAGAATTATCATAGGCCTAACTGAAGTCTGCGTAGCAAAATTTAAATAAAATTGACTTACGATCCAAGAAGTAAGTCGAAAAAACCTGTAGTGGTAAATGTTTATTTTCGGTTTTTCTGATTTACACTAAAAACTTATATCTTATTTTAAAGTTGCTACACTGCCTAGAGACGAATCTTCATATATAACATAAATTTGAGGAAAATAAGATAAACAAATTGCGAGAAATTATGCAAAATGTTTAATTTTTGTTTGCGGAAGCTTCCTATCCGTTATTCGAGACCAAAACTGCACATTTTGTTTTAGTACTTAAGGGCTACGACAGTAAAACGATTTTTGCGCAAATTAGATGATCAAGAGTTTTTGACAAACTAAACATTTCTTGGCAAACAGAGATAAACTTTGTCGAAATCGGCCCAGAATAAAAATGTTTTATCCTCAAGTGACGTGTAGGCTATCAAAGTAAAAATATAGGTTCATAAAATACCTAAACATTGATTTTTTGCATCGCCAAATTTTCTTTGCAAATCGTATAGCGAAAAGTAAACTTTGTAGTCGTTGAGAATTTTTTTACTTTTTATACAAAGAAAGTTTGTAGAAAAATGGGTTTGGATCTTACCATGATGGCCTTACACTTTATTCTCCAACAGAAGTTTCTTAAAATAAAATCTACAGGCTGTTATGGATTATTATTAAAATGTTATGGATTATTATAACAGTATGGTTTAATTAATGCTTGCTAGCGGCTATTTGAGCCCTTTTGTAACCCGAAACGCCCCAATTACTTCTCCTGAAAAGGTCAAAACAGATCAATTACACCTTTAGGCGTGTTAGGGGCAAGAGTTCTAATCTAATGTTATTAAAGGCAACTATTGTTTATCTCGACCAGCTTGCTTAGATAAAATCTGTTTAAATGTTTTTGAAACATTACAACATTTAAGTTTTTCTCTTTGCTAATAGTTTGCTGGTTGAACCAACATGTTTTGAATAAAACGGTGAAGCATATGTTTTTGAAGCATGTACGTCGGTTTCCTGTTTCAAATATAAACTATAGAGTATATATACAATAATAGATCAGCTGATTGTACCGCTTGTAGCGTATGATTTAATGCTGATTTATGCAGGATTACGATGGTGAAATCACTTTCAAAAATATTTGAGACAAAAAAGTAATTGCCGCCATTTTGAAACTGCTTTTGCTGATTAATGAACTTAGCCAAGCTATTACCAGAATCAATTTTCGTGCCAAAAGTTTGAATCAAATCTGACTAAAATTGCGAACGCATTTGTACTAACCAACATGTTTATCAAATTTTGTCTTTGAACAATCATAACGTCTTTTAAAAATTTTAATTTACTTGAAAATTTATGTATTGTTTTTGAAACGTAGCCTACTTGATGCCCAAACATAAAAATGACTTTAGAATCTTATTCTACTAAGGCCTACGTTTCACCCGCACTTCAAAAGGTCCAGCGGCGCAAAACCCTTCTAAAGTTGTTGGTGTGTTTTTAAAATACGCTTTTGTTGCGGTGAATAAATACAAACATATCAAACTATCCCAAAAAGCTTTTTTTTTGTTTTGACACAAAGTATTTTTTGAGATTGTTTTAACCGAACAGTCGAAAATTAAAAAGGTAACTTGAAAACTTAAACTTTTGAGAAGGGTACTAGTAGTGCAAAGAACTTTAGCATAGCCTACTGCTCTACGACAGCGCTCTGACGCGCTCGTAACGTTTTCCGCCAGTTTTACCGGTAACCGTAATATTTACGAAAAATGTTACTGGACCAACTTTACTGGTAATTTTAAACTTTTTCTATAAGAAGCTGTCTGCATTGTGATAGGTATTGCCGTTCTACCAGTACTACAGGGAATAACCAGCAACTATACTCGTCATCGTTAAATGAGAGGCAGTGGAAACGGAAGTGATTAGGAAAGATCTTACACATGCGTTGTTCATCCATTATACAAGTTACCTTCGTATCAAATTTCAATATAATCGGTGAATACATTTTGCCATAACTGCGTAGCAAACTAAATGCCGAACGGTCGAGTTGAGTAACTTTTATTCTGGGTCAATTATAGGCTATATTTAGCGTTCACAATTATCGTTCGGTTTGATTCAAACTTTGCCAAGAAAAATCGATTTTAGCAAATGGCTTTGACTATTTCGTCACCCACCGTAAAGAATTCTTGTTTTTTTTTAATTTAGTGAAAATCCTATGTTACTATAGTGTTAAAATCTGAATCAGCTGACATAATTCCATTGAAAATACGAAAATGTTTCTGACGGCGGTCAAGACTCGTTTTTTGTATTCTGAATGTAATTTGATGTAACACTAATTTATATAGTGGAGGTAAAAAAAAATATTGTGGTATTGTCGCTTCTATAATGTCAGCGAGACATCTGCGTGTGCGATTCATTGATTTATTTCACTGTGGTCCTCCCATCGACCTGGTTTCCCTTTCTTCTAAACTCTAGCGTGGATCATTGGTTACCTGGTGGTAGGCCTACAAGAGAGGGGCTATTATCTGTCTGTCCTCCTATTGGTTGACACCTGCACAACCGGTTTATTTCAAAGACAAAAACATCACCTTTCAGATTCATATGCTTTTTTATCGCCATTCGTTGACCTAACGCGAACGGATTGCCAATCACAAATTCAGTTACATTTTTTAAACGGCAATCATGATAAGACCCAGAGATGGGACCTTAAAGTGAGCGTGGATGATTCTGATCTATAGATTTACTTTGAGGGGCCGTTAAAATTTATACAGCGTGTGTTTGTGTGTGTGTGTGTGTGTGTGTGTGTGTGTGTGTGTGTGTGTGTGTGTGTGTGTGTGTGTGTGTGTGTGTGTGTGTGTGTGCGCGCGCGCGCGCGCGCGCGTGTATGGGATTACATGTATGTACGTGTGCGTGTCTGCGTATGGGCGTGCTCGTGTGTATTTACTTTCACAATCTTAGACCGATGTAATTCAAACTTTGCAAAAACCAATTTTGGTAAAAGATTAAAAAAATATTTTTCAAATACTTTTGCAAATCTAATGTCGCTAATGTAAACAGCTTTAAAAACTGCATAAACTTACGTTTTGAATTTTCAAAATCCGTTGAAGTTAAAGTACTCAATTTGACGGCGGTCAGGGTTCATTTTCATATTTTCAATGCAATTTAAAATAATGATGTTCACCTTTTGAGTTTGAATGCTGTTTATGACGGTGAATCGACGTTTCAACGAGAGGGTTAGACGAAAAGAACCGCTTTTGGAAATTCGCTTCCATCACGTCAGCGAAACAGTTGTGCGCCCTGCATTTTGGCAACCTTGAACTGGAAAATGAGCTGTTTGAGTGGCTAACACGGGGGAATGTAGACCTGGGGCCGATCACGACCCATAAAAAACGTTTTAAGTGGTCGTTAAAATTTTAGCCTGTGTGCGTGTGTGTGAGCGCGCGTGTTAGCACATTAGTGTGTGCAATTTTAGTTTAAATCGGTCAATATAAAAGGCTGATTTTTGTTTTTATTTAACAAAATTTTTTATGGTTTAAAAATGTTTCAAAGGAATTACTCTAGAACAGCGTGACTAACTTATTTTCGTTAATTTGTTCTAGAAATTACCTTTTTTCTGAATAATATGGTAAAAAGAAAAAAACAGCGCTTTCCGACAATTTAAGATGGCAGTACCCAATAGGGTATCAATTAAAATAATTTAAAATATTAAAAATATTAATTATATAATAATTATGAAAATAATATTTTATTATTTAATAATAATGTCGTTAATCACACTGCTTTACAGTTTTATCATGAAAAATTTGTTTAATGGTTATAGGCTTAAGGTAGGCCTAAGTGAAAAATGTAGGCCTACTCAAAAAGGAAATTTTTCTTCAAAATCGTCATTTTCATTTAGTTTTTATCTACGCATAGGCCTACCAGATAATATTCCAATTAAAACTACCTTAATGTATCCTAATAATCTTTTTTCCGCTAAGAATGTTTTAATTTTGTAGATTAAACATATCTCTGCCTTTTCCTAGTTGTAAACACTTTATAGGCTATTTGTTGACGCGATTCTGAATACTGTAGCCTACTTCCATTTTTCAAAACCGTACAGTACAGCAACAGGTTTTGAAAATGTAAATATTCTCAAAACGAGTCAACAAAATAAACAGTGTTTGAAGCTAGGAAATGCGCAGATATGTAGCCTACTCTACAAAATTAAAACTAACTAATTTGAAGTAGGCCTAAGGAGACTTGTAAAGCGATTTACACATAACAATCTCAAATTCGGTTTTTTACGATCCACCTGCTGCTTAGGCTAGTAGAATAGGCCTAACAAAAAGCAAACAGAAAGATGCGGGCGTTTTTTTAAAGCTATTTTATTAAGAATGGTTGATAGGCCTACATGATTCTACAGATCTCGTTAAATAATTCAGGGCGTAGGTTAGGCAAAATGGGTACATCCCTGTAAATATATCACAAATAGACGAAACACCTTCAGAAATATTTGTGTTTATCCTATAGGGTTACACTGTAGGCTAAATTTTAAAAGATTTATTTTATTTTATGTGCGTTGGCTATTTGTATAATTTGTTGCCATCATTATTATTAGGTAAAACTTGGAACCATTAAAAGAACTCCGATCCTGACGTTTATTAAGTGATATTGGTCCCATTTAAATTAAGACTTGACACAATTCGATTTCGATTGGTGCTTCAATATATTTTTTACGAATCCGTTTAACCGTTTGAAAATGGCGGATTTCAAAATTTAAAAAACAAAACCATAACTTTTATCTTGTTACGCTTTTTTGTAATGCCGATTTCACTATCGTAATCAGCTGATTGTGATGGGGAATTAGAATTTAAATAAAGAGTAAGATTAAACAATGTTTTTGGAAATTCGCTTTAGTCTTATCAGCGAGACAGCTGCAAATCTTTTTTGTAGTCAATCGATTTTTGGTACATTACACAAGTTCGTTACACGCAACATTCATTCGACAGTTTCAAAATGGCTAACTCTTCAATGAAAATATAATTTCATGATAATAAGATACGTTAAAATGTTTAAATTCCATTAGGATAGCCTACAAAAAAAGTAGCCTTCACTTTTGGAACTCGGGGAGTTACCGACAGAGGCGAAGATTTTGTTAATAATATCTTTATTGAATGTAGGCCTATAAGTAGTTTGAAGATATGTTTACAGTATTGTTTTGTTTAGATAGATAAATACGTGAACCTAGCTTAGAGATTAATTTACTGTTGTTATAGTAAAAGATCAGTTGTTTTATATTAATTCGTAACGATCAGATGATTTCATTGAACAGCTGATAGGTTATGTTCCAGTAAAAATACCGAAACCAAAGCAACACTACGTTTTCATATAATAGGCCTAGGCGTGTAGTGTAATCGAAAAGGAGGAATAAAAAGAAAGAGACAGAAATAGAGGGACAAAATTCGTTTTGCTCGTTCGTTCCATATTTACGTTACATTCTTCCGTTCGACAGACTTTTTTTTCTATTTACTCCTCTCGCCAAAGTTAAAATTAAAAGCTTCGCTTCAAAAAAAGAAAGGTTTATTTTTAATTTTTAATTTATCTGAAGTTTGTATTGTAATATCCAGATTGTTGATTATCTGAGAAATAAGATTTAAAAAAAATCTTAAGTAGAAAATTATTGTTGAAAATTCTCTTGCATCATATCAGCGAGACAGCTGCGTGCCGCGGGTATTGTTTCAATTAATGTTAACAATAATTATAATTTACTTACGTCAGCTACGGAGTCTTGTATCAAATGCATCACTGATTGTACAAACACAAGTCACTAATCTGTGAAACCACTTTGTCACTCACAATCTTGTTAACACTTCATCGTTACCAATCTGTAGTTAAGTCACTCGATCTAAGGTGTTTTAGGTTAGCTTCAACGGCAACTGTTTTGTAAATTTAGAGAAATTTTAAGATGCGTTAGTGAAAACTTAATTACACATTCTTTCTTAAATATAATAGTTCTGATTATTTCTACTTGTTTTGACCACATTGAAAGAAAAAAATGGAATTTAATTTATCTATTAAACTTAGGCTACTTTATATTGAAAGTGCGCTTTGCGTAAAGAAAACCCCTTGGTCGGAAAATAAAAAGCTACTAATTTGATATGAATAGAATAGGAAGTATCAAGCTAGTCAACTTAATTTACCCTGATCTAGCTAACAGCTGTAGCAAAACAGAACTAATAAAATAAAAAACTTTATAAAATTCGTTACCGTATCAGGATTAAGGTTAACTAGTTTGACATTTATTTTGTAGCAAAGAGGTTAAGTGTTTTTGTAGGTTAGTATACGCCTACTGTATTGTATATTAGCTATACAAGATAGGCTATAAAAAAAGTTGGGTGATTTTGAAATATTCTTGAGATTTTCAGCTCCATTTGATCCAAAAAAGAGGGTTTCACGTGTGTCTGTGTATTTGTGTGCACAATTGGAGACTAATTGACAGATTTCAATATTTAATCCGGTTTACCCTTAGTCTATATAAAAACCATTTTTTTAAATTTTCCAAAAACATATTTGACTTACGGTCTGAATTTATGAAAATAGGCAAATGCCCGTAGTATAGAATAACAGAAAAATGTGGTAGCCTACAGGAGCTAACTTATCGAAATCAGTAAAAAATTTGTTGGTTTCTCAAATTTGGTTCATTAAATTTTGCTCACATTTTGGTTAGCCTGTATGAAGATCTGTAACTCTTTTGCAGTGCAGCAAATTTTAAACAAAAGGAACTTAACCAGTGAATCGAAAAAACTAAAACTAAATCCTGACCGCCGTCGGGATTGTTTTTTAAAATTTAATAGGCTATGCCTAGCTGAACAAAAACTGATCAATCGATTTTGATAAATAAGGTCGATTTTACATTGTTTTTTTACAGTAGCTTCTGAAATATGAGGAAATTGTTTAAAATATTTTTGAAGTGTATATTTTGTTCCTTGCATAAAAGTAGAAGATGAAAAAAATATTTTTTTAACAAGATTTGAAATGACTTATATTTTGAAACGGTTTAGGCCGTTGAACACTAAAAAACTAACGTGTCCAAAGTGTGTGCGTGTGTGTGTGTGTGTGTGTGTGTGTGTGTGTGTGTGTGTGTGTGTGTGTGTTTGTTCGCGCGCGCATGTTTATACAAACTACAGCCAAAACTATTGCACGCAGAAATACGAAATGTTTAACGTAGGTGGGGGTTTTAAAATTTCGTATTGTAGATATATTTTTAAATTGTAAATATTTAGCTGAACACTAGATATAGGAATAACACTCACGGGAAAGTTTGAATTTCACAAGCAACGCTGTACGGGTCCTGCTATTATGTAGCCTACTTGTATTACCTATTCGATAAAATGTATGCGTAAAATGTTTACCGATAGAAACGGAAAGCGAAAAATTTTGGAAGCGAATATCCTACAGCCACCGTGTTCTACAACTAGTGGGCTACAAAGAACAGTACACTTCACAGTAGGACTGGGCTATATTCTTAATTAACACACAGCGCTCTTAAAGTTTTCCGCCAATTTAACCGGTAACCGTAATATTTACGAAAAACGTTACTGGACTACCTTTATTGAAAATTTCATGCTATTTCTCCACGAAGCTGTCAAGCGTATGATAGGTTTTGCCGTTCGACCAGTATTACAGGAAATAAACAGTAATTACACTCTCAACGTTGAATCAGAGCCTGCCTTGTTGAAACGGAACTAAATGGTGGAATAATACATACGTTTTTCGGATTTTAGGCTATACGTGGTGCCGTCGTAACGAATTTCAAAGCTATCGGTCTATAGGCCTGAGCGTTTGGCTAAAACTGCGTACACTAATTATCATTAAATCACAGGCCGACATATTGAAACGGAAGTGAATAGGAAAAAATCTTACACATATATCGTTCGGACTTTATAAAAGGTACGTTTCCCGCACGGGGTGCAGACTAGCTGCACCTATTGAGAGGGTTTAAACGTCCATCGCGGTACCTGAGTCTAACACACACTTACACTTATAACACTACACTTACGACTTTAACACTGTACACTCACACTTACATTTATGGAGGCGATAATAGCCTTAATGTGCTTTTCGCTTTAAAATACAAAAAAAAAACAAGGTACGTCGGTACCGAATTTCAAAACAATCAGTCAATGCGTTTGGCCAAAACTGAACAATCCAAATGCCGAGAGACTTCGCTTTGCTCGGTTAAGGTATAAATGTCAATTAAATACAGGAAAGTTAGAGCGAATTTTTGCAGCATTTTCTGCGGCGATACGTTTGGCAATCATGACCTATCCGAACACGCTTCCACTGTGTGCCGATGTAGGGATAACCTATATTATGAAATACTGTGCCATGCATTTAGTTGTACTAAGCAATGTTCTACTTGTGATGACATTAAACGGACTAGGTTACAGTAATGCGTCACCGCTTGAATAAACACGACCGAAGTGTTGGAGGAAATATGTCCTCGAATACTAGACTTCGTGGAAGTGGACATCACGGTAAAGGCCAGACCCGGAACATTGAAACAGACGTCGCTTTTACTGAAACACATTTTGAAGGGACGATTAATTTTATGTAATCACGACACGAAGCTGACGTGATGGAAGCGAATTTCTAAAAGTATTATTTTTTTGAAATTCTTATTTCGCCACCATAATTATTATCTGCGTATATTAGCATTTTAAACTTTTAACAATGAACGAAAATGAACCCTGACCGTTCTCAAACTAAATTTCACAATTTTTAGTGGATTTTGAAAATTCAAAACGCTAATGAATGCAATTTTTAACGCCTATTACGATTGTTAAATAATTTTTAAAAAAATATTTAAGACAGAAAAGTAATGATTTTATAAGTGCTGTAATTATGAAACTGTAGAAGAAATTTTGCTTGGTAATGAGCTATTATCAAAATCGATTTTTGTGCAAGTTGTTAAGCAAATCGGATGCGAAATAATAGTGACCTTATTTTATTGAATGGGACTGTTATATAGCGTTTTTCAAAATTTAGCGTTGAGTAATTTTTGAGAGAAAAGGACTTATAAATAGGCCTACATATGCTACAAAGATAGCTTGTTTTAGGCTAATATAGGTTAATAGAGTGTAATAATATGAATTCGTTACTAGAAATGTATTGGTATTTACAATTAGGCTACTGGTATGAAATATGGTCCTATAAGACTCAATTATTCATTCGCTTTAGATTTATTGTTACCATTAGGTTTTTTGTTATCCCCATATGGCCCACGTTAAGAGCGTTTGACCAGTGAAAACATATTTTTCTTAAAAGTAAGACTACCAAGATTTTTTAGTGAGAAAATAGTATATTACAAAATTATATGAAAATTGTAGGAACCATTTCAGATGGAAAATATAACATGCGTACATAGACTAAATAAAAAGATAGTTTAATATATTCCAGTACGATATATCTAAAATATAGTTGATAATTAAATAATTAATGCGTAATTAAACAATACGCTTATATTTTGGTTTTTAATATTGAAAATCTGAGCAGCTTTGTGTTTTAATAAATTTAGTTAGGCCAAATTTCGATAGAAACACGAAATAAATTATTATTATTTTAAAAAAATTAACACATGGCGTATATTCAATAAGATAAAATGTGTAAAAACATTATACAAACTCACTCACATTTCCCCTAAAATATGTGTGGGAAATTTCGACAAAAAACAGCTTAAAATCGATCTAATTTCTCAAAATTGTTTCATCAGATTTTGCTCAAACTGTGGTCTTAAAAAGTCTGTGTAGGCTAATAAATTTTAAGTAAAATAAAATAAGGTGTGAAAGTGTTTTATACATAAAACAAATTCGGAACACGCAACATCGAAAACAATTTACAAATAACGTAATTTAGAAGAACTTTCCAACAACGACTTTGAGGAAAGTCAGTATGTATTTAGGCTAAAGGATTTGTAGAATTTTACAAGAAAAGAGAATCAATAAATAATTATTAGCCTACAGAAGGCAAAATTGTGCAAAGGAAATTTTGAACTAAATTAACAGCGCTTGAAAATTCTTTAATATTTAAACGTGGGGAGGAATATTTAAAATACTACCAGCGGAAGTGCAGAAGAGAAGCAATTTGGTTTAGTTGTCAAAATCCTAAAAAAATATGGCTGTATTCAATAGAAAATATTGAACTAATTTTAAATGTCATTTATAGCCTAGACTAGGCCTAATTGATTTTGTAAAATCCTGTTAGGTCTAGTGTTTTATTTTTTGAGGTGCCCTCTACGCTTGTAGGCGTGTAAATTTTTCAAATAGTTAGTACTTCAGATGATTTATTAAGGCTTATAAATTTGAACATGATGGTAAATCCTACAGAGGCCTATTGCCTAAGGATCCTACATATTTTTCACATATTAAGAAGCATTTTACATTAAGTATGGTTTATTTAGCCTATAACAGATAATATTACTTAATTCTTGTTAATACGTGGTAATTTAAAAAATAGTGTTTGTAATTTAATATCAATTAAACTGTATTGACCTAATGTGAAAAATAATAATTATTATTAGTTCTGGATTTGTTATGACTAACCTATTAAACCCAGGCAAGTGAAATTAATTTACGTTATCCTGTTAATGATTTTGTAAATATTTAAGGGCAAATAGTTTCGTAAATTAAATCCGATATGTTTGAAGGTCAAGTTAAGGTTAACTTATTTGCTGATTGTTGAAATGTGCTGGTTTGGCAGTTGGAAAATGTGTGTCTTAATAGCCTATAGTGAATTAGATAGTACTGTAGCCTATTACCCTGTTGTAAAGTAGATAAAATTATAGCCTAGCCTATATATTTTTTTTATTTTTCGAAAGCGTGAAATGTGGAAAAGTTTTAAAAAGCACAATATCCAATAGGAATTAAGTTCTTTAAGTGTTGGATTTTTAAAACTAAAATAGATATTGTTCATATTTTATTATTATTTTTATTTTATTATTATAGGCTGTCAAGGCTTAAATGTTTTTAAATAATTTGTATAGTTAATTTTACTATGAAAATAAAAAATAGATTATAAGCATATAAAACTTTTTTTTAAATTCAGTTTGCTTACTTTTCTTATAATTCTATTAGGCTTCTTAGAATTGAAACTTATTTTAGGCCAATCAGATTCTCTAAACGGTTTAAATTTTTACTCCTGTAGAATTACAAAGTGATAGAAGAGATATGTGACATTTTTTAGTAGGCCTAATACAACTACAAAAAATATTAATTTAATTCAACATAATTTTGATTTCATTTTATTGATAGACCTTACTATTCTTATCAACTACAATACATGTAGCCTAAATTTATTATTTATAAACATATCACACATTTATCTAAGAATTAAAAAAAAATTGCATTACTCTTTACGGAATAAATATTCGTTAGTTAAACTACAGAGAGTAGTTAAATTATGACGTAGTCGAAATAATTTCAGCTAAACATTTACTAATAAACAGAACGTTAACCTATAATTTAAATTTATCGCACAGAACTGCAAGTTGTAATTTAAGTCAGAAAACATGTAAACAAATAGAAGTGAAACGTGAAATTAAAAAAGAATCACTTAATCCTATGTCAAAACTAACAACAGATAAAAGATGTATACAAACATTTCGAAAACACAAATTAAGTCGAATGACAACAAACCGTTAACAGAACACAGACGTCAAAATACCCGCAACATTATCAAGGAATGAAATACTGTAAACAAACTTAGCGTTCAAACTGCACTAATAGGCCACCATCTTGGATGCTATGCGCATGTGCGGCTAACCACTCCCCTCCTCTTAACCCATTGGTGGGACTATACTCGCTAAATAAAACCCATTGGTCGAACTATTAAGTGAAAAGACTAATTTAGTTTACTGAATTCAGAAATAAGTCAGTTTAAATAACGTAAATTTATGGGCAATGTCAAAATGAAGTGTTGGTAACCATAGCTATAACTTTGTAGCGTTTAAACGCCCTGCCAAACTGTAAATTATTTTGGATTTTGGCTTAATCTTGGATAAAAACTTTCACAATATTTTTGATTTGTGTAGAATGTTAAGTATACTTTTAACATTTTATTTTTGTTATCCGCTACAAAAATACACTGTTAACATGGCATTTTCTAGTATAAACAGTTTTTTAAACATCCCCTCTTTTTTTGGACAATTTAACTGATGTTTATATTGAAACATCATTTTGAAATTATTCCACAGTAGGCTATATGTTTCATTACAATCGGGTAATTAAAATAGGCCTAAGAGATATTTCGCCGGAAGAAACATCAGGAAAATATGTTTACTGGTACCTTTATATTTTAGGACACAAAACACTAATTTTGTAATAAATACATTTCCTAGTAATTTCTCTGGTTATTTAATAGAAAATATGAAAGAAGCAATTTATTTTGTATATCCTTATAAACCACGACAGAAATGGCAGCTGTCTTGCAGACGTAATAAAGTAAATTTATAAAAGTATTTTTCTTTATTTTACCCTTTTTGAAATTCTGATTTAACCGTCATAAGCAGCATTAAAATATGCACAAATCAGGATTTTAAACTTTCAAATTACCATTGAAAATACGAAACTGAACCCTGACCGCCGTCATAACATTTTCTGATTTAAATGGATTTTGAAATTCAAAACGCTAATTTTTGCAGTTCTTTTGCTAATTTATGCAATGGCGCAGTCGGATTTTTTAAAAAAATATGACAAAAATGTTATTCATTTTTAAAGATTTGAAATGGCCGCGATTTTGAAACTACTGAACCAATTTTGCTGCTTAACGAACTTATCCAAGCTATTGCCATAGTCGATTTTTGTGCCAAGTTCTAATCAAATAGGTCCGAAATTGCGAATTAAAACACACACACACACACACACACACACACACACACACACACACACACACACACACACACACACAAAACACAAAATGTGATATATTTTAACAACCCCCTCAAAATGTGATCTAAGGAATCGGTTCTCGTTTCATGGTCCCGGGTCTGGGTCTTATCGTGATGGCTGCCCCAATAGCTCATTTTTTTAAAAGGAAATTCTCTTGTAACTTATAAAGAACTAATAATCTCAGAATGTATCTAAATCAAATTTTGTAAACAAATAAAGAGTAGCCTATTTAAGCTACTAGTAACACAAAACTGGAAGATAATCGCAAGAATTATGTTAGGTTAGCCTATATTTTATATAACTAGGCTGTACAAAATCGACGGAAACATAACTTAAACTAATAAAAAACAAAAACACATATATAAACTAAAAAAACAAGCGTTTTCAAATCTTTTTGACTATAGAAGCTCAATAATAGAGACATTGTTAAAGGACACCTAATTTCGCTAATAGACTGCCACAAATAGGCCTACGCCTAAAAAGGATTGTGCTACCCATAGGCAATAGCCTACACGTAGGCCTACGTTTCCCGAGTTCAAATCCAGGGTTGCCCCAGAAATCTATGTTTTAAATAAATCCGACTCAATAAGTAAACCAACTAAATTAGCCTAAGTAGGTAAGGTATTTTTAATTTCTCTTAAGTTATGCATTTGTTTAAGTGAAAACATCTTTTTGCATTTGACTAGAATTTTGATGGAGAAAAAACTTTGGACCGCCTCAGTCCAAAAATCTTCCAGCTGATTTCTGCTTACGAAATTGAAGGACGTGAGTTCAAAACACGCTACTGATTTTAGCCTACATTTAATATTTATTTGTTTAAAATTATGTGTATAAATAAGTTGAATTATAGCCTAAATATTTTTAAAATAATTAACGCCATTGTACATGTCCGACCAATCTAGCACAAAATAGTTTAGAATTAAATATAACTTAGTTAATGAAATTTCATTTATTATTTTAATTCAACTATGAGTTTAATAGGTAAAACTGAGTTCTCGGGATTTTTCTCAATTTTGATATTTTTGCACCAAAACGCTTTATTATAGTCCTAGGGCTATAATTGTAATTTCATTGGAAATTACAAAAAATGAAAGTAAAATTGACAAATATAACCTCAAAATGACTACTGCGCAAAAGTAAGTAGGCTAATGTGTTTTTCATTGTGAAAACGATTAATTAAATGCCTATTATTAATTATGAAAAGAATATATTTTCTTTTTAAAAGAACTTCAAGCTAATTCGACTCGGTTGTTGGGTGTTTAACTGAGTTGTTGGATATATAACTAGTATTCTGTAAAAGCTACAGACCTTTGTAAGGAGTGTTACTGCAGTAGATATAGCCTATCCTTAAAGCTGCCACTGCTTTGTAAAAAATGGATGCCAGAATATATTTTCGTAATAAATGGCTAGAAATCGTGATTTATCGTACATTTATCGTAATAAATTTAATCTTCCACTGGTTAATATCTCTCAACGAAATGTTATAGCACATAAAAAAAAATGTTAAAATCATTACTTTTGTAAACATCAGGAATACCGTTTAATAATAAATATTAAAATTAGCCTTTAATCCCCGCCTTTATACTAGGCCTACATTCCAGCTAGCACGGTATATTGGAGCGTTTTCATTAGCCCTAAATATGTCTTGCACATACCTTATTTTGTACAAGATTGTTCTTTAACATTATGCCTATGTATATAAATAAGTTCATAATTTATTTAAATTATGTAATGACCGCCGTTTGTAATATATACTCAGTCCGACCTTCAAAATTGTTGAGTATTAAATTTTTTTATCAGATTTGCCACTCACAATCGGTTTTACCTTTTCAAAAATTGCTGAAACTAAAGCACAATTATTCCACACAATTTTCGCACTTGATTTGAAAATTTTGCAAGGTAAGTTCACATACAGTATAAAACTCCTTTGATCATCATAACTTCAAAAATTGTTGTTACAAATTTATTGTCAGAATAGAAAAATATATTTTCTAGCCAATTTTTGTCACACAGGCCTAACCGTTTGCGATTTAATCGTGACCTTAACTAGAGTTAGGCCTACATTAAAAGTAGCAAAATTGCCGTCAATTCTGTACAAAATATTTTGATTAGCCTATCTAAAATTTTAACTAGAGTTTTGGCATTGCTGTTAAGCCCTAGTTTGAAAATTAGGCTTATTAAAACAAAAAGCGGGATTTTTGCTTCAAGCGCAGCTAGTTTTAGCGTAGTATGTTTATTCTAGTATAAATAATGGCGCACGCAGCTGTCTCGCTGACGTGACGGAAACGAATTTCTGAAAGTAATTTGCTAGAAATATTGGAGCAAATAGTGTGGTAAAATTCTGGTGTGGGTTAGACCCGAGACTTTAAAATGAGCCCTGATCCTATCTCTATATTTTTGTTTTGTTTTTGGGGCCTTTAATATAGGCTTATAAGCATAGGCATATATATAGCCTAGTATGTGTGTGTGTGTGTGTGTGTGTGTGTGTGTGTGTGTGTGTGTGTGTGTGTGTGTGTGTGTGTGTGTGTGTGTGTGTGTGTGTGTGTGTGTGTGTGTGTGTGTGTCACAGTTAATTCTGGTGTTCAGTATGATTCACACTTGCTTCTAAATCGATTTCGGTTAGGGCCTATAGTCTATCTAGGACAAATTCGTTTCCAAGGAAAATTTCGTTCAACTGTTTCAAAATGGGGGTTTTCTTGTAACATTTATGTTGAATCTTTTTAAAATGTTGAATCTTTCTAATTTCACCGACGTCTCAATCATCGAAATCTGCATTAATTATCATTTAAAATTTTGAATTTCGTTTAAAATGAACCTGAAGGCGGTAAGGGTTCATTTTGGTTTACTCAATGGAATTTGAAAATATAAAATATAAGTGTAGATTTTAGCGCTGATTACGATGGTGAAGTCGGTTTACAAAAAAGTGCAAAATAAAAAACAAACTAATTTTGGAAATTGGTTGCTACTCACAGATGAATATCGATACGAGATGCACGACCGATACTGACGAAATTTAAAACCCGGAAGTATTTGGAATTGATTTGTTATGACAACTGGGTAGGCCTAAGTTACATAAGACGCTATGTAGGTATATAGGCCTAGGCCTAACAATTCAGCTGATTTCCCAGAAATTGTGAGGTTAGGTTACGTCATACTTGAGCTAACCTAGATTGGAACGACCTAGTGTTGAATTATAGAAAAACGAATGTTCTAGTGACATCATTTGTTTTGTGATTAATAAACATTAAGGTAGACTGCATTTAGGGAAAACGGTTTCATTTTCTTAGCCTACATTCTGGCCAATATCTAAAATAATATTGATGAGTAAATATGATAGGTTAAGTTGTTTACTCAAACTTAGTCTATACTGACATAGCAAAGGGAATTGTTTTTATTGTTTTACTATTCAGTATTAGTTCAGAGTATAGAAGATCTCGCAGTATATTTTTAATTAATTGTTTGGCCACCTTTCTTTTCCATTAAACAGTTAAGTTTTGATAGGTCTTGCCGTTCAGCCAGTAACAGCAAATAACCAACATCTAAATCGTCATTGTTAAATCAGAAGTTGCCATCTTGAAACAGAAGTGATTTTGAAGTAACCTTACACATTCATCGTTCGGGCTTTGTAAAAGGTACCTTAATATGAAATTTCAAAACAATCGGTCAATGCGTTTGACTAATATTCTAATGCGTACACCAGTCACCGTTAAATGAAAAGCCGCCATCTTGAAACGGAAGTGGTTGGGAAATGATCTTACAATTCATCGTTCGGGGTTTATAAAAGGTACCTTAGTACCAAATTTCAAAGCAATCGGTCAATGCGTTTGGCCAAAACTGCATAACAAACACAAAAACCAAATCCAAACAGTTGATTTGAAACAAAGATCTCGCTTCGCTCGGTCAGATTTACGAAGAAAGTATGACGACCTTGAAAAAATCTATCTCAAGCGATGTCCTTGTTGAAGGATGATAGACCCTTTCGTTTTTGTCTCACTTAAAAAAAGTGAGTTTTACTTAGATGTGTATTTCTTCTTGTTTTTGTTGTTTTTAACATTCATACGTTATTCCCGTTAGATTAATGAGGACGACTGAGATCGGCGTCATCGAAATGGTAAAGCTTACGGCAGTAACTGCAATCTCGAACCTATAATACTTGAGATGCTCAATTTCAGATACACAGCAGGCAGTGAAAGGTGTAGAATTTCGGTGTGTGTGTGTGTGTGTGTGTGTGTGTGTGTGCGCGCGCGCGCGTGCGTGTATATTTTAGTTTGTCTTCACACATTACCAGAGACTGACGAATGTAGGTCTTTCGATAGCTCGAATCTCGGTGACATTTTTTTTTTTATAAAAAAAAACTACTAAAAATCGGTTTAACGATTTTGATCAAATTTTACTTAGTTAAATATAGTTTGTTCATATTACCCAAACAAAACGTGTTGACCACTATAGCCTATATGAAAAAAAAAACGTTCTCAGGGGACTTTAGAAATAAGAGGATCAATCGGTCATTAGATTTTGTTAAAAATGAAGTTAATATTCGTGACTCAGTTTGGTGAAACAAATTTGAAATAAAAGAAATTTAGAGTTTGTGGGTTAAGCTGACAGTCGTTTTATTTTTACTGACTCGTTTTCTCCAAAGTGTATACTATAGCCTATTGAAATTTAGAAGTCGTGTTTCAATTTGCTCGTGTACAGTTCGCAACGTTCAGTTACCACTAATATCGTAACAGCACTGGCACAAACGACCATCCTTTCTCTTTGAAAAGAGATTAATATGGCGGCATTGTGTTTATTTTAATTGAGTTATTACAGATTGAAATTACTTCAAAAGAAACTATCGCTCATATGGGAGCAATTAGTACATGGCATTAATTTTAGAGACTTTTCACGAATACCGTAGCAGTAGGCTACTAGCACAAACGTCTCTTCTGTCTCTTTAGTGTGATTTTAAATAGTGGCGCTGTCTATTTTTAGTATAATAATTATTAAATTGTGACTTTATTTCGACAAAAACCGTCACCAATTTGTGTACAATTGCCCAACCTCACCTGGAATTAATTTTAAAGAATATAATAGCAGCACTGTTACAAATGTCCATCCTTCCTCTTTAAAATGAGACTAAGGTAGCTGCGCGATGTTTTTTTTTGCATAATTAGGCCTTTTGTAATGTGAATTTATTTCGTTAAAAACTGTCACTACTTTGTGTGCAACTGATTACAATTAGGCGTACATCCATTTAATAGACGTTTTCACGACAAAAAAACTACCTACAATAAATGGATTAGGATTATGACTATTCTTCCCGTCAGTGGTCACCTCATACTTATTCACTCACCTCATAAAGGCTACCGCGGTTTCGAAACTATCATTTCATCTTCAGGCCGTTATACAATTTTTTTTTATGAGGTGAGTTGATAGACCACTGACGGGAAGAATAGGTCATAATCCTAATATGTGGTCCTGTGGCTATGTTACAATAATAAAATAAATTGTGGGGAATTAAAGTAGGAGGCAGAGAACTTTGATTTACCCGGTAGGCCTATATAAGCAACATGTTTGTATTTTTACGATTCAGTTGTGCTAAAGTGTAATAGAACAAAATTCATACAATAGCCTAAAGTATGATCGACGTTGATAGTACAGAAATCCCATTTACCATCGATGAAATGGGAGTAGCCTTGTGATCGATGCTATTAGCCAATTTGAAAATACTGGTTTTCAGTGTCAAGTATAATTTTCATTTAATGTTTTTCTGTTTACAAGAAAACTTCAATTAATCCACGATTTTTTTACTACAGTATTTTTGAAGAAAATTGCAGAACATAAAATATACGGCAAAACGTTTATTGCAAGTAAAAACTTCCAACGTGAAGGTTTTGGAAAGTATTCGAATTTTTTATTTACAAAAATATTACCATTTCGTTCCCCTTTTTTTAGTGACCGATAGTTTAAAAGTATAATTTGCCCGAACGCGGTAGGCTACACTATAATCAGTGCTATCGTGACAGAAAGCGTAAAGTTAGTTTAGTCAAGTAATTCAAAAAGATGATTATAGGCTATTAATGAAAAACGGGTAGAAATGCACTTTTGGCACTTTTGTCAAAGTTGGTAATTTTTGCACAAGAACGATTTATTAATAATCCCCATTATTAATAATCCAAAATATTTAAGTGTGGAAAGTCAGAAAAAAATGAAAATAAAAGTGACATACATAACCTCAAAATGACTATCACACGAAAGTAACATGTTTTTCATCGCCAAAACGATATTTATGTTTTTAAAGATCTAATACGGTTGTTTGTATTAAACCTAACACTTTATTTATTAACCTTGTAGTGAGTGTTTCGGCGGTGGTAACGACGTTTTCACGACAAGAACTAGCAAGATATATGACTTATTATAATGTGATAACTCGCATGAGCAATACATTTGTGGGTGCTGTTGGCGTAGTAAATGTAGCATGCTCCATGCAAAGTAAACAGCAATGATGTTACAATATAGTTCCGTTAAAAAAGACTTAAATAGTAATTTGTAGGCCTAATACATTTAGGCATAATCTTCGTTACATTATAGTGCCCAACCGCCGTAATACTTGCACTGCCACCTAAATGTGAAACGCATTTTAAGTTATGTTTTAATTCCAGGAAGTATCGTCGACTACATTGCATGGCAGTAGGCCTACTCATATAAACAATGCCTCATAGATAGCCTACTATAAATTTGTTTGTACATAGACAACCAGTCGATGTTTCGTTTGTATCAACATTTTGAATAAACAGATATACTGTCAAATGTTAACGCGATTACCTGCTACAATATCCTACTGAAGGCTTACTCGCTTGTGTCTTATAAGAAAGTTTGTAAACACTACATATTACAATGATAAAATTTGTATTGACGAGTGTTAGTTTAACTATAAACTCACACACACACACACACACACACACACACACACACACATGCGTACTTTCAACTTAGCTCATTAAAATTATTTAAATCAACTTAAAAAAATTGATTTTGATAATCGATTTTACAAGGTGATTTAGCTAGCAAACTCCGATCGACAGTTTGAAAATGCGGCAAATTCAAATTAAAAAAAAGTAATATTTTTAATTTTTTTTTTTTTTTTATGGTGTTTAGCGTCCGACTATTGTGCACACGTGGGCTAATGCAGACGGTGAGATGATTTATAGCGTATGAAAAATGCCAAGCCCTCGCCGGGAATCGAACCCGGATCCTCGGGGTGAAAGCCTAGTACGCTATCCACTAGACCACCGAGGCGGCTTATTTTTAATATAACCATTGAATATAAACGTACTAGAATGATAACCGTTATGAGAGATATGCGAGCGCTCGCTGCTGGTGGAATCTAGTGGCAAAGTGTTCAAATATAGTTAAATAGGTACTAGTTACTGTCTATTTTCTCAAACATCTCCACCCCTGTCCTTGCAGCTTGCAGCGTTCGTAACGGTAGATAGGTCAACAACTTGGGATCTTAGGCAAGTTGTTGCCTAATATATCAAGCACACTTTTTGTGATGGTGGCTGTACTTCTAGTCCTATTATATTTAATGGTATAGGCTTAGTGATACAAGTGGAGGGAGGTAACTGTAAACAGATTCACACTGTTTGAATAATTTCTTTAAAAAAAAAGGTTTGTTCGATATTAGCGCCTAATGTCCAACTAGTTGGACTATCTGCCGTTACGAACGCTGCAAGCTGCAAGGACAGCCGGTGGAGGCGTTTGAGAAAATATACAGTACTATTATCTACTTAACAAAGTGGTTGAACACTTTGCCGCTAGATGCCATCACCAGCGAGTGTTCACGTATCTCTCATACGGGTTATCATTCTAGTACGTCAATGGCTATATTAAAGAAATAGTGGCTGTACTTCTATTTCGTTTATATTCAATGATACAGTTTACAGTTTTTAGAATCTTCCTAGTGTACATAAATTTTATTTTAAATTTAAAAAATACATTTTTATGGTTTTAAAAATGAATTTGACGGAGGTCAAGGTTCATTTTTCGTATTTTAAATTTGATTTTAACGTTTAAAATGCTAATTTATGCAAATTATAATGCGTTATAATTATGCCGATATTACATTTTCAAACGATTTTAAGATAGTACAAAAATATTGACAATTCGCTTCTACCACGTCAGCAACCCAGCTTCAATACTTTTCAACAGTTTACTGTCATGAAATATAAAAAACAAATGGAAATATGATTAAATAAGTACTGAAACCAAGTACCATCTTAATGTAGTTCACAATAAAGGGACACGCCATACTTGTTTCATCACTTTAGGGTTTTCTCTAACAGCTGATTATCAGCTGGCCTGTCCCCATTGTTAAATAGGTCACACTTGTCCAACAATGGTTCTACTACGGACAGCCGAAATGCTGATTTGACTAATGTGACGTAATCGTGCGCAAATACCAACAGATTACGATATTTGGTCAAAGTAGGCTTACTAGCCCTTGGCTATTTGTAGCTACGTCTATTATTTCCTATCAATCGATTTACGTTCGTATATACGCAATGCTAAACTATTGGATATTTATTTGCAGTTTGCGTTTTTCGCTTTTTAAACCGAGAAAAATAACACTGTGTGTGTGTGTGTGTGTGTGTGTGTGTGTGTGTGTGTGTGTGTGTGTGTGTGTGTGTTTTACTTCTTTAGCTCCCTAGAGTTCACAATTTTGGTCTGATTTTATAAAAATTTGGCACAAAAATCGATTTTTTCAATTCCTACTATTAGTTCACTCTCTCCTATATATATATATATATATATATATATATATATATATATATATATATATATATATATATATATATATATATATATATTTATATTTCTTGTTCATATTTTTCAATCGTTAATAAAATACTTTCTATTCATCCCCTTAAGTTCAAATAATTTTTTAAACTTCTAGTGGATGACACTTTATGTTAATACAGTTTTTGTCAAGTATTAATATCGCATATTTGTACAGACTATACGATATGATTTCTTTAGGTAATGTCTACTATTGTTCATCCACTCAAGTTCAAATACATTTTTTAAAACTTGTAGTGGATGAGACTTGATGTTAATACAGTTTTTTGTCAAATATTAATATCGCGTATTTGTACAGACTATACGATAGGATTTGATTTAAATAACACTTATGTACTATCTTATGTTGGTTTTAGAAATCACAGTATGCAGCTGTCTCGCCGATCTGATGGAAGCGCATGACCTAAGTAGTAATTGATTAATTTTTTTTTATTACTTGTTTTAATAGACAGGCCAACTTGTTGCTTTGCTCAGAAACGATGACGAGTGTACGCAGTTTTGAAAACCGCATTGTCCGATTGTTTTGAAATTTGATACGAAAATACCTTGTTTAAAACCCAAATAACATATCTATAACAATTTTTTCCATTCACTTCCGTTTTAAGAAGGCGGATTTTGATTTAACGATGCGTGTGTAGTTGCTGGCTGTTTCATGTAATACTGGCTGAACGGCAAGACCGCTTACTGGAGAAGATCACACAATTTTGAATAAACTGGGTGCAGTGACATTTTCCCCTAAATATTACGGTTACCGTTTGGCGGAAAAGATTATAAGCAATTAATTCAGATTAAACCGTGAGATATACTTTTTTTTGAAATATTAGTATCATATTATTTAAATTTGTTCCATAAATTAAAGCTTATAATTTTGAAATGTAACTTGTTTTAGTGATAAATTGCAGCATATTAAATATATGTATAATAGTCTGCACTTAATTTTTTTTTTTTTTATTTAACGTCCGACTATTGTGCACTCTTGGGCTAATGCAGACGATGGGATGATTTATAGCGTATGAAAATTCCAAGCCCTGGCCGGGAATCGAACCCGAGTCCTCGGGGTAAAAGCCCAGTACGCTATCAACTAGGCCACCGAGGCGGCTAGTTATCATCCTTGTTATCGAAAAGGATGAAGAAAAAGAAAGAGACATAATTAAAGAGGGTAGAGAGATTCGAGCCAAATGTATGAAAAGAGGAGTACTGAAAGATGGGTGAGTTAGCAGAAGAAAAATACGGCTGATCAGAAATACTGGGGGTATCTTGCTTCTCTACTTACATTGTTCGTCCTCTTTCTTTACATTCTTCCATTCAGCAGACTTCTTTCTATTCACTCCTCTTGCCAAAGGTAATATTAAAAGCTTCCTTCAAAAAATATCACTCCCTGTGTGACATTTCTTTTAGCACGGTTACACTTGGCGTTTGTGTAGGCCTATTCAGGAACCGATTATGAGCGCTAAGCGAGGGATCATTGTATTTCTATTTATTGTAGGCTGGCGTGTAGCAATACGTCCATTGTGATTGACTAAATGTAACGCGTTTTGGGCGGGACAGTCACCACGATTAGCCGTGGGACTGCTAAATGTCCCACTTCAAGGGTTGTTTAATTACCCAACAAAAGTATTAAAAAATGTGTTTTAATGAGAGTGTAGCATAATTACAATTAATGTTCCCTTTTCATTATAATTTCTTCGTAAGTGTTCCGCCAAATTCTTGACCGCTTAGACGTAGTACGTGTTCCTTCCAAATTTGAAATTCAAGATTCTGAATTTAATTTTGATTTGCCAGGACTCCTATGCAATGTTATATTCTTCGCCAAAGTTATTTGCACAAATAAGTTTAAATGAAAAGTATGATTCAGTTTTGACTTCAGTTGTCTCCATAAACATATTGTATATTGATCACATTTTAGTGTTGATTCAAGTAGGCCTAGGCTATGTTACTAGCTTGTAAATGTGAAATAGCTTTTAAGAAATGTAAGTTCAATTGCATCACAATTGAACTTTTAGCATTGTGTCCACCTTTGTTACGTTTCCTCTTGCCTCGCCACTTATCAAACCTCTAATTTTTTTTACGTTCATTATATTGTATATTTCATTCATAAACAATAAGTTAAATAAAGAATAACCTCAATATAGGAAGCGGTACTAACAACTTATAACAATTAAAATGAAACTGCTGTTTAACTTCAACCTAACACTAACACACTAATAAAATGAGAAATTTAACGGTAAAAGTATACATAACAACATCAAATATAGGCTTACATAAAACTTAAATTAATTAATTATGTCGTTATGTTACAACTAAAGTGTTTCTTCACTTCAGGCTTTATAGATCACATATATTATTTCTCGAGTCAACATTATTTTCGTCAGCACATACTATTCGTATAGGCAAAAATGAGGTATATTTAGAAAGATTTCTTAACCGGCTTCTGACATTGCAAAACGATTTTGCGCTAAAACTTACTGTTGTGGAAAATATTAACATAAATACGCTTTTAGTAACCTACCATAGGCAAAACGGCATCATGGATGCACGGCATCACAAATCAGAGAATATTTTCTATATGTTAGGTAGGTAACTTGTTATTAATCACGAATAGACAATCCCATTAAAATGCCTCTTTTTTTGCATAAAGTGCTTAAAACAATTTCAATATTTGCTTAAAAGTAATTAAACTTATAGGTTATGTGGCCCAACTGACAGTCCCCTATCCCTGCCCGTCGTACAAGCAGGGACGAGAATTTCAAATACCAAACATATGTTTTGGACACTGTTACACAAATATATTTTTGATTTTTCCTTCCATCGTGCATTTCTCTATTATTATAACGGACATCATAAAATATGAAGTACAATTAAAATGTCAAAATACAGTTAGAGGTTATCAAAACATGTCTTTTTAATTGACAAGACGACAGTTACCTGTCAAAATTACGTTTGCTATCACTGTAAACAAGTCGCAGGGACAAACACTTCAAAGAGCAGAATTGTATTTACCAAATGCCGTCTTTACTCACGGACAATTGTATCTAGCTTTTTCAAGGGTAACTAAATCAACTAACATGTTTACATCCATTAAAGAAAAGAAAATACTTATTCAAAAGGCTGTGAAATCTCGCACGGCCCCCTTGGTAATTTATATTAAGAAGGCCTTCCACTCTGGCGTGATTCTGCAGTCTTCTTTTATGAATGTTTAATAGTATCTTCCGCAAAATGTTAATTTAACTCGGCATGTAAATCATCATTACCTTGCTACCACTTGGCATTTTTAATTGTTTGAATGATCATAGTCTGGCTCACTGGATTACAAAACTATTAGATTTTCTCGTGCATTCCCAAATTTGACAACCAAATGATTGGTACAATAGCCTTCTGTTGTAAAGATTTAATTGGATTTTCTCCCAGTCTGACAATACAATTGACGAAATATTATCTTTCCCAAATTATTTAAACGTGTCGCGCTTTGGAACAGAAAACGTGGTCACGTTATAAACGTAGTAGAAGCAAACAATCTGTACACAGTGAACTGGAGGAAGGCCCGAACGCTCACGTAAGAAGGCTATGAGCACGTATTGGCTAAAACAAAGAAAGCATTGAGACTTGTAGGTTGAAGGTCGTGGACTCGCATTAACCTGTCAGTCATCGCCTTGGCTGTCTGCTGTCTGCGACTGCAGCGCCGATGTTTTGCAAACTTTGACGCATTAAAGAGTGCTCGATAAACTGACAAGACCAATATCGGTGTTGGCGTATTACCACTGGACAACGAAAATCGATTTTGATAATAGCTTAGACAAGTTCGTTTCCTAGTAAAATCGGACTAACAGTTTCAAGATGGCAGCTGTCTCGATGAATTTCCAAAAATAATTTCTTTGTCGTATTTCTTTTTTCAAACTCTGATTTTACCATCACAAACACTGTTGAAATTTGCTTATATTAGTATTTTTAAACTTTCAAATTACATTGAATGTACGGAAATGAACCCTGACAAACGTCAAATTAAATGTCTTAATTTCAACGAATTTTGAATATTCAAAATGCTAATTTATGAAGTTTTTAACGCTTATTGCGATGGTGAAATCATAATAAATTTTTTAAAGATTTGTAATGGCCGCCTTTTTGAAACCGTTGAAGAAATTTTTTGTCTCATATATATAAAGGAAGCCCTAAAAAACTAACCTGTTGGTCAGGATCGGCGGTTATTTTAAGGTCCCGTGTTTGGGTCTTACCATGATGGCGCTCCATTAGTTCACTTTACTATATAAATTAGGTAAACAAATCTTATGAACATCTGATTTTTCCGTCGTATTGTGTTAAAGTTAAAATCTGCATAAATTAGCATTTGAAATTGTTAAATTTCGTAGAAATGAAGAAAATGATTGTGTGTGTGTGTGTTTGTTTGTTAGCACTCTTAAATTCCCAATTTTGGTTCAATTTGATTGCTGTAATAGTTTGTTGAAGTTCGTTACTCGCAAAATTGGTCAAACAGTTTCAAAATGGCGGTTAATCCAAATCTCAAGAAAATCAACCCAAAAAGCTTTAAAAAAATCTGTTTTCTATTAGAGCTATTAGCTCTAAATTGACAAAATTAACATTTCAAATTTTCAAAGTCTATTGAATGTGAATTTGACTGTAGACAGTTCATTTTCGTATTTTAATTCTTTAAAATATTAAAACGCCAAAAATTATTGAAGTATCGAAACGATTATAAGATAAAAAATGTCAGAAATTTGCTTACATCACGTCAGCGAGACAGCTGCGTGCCGCGATTATTTACATTCTGTTATAGTCGTTGGATCCCGATCGCTATGCCGGTGACACCAATCGACGAAGCCACTTGGTACTGATATTTCTGGCGGCCTCCCCTTGAAATTAGACCAAACAGCCTAACCGATACCAAGGTCGCCTTGTTATTCTGCTAACTGTAACCAACTCATATGTTTACATGAGTCAGTAGTAACATAATCACGTATTGTTTACTTTACCTTGGTAAGTGCGTTTTGCCCAAAGAAAGTCATGCGTGCATTTTGTGTGGTACCTTCAGTCAGTTGTGTGCCATCAGCTGTAGCATCATGTCTCTGTGCCTCAACATGCTGCCTTCTGCATGCCTTCTGGGTGAGTAGACAAAGAACTTTATATCTGAGGCTGTAAGGATTTATATCGATCAAAAAACATTGATCTCTATTTTTAAAGACAACATCGAACACTAGTATTTGATATATCATACATATTTTATTAGTAACCTACATATTTAACTAATAACCTGCATATTTAATTAGTAACCTACATATTTAACTAGTAACCTGCATATTTAATTAGTAACCTACATATTTAATTAGTAACCTACATATTTAATTATTAACCTACATATTTAATTAGTAACCTACATATTTAATTAATAACTTACATATTAATTACTAACTTACATATTTAATTAGAACTTATATAATTAATTGGTAATATACATATGTAATTACGTTACTTATACGGTTTGTGTTGTACAGTAGGGCATATTTAACCAGGCTCTAATTTAAAATAATCGAGACTTTTTCACAAAGTAACAATATTATAATATTTTTTGTAGCTAACAATTATTTAAACTCTGATTTTAATATATAATAAACAAAATTAAAATGCTAATTTATACAGATTTTCCAAAAAACATAATTTATATAAATTTGCAAGTACTGCCATTTTGAAACAGTTGAATGAACTTTTTTAAGTAACGAACTTGACCAAACTATCGCTGAATTCGATTTTTATACCGAATTTCAATCAAATCGGTTAAAAATTGCGGAAGCTTGAGCGCTAAAACCAAAAAGTGCTCTAATACCGGCTCTCATTTCAAGGTCCCAGGTTTGAGCCTTACGATGATGGCGCGTGCACGCGCGCGCACAAAACACAATACATGAAAAATCACTTTTTTTTAGTTTCCTGGAAAATTCTCATTCTAATTAAAATTAGTTAAGCCTATATGTCTAACACACTTATCACATATTAGCCGCCTCGGTGGCCTAGTTGATAGCGTACTGGGCTTTCACCCCAAGGACCCGGGTTCGATTTCCGGACATGGCTTGGCATTTTCATATGCTATAAATCATCCCATCGTCTGCATTAGCCCAAGTGTGCACAATAGTCGGACGTTAAAAAAAAAACTATCACATATTATGTTGATGTAGTGACTTTGTGGAATATTAGAGAATATTTTTTTCTAATGTCCATACTTTATGCCAGTTAGACTAGTGAGGGCGAGGGATCAGCGTTAACGGTAAGAATAAAGCAACGGGAGCAACTGCGGCTCGAAATAAGAACGAAGCATAACTCATTTGTGTATCATAGAAAAATACACAAAACACACTCAACTGCAGTGTTTATCAGCGAAAGTTCTAGTATAGTTTCCCTGAATATGGCTATGTTATTGTGATAATATTTTTCACTTCTTCTAATATGTCCTGCCTTAAGAAGTTTAGGAACATATTTATCAGCCAATATACAACTCAATATAAGCACTTAACTGATAAAATAACGAATTTTTGCTTTCAATAAGTAAAGATGAAAATTAAAGATTTAATAACATATTGGTTTTTGTGCCAACGGCTTGAAATTCAGAAAACTAATGTTGAGTTGTAAGAATGAATGTTGAAACATGTTTGTGTTCTGTAGTTGCTTTTAGTCATGCTTAGGTTATGTTCGCTTTATTCTGTAATTTCTATTCGTAAATATTTGTTACGTGAAACAAGGGGAAAATATGTAATATAAAAAAATTAATTTATATTTATATTTGTGTTTATATTTATCTTAATGATGAAAATGTATTTATTATACAGTATGTAGTTATATAAACTTGAATGCGTTCAAGTACTGTTGGTTAGTGTTTGTTGATATAGTGTAATAACGAAAGAGCACTGAGACGTAATGAAACAAATATAAAAAGGGACCGCTTTGTCACAAGATGAAAAGAAACTAATTTGATATGAACAGAATAAGTATCGAAGTAGTCAAATTAATTTATTCTTCTGTAGCTACCGTGTTCAGAGGGATGTCAAATAGAAGACACTCTAAAATACAGACTACATAAAATTCAGGCTATGTTACCGAAATGTACATCAGGGTAAAGTAAAATGATTATGAAGAATTTCCATTAGAAAATAAGCTATTGGAGCAGCTATCTTGATAAGATCTCGACACGGAACCTTGAAATGAGCTTATTACACATATATATATATTAGGCCACATATATATATATATATATATATATATATATATATATATATATATATATATATATGTGTGTGTGTGTGTGTGTGTGTGTGTGTGTGTGTGTGTGTGTGTGTGTGTGTGTGTGTGTGTGTGTGTGTGTGTGTGTGTGTGTGTGTGTGTGTGTGTTACTTCACGTTCGCTCGCAATTTTCGTCCGATTCGATTAAAACTTGGCACAAAAATCGATTATTGAAGTTTGTTAACCGATAAAATTCCTTCGACAGTTCCAAAATTGCGATCATTTCAAATCTTTGAAAAAAACTTATTTTTTTGTCTTACATTTCTTTTGAAAATCCGATTTCATGCAGTAACCAGCGTTAAAAACTGCATAAATTAGCGTCTTGAATTTTCAAAATTTGTTGATTTTTAAGAGTATTGTTTGAATGCGGTCAGGGTTAATTAAAAAAAAATCAATGTAATTAGAAAGTTTAAAATCGTAATGTAAGCAGATTTTAATGCTGATTATGATGGGTGAAATCAGTATTTAACAAAATAGTAAGATAAAGAAAAACAGTTTTGGAAATTCGCTCCTAACACGTCAAGGAGACAACTGCGTACTGTGATTATTTTAACCTATATTTATTCTGTTTATATTAAATAAGTTTCTTTTTATTTTGTTGAAAATGGGATTTCCTTTTTGTAATTAAATTGGCGGTAAAAGGTTATATTAGTTTTCTATATAGCCCTAGTATATTTGTACAATTATCTGCATTTGTCTTTTAATCTTCCATTTTTCAGATATTCAAGGATTTTCAAACACGTCAGCTAGGCTACATGTTTTAGTACAAGCCTGTGTGAGAAAGTTCATGCATGTTCTTGCTTCAACAATATAAATATGTTTGTAGGTTGCTACACCTGCCTTTTGTGCGTGCTGTGCGTACAGCAACCGTTTTCCAGCTTTGACCAGAAGATGATGGAGCTCTCTGCCTTCTACTGTGACTGCGGGGCGTTCAAAGATTCTTCCATGTTTGGAGGAGAAGTGTGCGGTACAGACGGGAAGACTTATCCCAACATCCTTTACCTGGCTTGTATCAACCACTGGAGTCCTGAGGCTAAAAGTAAGTAGTGTAGACCAGCGTTTCAGAAACATTTTTGTCTTGGGACCCACCTTCAACCTGAATTTTCTTCGCGACCCACCCTAACCTATATAGGCTTATACATATATATAGGAAAGAAACAGGACCACCAAAAATAAACTAAAATAAAAAAAAAAACTTTTTATATTTTGTCTGTGTCTAATAATTACACTTCGTTAGAAGAAAAGAGAAAATGGTGTGTATAAGTGAGTTAAAGTTTTTTTAAGTCATTTATACACCCTCATCTTTTCTCCTGAGGAAGTGTAATGAATAAACATGAAATATGGCATTTTGTTTTTCAAACTCATTCGTCCTTAGCTAAATGTGTATTGTAGTTCCAATAGTAGTGCGAGCCCAAGAACGAGTAAATCTCCTCTCCTTCACCTCTACCTCTTCTTCTTCTTCATATCGGGAGGTCCGAGTATCTTTGCACATCACCTTTATTGCCCTCCCGACGTTCTGGCCCTATAAGTCACTCTCAAGGTCCAAGAATCCCGCAAACTCCAGAATCTTGCTGATGAGATCCTCCTGTAGAATGATCAGTCCCTTGGTCATTTTCCCAAGGATTCTGTTTCGTTCTTGCTCCAAAGACTCACATTTCAGGAGCAGTTGTTCTGCAGTCGCCTGTACCAATCATTCACCAGGTTCCTCACGATTAAGACGGGTAGATAAAAGGCGACAGACGCGCTACACGGCGTGGCCACTTTGCTGTCGCAGAAATAAACTGTACGGCTGCATTGTCCTATGGCCCGGCTCACTTTATTTACAAAATATCTGTTTTGTGTAACTTTACAACTGGCAGTAGAACAGTTTTTGTGGAACATGTTTTTGAGATATGTTCAATTTTATATTTTTCTACAGTCGAGAGAACACTTAAAAAGTTTAAGTCGTCTGCTTTCCCGCGACCCACTAGTGATTCGTGACCCGTAATTTTGGAACCGCTGCTGTAGATCAGTGACTAATAAATTGGTACGTTAAGTCTTATCACTGTGTAAATCTGACCACTAACTGTGAATTAAAGTGGCAAGTTCTTATACGGCAGAACTATACACACCGATTCAACCAATAATATTGATTATTGATTTTCAGTTGTTTGCAAAAACAAATTGGAGTAGGCCTCTATCTTGGTTTGTTTATACTTTTTTATAACATACCAACACGTTATTATATGAAAACCTTATTCATCTTACTGCTCCGAATAAACAGCTTTCGGGGGAAACAGCTGATCATTTACGGTACGAAGTTATGCGTTCCGCCGCCAGTTGCGCTGGCACGTATTGTTCGTTTGTAATCAGCTGTTTTATTCAGCTAGCAATACAACTGCCTTTGTCACGGAAACAAAGAATTTTGCTTTTATTGGAAGATAAACATTGTTTGTTTACTCATTCCTTTAAAATGTCGGACAAAGTGTCATTGTTTAATAGTTTACTAGCAAAAGCAGCAAAAGTTATCGAAAGTTTATTTCCATAAACTGTCGGAACAGATACGAAGATACAGAGTTTATTGAATGATGCAAAAATGGAAAGGTTCGACGTAACCAAGTAACAAACATTAAATACTCAATTTTGAGTGTTTTAACACAACATTTTTGTACTAATGGCCAAAAAATGATAAATGTACACCAGGGAATGGTACGAGTGGCTGAATTGAAAATTGCGTTTATTTTAACTCTAGATGGACCAAAGTATTTTCTGTAACACCCAGGACCAACCAGACTTTTGAGAGGTTTATTTATAAAACTAATATTTATTATAAAATACACGTTATCTACTAAAGAAATACATTGAATTACGATTCCGTAAAAGTATGACTTAAATTTTACAAACTATTTATAGATAGGAGAGTTTATCAGTTTTAAATTTCTGTACTTGTAGAACTAATCTGATAATCTGGAACTGTTTTACAATAGTAACAATTATTTGATTTTTCCCACAAACATACTTATCACATGAACAACAAACAATACTTTTCACAGTTTATTTACCATCTCATTCACAGATGGCACAGACAGCACAACACATTTGGCACCTGAGTCAAACATTTCAGGTTTACCAACTGTGATAATGAAAAAAAAAAGTGATAATACATATACATTTTGGAAAACTGCTACTGTTATATAGGAAATTTATAAAACTCCTGAGTCAAAAATTGCAGGTTTACCAACTGTGATAATGAAAAAAAGTGATAATACATATACATTTTGGAAAACTGCTACTGTTATATAGGGCCTAGGAAATTTATAAAACTACCATGAGTAATAAAAGTTTATTAAATAGTTATTTTCAAAACTACTACTTACTTGGTTACAAGTTGGACCTTTTCAATTTTTTTACAATATTGTTTTCATTTTGAGGAAGTTTATCAAAAGTGTGGATATTTATTGACCCTTCCTTGATCCATCTAGGGTTAAGAGACGCAGTTAAAACCATAAGGCCCTCTCTGCCACTTAACCCCCTAAATCAGAATTAAATCAGAATATGTAATAACATTTTGTTGTTTTTTTTTGTACCCCTGATATTGAAATTTTATCTATTTGGGACAAACACCTTCTTCCTTGTTATTATTATTTTAGTTTTGTTTTAATAGACATAAGCGATGCTAGAATTATTAATTGTTGCGAGTGATGGGCAAGCGTCCATTCTGTGGAAGGCCATGTGATCCCAACTTATAAGGCCGGGTGGGCACCGAATGCGCAGCGGATTACGCATTCAAAACCTAACCTATTGTTTTTATTGTAAGTGCGGCAATTGAAAGCGTAACGGAACTGAACGGAATCAGATGTCGCTGGGCTCCGTTCCGCCTAGCTTCGACTCTGTTCAGGTGCGGTTTGTAGCCGACTCTGCTTCCCCACCATTTTGATCATACTGACACTTATTATTTCTCGTTACCTACATTACCGTTACATAGGTTACGGTTTTTAAACATTGTTGTTTCCTAAAATTCGTCACAGTAGGCATAAAGATTTAGATTTGAAAAATAAAAAAACGTTCTTTAAATTGATTGAACGCCGCTTCCGGTTGGCATTCCGCTCAGTTCAGCGCAGCTCCGCTCCGCATTTGGTGGCCACCCGGCCTTAGCATTATTATTTTTCAAAATTTCAAGAAACTTGCTTTAAAACCAAACACTAAAACTTTAATTACTACGGTTGAATTAAGATTTTTTTTGTAAAGTGTAAGATACAAAAGTTATAAATTTCTTATGATTTGCGTTTACCGCCGTTTTAAAACTGTTGAACGCTGGGTCGGGATCTTGCCTAAGATATTGTAGAACGCAATTTTTGTGTGAAATTTGAATAAAAAATTGCGACCTCTCGAAAATTGTTCCAGAGGTAGTCATCGATGCTCATAGGCTATCGTAATCTCGAGTCTTTATCTTTCCGTGGTGGCCGTTTCAATAGCTCGTTTTCTAATATCTAGACATGTAGAATATCTAAACTTTTAACAAAATTTTATTGTGCTAAATGATTAGAATAAGCTTTGATTGATTAATAAAATTTTATTACTGTAATTATCTAATCGTTTGACATACGTAAATAAGCATTAGTGTATCAAGCTTTCATAAAGCCATAAAAGTTCACAAAACATTGTTTAGTGACAGTGATGCATGAATGATTAGCCTTGAACTTTTATCGCCACAGTAATCAATATGTTAGCAACAGAAAACAGCAAGTTGCGAATTTACTCGTCTCTTCTAATTTTATTCACAAATGTATATTGACGAAGTATATTTATTCAAAGTATATTCATGAAACGTTTTATTTAAAATTGATAATAGTTTTCCATTTCTTTAATACTCAAATTATTTTAGCATATTTTTTAGAAAAACAAAAACAGTAGGCCTAAATAAAATAGAAAAATGTAATTTACAAGAAACATAATGTTTTAATCATCTAATTCAGGGGTTCTCAACATTTTTTCTGTTTCAACTATCTAAATAATTTTTTCTTATTGCGTAGACCCCATACGTTTAAAATGTGTTACACAAATATCACTGCAAATGAAGCTTTTATTAGGAGAAATTCAGTAATACAACTTTTTTTAAATAATTTGTATTCTGTATTATAGCATATACATTAAAGAAATAATTATGTTTATAGAAGCAGAAATATAAATAAAATATAAATCACATAGGTACATAAAATTTTAATGAGATGGTTGCGGTTGGTGTCCTTCGATTTTCTTACCTATATCAGGGGGAAATATTTGTTAATATTAATCGTAAATCACCACGTTCTGATATCTTAAATCGATTTGTTGTCTTTCGCAATAAATTATTTACATAGCTAAATCTTGCCTCAACGAAGAACTAGGAAATGCTAATAGTGGATCACTGATACTTGTTAATTTGACATATTTTGTGCGGCTGTCTTTAAAAATTAAATTTATTTCATCGATCCCCCCCCCCGAATTCAATCGACCCCCTTCAAAGTTCAGTTATAAGTAAGTGATTATGTAAACAATAATTGTTCTTACGTATTGCAGGAGTGAACGTGAGTTACCGAGGTGCGTGTATGGAAGAGCCCAAGTATCCTTACTGCCCTGTGTACAAACCTTACTGCGGCACGGACAACAAAACGTACGCCAACTACGAGGCGCTTCTCTGTCGTAACATCAAGAATGAAGGCGGTCCCAGTAAGCACATTAACTTTACTACACTTGTATTACGGTAAACGGAATTTATACAGAAGGCTCATCGGTATTGGGGAATTGTTAACTGGGGTTGTTTAGTTCAGATTTAGAACAGATGATCGCACAGTGTACTTTATATGCCGATTTGTTGCTGAAAATTTATGCTTCCTACATTACCACAATTAGGCATAGAGAATAGACAATACTGTTCAATATGTTGCAAAAGTGTAAGTGCGAAGCTTCACTGATTCGATTAGCATAATATACTACGGACTTGAGCGTTCTGTATATATTCATTCATCTGTGTGTCGAAGTTTATACTATAGTCCAGCCACATAGTAAACGGCCTGCGCGAAAATTTCTCGCCCATGTAAGGAGACTTCCTCTCAAATAGTAGACAAACTGTTTATTTTAACAGCTGGGAATTGACAATACTCAGCAATAGTAGAAAGAAAGAAGGAGGGAGCTGTGATGAGAGAGTGGGTACTCGACCTCTCACTCGCACATTTTTTTCTCTGTCCCATTGGTGTTCTCAGCAGGCCGTTTTCTAAGCGGTTGACCTATAGTTGTTCAAGCAACAGCAGACCTAGTAGTATATCCTTTATTAATTACCTGGTTACCGTTCCACGACAGTGCTCTGACGTGCTCATAACCTTTTTCCGCCAATTTAACCGCTAACCGTTAATATTTAGTGAAAATGTTACTGTACCAACGTTATTGAAAATTTTGCACTCTTTTTCCATAAATAGGTCAAAATTATGATAGGTATTGCCTTTCGGCCAGTATTACAGGAAGCACCCAGCAACTATACCAATCGTCGTTAAGTCAGAAACCACAACCTTGAAACGAACCAATCCAATTAACCTTTTCACTGTTTCCGCAGATATCACAATTCTCCATGAGGGCGTCTGCGAGGCGGACATTCTGGACTACCGACCTTCTCCCAAGGACTGTAACTACAGTCCTGTGTGCTGTAACAACGGTCGAACCTACAACAACATCGACATTGTCCGCAAACTTAAGAAATACGGATCCAGTAAGTAAAGGCTACATTTAGGATCTTCCTGTAAAACGTTCGTTAAGATCTTACTTCTGTTAATTTTTACGAGAGCATTTCAGTTTTTAACAACTTTACACAGAGGCAAATGCTAGTATTTGCAGTTGACTCAAACTCTGCAACTCCCACCCGACTACTATTAGCTTATCTCTGCTTTGCGTCAATGATCTGTGTTCATGAATCTAACTGGTATGTACAGTATAGACGTTAATCGTGTAAAAATAAAACCTCGTTAAGGTACGTTTTCCTAGACACGACTACAGCGATCATCGCTGGCACAAAATGCTGACGTGTTTTCCTCCAAGCTGCAGATATTTGAGCAGTATGTCAGTAGATACTTAATTTTAATAGATATTACTGATCGATAGTTGAATTTTTATGACCTAGAAGAAAATACTACTTCTAGCGTATACACTAATAGAAAAAGATGATAGTGATTGCCTTTTTCCAGAAAAGTAATGCATCAATTAATAAAAGCAAGAAAGGAGCCAAATCGTGTATAACGATGAAGTGCATGTTGCATAAATGGATGTTACACAACACTGAATGTTTTCACACTGACTCTATTAGTTTTTCGTCTTCTTCAGTAGAAAAATTCAGCTTTGCATTTTGAGAAGACATTTTTGAAAGTATGGTATTGCAACGCCAACGATTGTGATTGTTACTACTCCGAAAGCAGACGCCTGCAGTCAACGATCGACACTAGCGACTCTAGCGATTATCGCGGGTAGTAAAATGGTAACGCGCGAACTTGTAATGATGATCGTTGTTGTGATCGACTTGTAATGATAATGAACTCCGTGATGATCGTTGAGTGATTACAGCTGTAGTCGCGTCTAGGGAAACATATCTTTAATCATTTCAATATCCGACTAGTGTAGGCATACAGAGAAAACTTTTAGGGTTTTTGTAGGGTAATGTAGGTTGTTTTTGAAATAGTGATTTGATTTTTGAATATGTTTGTCATTTATTACTTACTTACCTTATTATCCAATTAACAAATATTCACCCTCGGAAAATTATTTTCATAAAGATTACTTATGATTTTAGGCTGTTTTTTTACGAAGCTATATTGTGAAGTAATTGCTGTTTACATTGCACTAGGTTTCCTATACCGAGTTACAGCTCATGCGCGTTATCACATTCCAAGAGAGATTACTTTGTTTGTTCTTGTTGTGAAAACGTTGTTAAAATGGTGTGATTAGTCTCCGTGAGAAATAGAAGTCCGGGCGTTTATCAGGTCGGCTGCGGGCTGGCGAGGCACTTCTCCGGTTCGGAATTTTGAAATAAATTCGCTTCGTGTTTAGAGTTGGTCGAATCCCTCCTATTTCTTCCCGATCATGTTGTGTCTTGTACAGGTGGTCCGGGTGTTGGTAGGCTGCGTGTAGTCTTCTGTAGTTGGTGGTTCTCCTCGATAGTGGGTGGTTCTGCCGAACAACGATTTTCGACCTGTATTTATATTCGAAATTATGGCGGCAACCATAATTTCTCAAAATTCCATTGTTAAAACTAGAGAAAGAACGCACCAATCTGAATGAAGCTATTGTGCACGGGAGATGTGAGGTCACGCGCCGGCGCTGGGCAGAAATGTATTAATCTAGCGTAGTATAGACCCGAGATACGCGTGCACTGCGAACCAATCGGAAGTGAGTACTGATTGAAGGGAATGAATGTGGTTTCGCAGGCTTAAACTGTTTCCAAGCTGTACGGGGTTTTTAGCGTGGTTGTTTAGGTGTTCCAACTTGTTTAGGTGTAAGCAGAACTAGGTTATGTAACTCAGTTCCTATGTTGTTTAGGCAATGGCAGGTGTCGGTTTAATTAAATAGGGTTTTCACCCAATAACCTTGTCAGTTAGGTCATTGAGTATTTTTTTAATAAAGTTGTTTTTATTGTTTTAGCGATAAAAAACACGTTACCTATAGGCCTACTACTGTGCGGTAGACATTTTGAGGTTATGCGGTTCACTTTTATTTTTGATTTTTTATCGCACTTACCTTACTTTTCGCGCTTTTATATTTTGTATTATTGCTTCCGAACATGTAATAAATCGGTTTAGTGAAAAAATTACAGAAAAATCGAAAACAACCTACACTACTTATTTACTTTCTATTCAATGTTCCTGCATTCTCCTCTTGGATGATTATGTCCTGAAAATTATCTGTATTACATTTGAACTATCAACAGACTCTAACACAAACTGTCTCGCTGATGGATATTGAAGTGAGCTGTTGTTTCCTTTATTAGGATCTGACATATGTATTGTTGAGGAATGTCAGAAAGCGGAGGCAGAATTCGGCATTGCTCTTCGGTACACAGAATAAAAGAACTGCAATAAAAATAGAACGTAAATTTTGCTTAACGTCCAGATAGACTCAGGCGGATTTAAGTGTGGGCCGTGGGAGGATTTTTAAACATTTGTTTTGTTTCTATCCAACTTACAACAGTTAATTAAAACGAACGTGAGGCAAAACAATGTAAGTGGCTGTTATATTGTTTGCAAACATTAATATCGCTGTAATTGGACATGTTTCAAAACGTGACTTAAGTAATAACAGCAATGACGTTATGAGTACCTTACGATAATTCGTTTTTAATAATAATAACAAAACTTTCTCATTGCGTTTAACATTTTGAAATTATTCATAATCAGATTTATATTATTTATTATAAATTATCAATAATTATTATAACTACTATAACACGTAACGATAACATTTTCTTATTTGTTATCATAGGGTAACTGTAACGTCATTACGTTGCTATTACGTAACAGTCACGTTTAAAAAAAAACTTTTTTTCAAGTCAAAATTTTAAGTGTAAAATTATTAACAAATTTCCTTGAAGGACTCAACATTTTATTGGAGGATATTATCCTCTCCAGAATCCTTCTAAATCCGTTTATACTTAGATTAATGAGATAGATGGATCGGCGTTAAAAGAAAAGAGTAGTTTAGGACAGTAACTGCAAGTGCCGGATCCACGACCTTGAGGTGTACAGTTCAGAGACGCAGCAGAATGACCGGTGTCTCAGCCGCATCGAGCACCGTGTCATAAACGTAAATTGATAAAGTACAAATAAAAACACTGCAGTACTAGAGTAAGACCAGTACTGTCACATTTCTTTGTCAAATGTATATATACATCTTGTCAAAGATCTTTGATCAGATCTTTTATAAAAGGTTTCCTATATATTACACTAGTGGGCCCGTACGACTTGTTGCAGTAATGGGAAAAAGAAACGAATACACAACAATATTCAGCAAGAATTTGTACAGTGTTATTATACCTCAGATAATACCATTAGCTGGTTATTTAATTGGTGTAATACACTAATCTTTAATTCAGTACATGCATTTTAAGATTATTGTGCATATATTCCTAAGTAAAATCGTTGCAAAACCATGTAGGCCTACTGTAGCCTATCTTTCCAGTGTGAACTTCTGGTAAAATAGACGTTATAGTTATATTTAATACTTGTATGTTTAATAAAGCGGCCATTCATTATATTTAGGTTATTTAATACAGTAGACTTTACTTTGTATTAAAACTATATCGTATACAATTTATGGCTCAATAATATTGTATATTATTGAAATATTTACAAGTGAAACACCTTAAACGGATTTTACAATACATACTTAAATTAGGCTACAGTATTTACTGTTCATAAAAGCAGAGTCTTTTGTTTAATAACGTTTACATATTAGAACTGGCCTAGATTATCTTATCGAGTGTACTTTCAAAACTGATTCGGTCAGTAATTATTTAAGTCTTTGATAAAGTAATAATTATTATTTGGATACACACACAATTGTCTTCATTGTGTTGCACTCTTACACTTTATACTGCTCCTGGAATTTTGTACACATAGCTTTTATTTCATTGTAAAACCTTAAAATGGAAAAGTATGAGGCATGAGAGTAACCTGAAAATAACTCGTAGGCCTAAATGTAGTTTCAATAACGCAGGTCCTTATTTTGGTACAAAAGCGATCGGAATGCTTAGCATAAAAATACATGAAAGATATTTAACCTCTTGTATATTATAAAAGATATATAATCGTACACATGACCCCATTACACAATCAAATATAAAATAACTTTTATCATAGTTAATTGTTCGACAAAGAAATGTTTTTGTTTAATACAAATCTAAGTCACTGTGGAACACAACTGGTACATGTAGGCAAATAGAAAACTGTCTATTTAAGCCTACGTTTGACGTGACATTCAAACTGCTGACGTCACCTTAATTTCTTATGGGGGGGGGGAATCGGGAATCACGTAAAGCAATCGTGAGTTATATTGTCAGTAAAAATAAATTGTTTAAGTAGGCCTAATATTTTACAGTTTAAGACACAATATATTAAGTCTGGATGATGGGAATTTCCAAAGACACCGACTGGTGAATATCACATAGCGCTACATCTGAACCACTGCGTGATCAAATATGAATTAGCAAAGTCCTCCAAAAATGAGTTCTTTTTTGCTTCCCTTATTCCTACACCCATATTTGTCACAAACGTTTCGCTACTTTGGTATATTCTTCCAGCTTTGGACCTTCTTCACGACGGAGGATGCACCTACGATGAAGTAAAGCAGTTGGTGAAGACTCGAGTGGAGATCTGCGACATCGCCAGGCACACGTACGAATGGAATCCTTGCTGTGGAGAAGATAACAAGACCTACGCTAATCCGTATATCATGATAGCTACGAAACCTAGTGAGTGTTTACTGAACTATTTCTAGTATATTGGAGTAAAGTAGGAATGTTGTTATATTTATACACGAGATTAAAGTAGGGCATACAATATCATTGTACAAGATCATTCAAATATATGTTTTGTTTCATATCTAATATGAAAAAATCTAAACATTTTCGGCTTATTAAAAATCGACTGTCAACTATCGTAAAACAAATCTAAAGTCTAAAATTTTAATAAATTTATTTCGTGATGTTAAAAATTAAATTGGCAGCACTGTGTTAAATATCAAGAGTCCCAAGTACGAATGTGCATCGTTAGTTGATATTTTCAAAACATCGTTAGTTTGGTTTCGATGTTCGATGTTTTCGATTGATGACTGAGTGCTCTCTTTGCTCTTATTTTGTTTTGATTTTGACACGTTATCAGCAGATGTTTTATATCACTATTCTTAAGGACCTTACTGTTCAATATATAAGTATTATTTTACTGTCATTGTCTGCACAGATAGCGCACAATGACCATTTGTGATTTTTCAAATTTGCATTTTTTGTTTTAAGTTTTATAAAAACAAATTTATTGTATTTTATTTCCTGTAAACAAAGTTTTTGTCTTCAAACGAATTTTCTAAAAAAAATGAAAACCGGTTGTTAAATACTGTTCTTTTTAACAGGTTTAACCGGATGTGAAATAAACCGGAATAACCGAAAACCGGTTATTGTTTTGCATAACCGCTATACTATTAAAGGCTGACAGTGAGATTGAATGAATGCTCTTGAGAAGGAGAATAATGCAGAGAAATAAGGTGATAGATAACGAGTAGAGAAGGAGATTAGTGCAGAGAAATAAGGCGATAGATAACGAGTAGAGGTATGGAGGGGATCATTGTTTCGTTTGTTAGTAGTGCCAATCTCTCAAGGTCACCGCAAGACTGGAGACTCCCTCGCACCACTTTTAATTATAATCGCGGAGTTATTTGCATCGTCGTCTAGATTGTACGATGGTAGCGAATTTTCAACAGTAATTTTTGTTGTCTTTTTTTTGAAAATTTAATTTTACTATTATAACCAGCATTTAAATCTGCATATATTAACATTTTAAACTTTAAAATTACGTTGAAAATACGAAAATGAACGATTTATGTAATCACGAAAATTGTCGTGCCATTAAAATCCCAGCCGACACTGCCCAACTGACAATTTTCGAAGTTGGTTCAACACTTTTTTTACTGTAGATTGTTTTATTACAGACTTGAGACTTCAGTACATGGGCGAGTGCTTCTCTCCTCGACACGAAGCCGGCGTTATCATGACAAAGATAGACAAGGGGGAGGTGGGGACACCCGGTCATGTCTGCGGCAGCGATGGACTTACCTACAAATCCATCTATCACCTGGAGTGCGCCAAGAATCAAGACAAGTGTGAGTGCATAACACTATATGCCGATTGAAACAAGAATATGAACGACATTAAGTTGTCACGTGATGTTTATATTTGCAAAGCCAACAAGTCTGTGGAGAAATATGGCAACGTTTGTGTTTCGGTAGCTTTCCGCCTCTACGCTTATTTCAATCAGACCGCATTCTTGTTTTAATCAGAGTATAATCACTTTTAATAGTGATTAGTGTAAAGTGTCGGGAGTTTATGAGATCAGCAGCGGAAAAGCAGTATAATTTTTTTCAGTCAATGTAGGCTGTTCAGTTTGCAAATAAAACGTTTCAATACGCGAAAACTTAATTTTTCAACATTATCAGAAACGTATTGTGAATTACTGGATATCTTTCCAGTATATATACTCTTCATTCTAAAAACATCGAAAGCCTAATGCAAATGAATTTCTTCTTATAAAAGCATATTTATCCCATAGCATTAGACATTTTATTGTTTTACTATACAAAGTATTTTCACTGCCTAACTTGAGATGTTATTTGATATCCTTTTTAAGGTAACGGTTGAGATTTTAAATAATATAGATTGAAAATTATTTCTTTGCCGACCCGATTCAGTATTAAAACAAGAAATTTTATGAAATGTGTTGACGTTTCGTATCGTAAATTTGCAAAGTACTTTATTGCAAAGTAGAAATAAAAAAAAAACTTAATAAAACCTATTACAACACGAAAAGTGAAATCGTAAAATTGAAAAAGAAACGGAACGGGACCGGACATAGATCTCCTTTTGGCTTTTTAAAAGACTAAATTAAAAACAAAGAACAAAATACAATTAAAGTATCTTATTAGGATTGAGAATAGAATTTCCCATATGTTTAATATAACAAATGAAATATTCAGATTGAATTGGAAAATTCCAAAATTTACGGTTTTTTGTCCTTTAAGGAATTCGGATTCAGCTCGAAATTTCCATTAAATTTTAACCCCACTCGAAACATCCGGCCTTTGAATATTTTCATCCCCCTATAATTTTCCTTCTAGAAATTTTTTTTGAACAACAACGCCATTGAATATAAACGTACTAGAATGGTAACCCCTTATGAGAGATATGTGAGCGCTCACTGCTGGCGACATCTTGCGTCAGAGTGTTAAAATAGATAATAGTACTGTATATATTTTCTCAAACGTCTTCGTTTCCTGTCCTTGCATCTTTCGTAGCGGCAGATAGTTCAATTATTTGGATTTTAGCCTCTTATATCGAGCATGGTATTTATATAATAGAAGTCTAGTACGTGTATATTCAATGGTAACGCTGAAAAAACAATAGGATTATATTCTAAGTAGTTTAGCATAAATTTAAAATCAGTCGATTGATTTTTTCTCTCGTTATCGTGTTGTCGTGGTTACAAATATCGTAACACACAGACAGACAGATGGTTGTTTGGAAATCGATCCTGAGCTATTGTGTGAAACAAATTTTTGTTTTGAATTTTTTAAAATGACTATAGAGTTTTGGCTAGTAAAATTATTATAGGCCTATACTTCGCCTTCATTACGAAGAGTAAGAAAAGATTTTATAAACACTTTTAAATAGGCAGACGCAAAATCTCCAACAATTATTTTAGTTGTTTCTTAGTCCGTTTGGCCACCAAATGAGGAGCGGACTACACATTCAAAACCGAACCTTAATTTAAGTACAACCACATAAAGCTAAGAGGAGTTGAGCGAAGTTAAGCGGCGTCGCTAGGTTCCGTTACATTTTCAGTGGCTGCACTTAACTTAAATTAATTGGTTAGGTTTTGAACACTTAATCCGTTCGCTCAGTTCAACTCCGCTTAGCATTTGGTCTTATTCCTTTCTGTTTTGGGACCATAATCGTTAGAACCGTTTTTTTACAAAATCACTACAAACAATATTGTCGGAATCACTTATATACTATTGTATTATACATATTTGTGTTAAACTTAGAGCAGTATTATTACAAAAAAAAAAACTGTTCTTTTGTCGGCAGATCTATACTATCTCCACGACGGTCCTTGCCGCAGAGAAGACAGTCCTTGCCTGGCCACGCCCTGCCTGGACGGTCCTGGAGATCCTGTGTGCGGCAGCGACGGAACCACTTACGTCAACTGTTACGCCCTTTGGTGTGTCCAGAGGAAACAAGATCCTTGTAAGTACAGCTAGATTTGATATAAATATAATCTGACTGGAGTATATTCGACAACTTTACTTAAGGCCCATTTACATGTTGCCAGTTGAGAAACAACTGGAAGGTCACTGGCATGCGGCGATTGGAACGCCAACTCAATGGCGGTTTACCGTTTACACGTTGGCAGTGGCTGGGATGCCAGTCGATAAACGACTTGAAGTTCATTGGCACGCGGCGACAGGAACGCCATATTAGTGGCCGGGCTTTAATGTTGAGGGCGTAATTTCAAGACTTGGCTCTTACCACGATGGCCGCTCCAGTAGCGATATCCCTATAGAAATTCGCTAAAACGTTTTCTTTATATAACCTCAAATTTTTAAAACAGGAAAATGTACTTGTATAAAATTTTCTCGTATGAAATTTTTCGCTCACCTGCTGTTTTTCAATGCTTTTAAAAGTTAGACGCGACAGTTGCGTTCGCGTGCTTTTCTATAGCAGAGTAGGCCTAATTGTAGTGTTAACAGATACAATGACTATTTGTAACAAAACATTTTCAATAACACAAACACGTTTTCATTATACAGTACGTATCTAGGATAATAAATCAGGGCGCTCGTTAGGCAAACTAGTTACACCCCTGTACATCACAGATACGCAGTTTGATGTTAACAGACATATTGAGCCTTCTGTACCTCATATAAACCACGAAACATGCATTCCTTTATAATGTTGTAATCAGCGATAAAATCTGTATATATATTATTATTATTATCTGCGTATAGACCCTGTTGGATCACGCAAAGCACTCCGACTCATGTCTTGCTCCTTCTAATCCTCCACACCTCCCTCATCCTGTCCCCATGGATCCTCTTCCGCTCCTCCGTCCATTTTACCCCTGCTCGCTTTGGGATTTCATTCTCTGGGACCTTCCAACCGAGCATCTTTCTCCTGTATGCGTTCCTGTCTTCGACGTCTGTTGAGTCTATTTCTGCGTCATGTAGGTCTATTCTGACTTGTGCGATCCACGACGTTGTTGATTTGACACCTTGTATATACGAGTACTTAAGGATTCTGTTGGCAAGTCTCGTTGTTGGGAGTCTACTGATGTGTCCATAGAACCGAAGCCTCCTTCTTCTGATATCTGCTGCCAGGTTCGATATCTTCTCTGTGGTCTTCCGGGAGTGCAACCTGTATCCATCTTCTGTTAATCTCGGGCCAAGGATCTTCCCAAGATTTTGCGTTCTTCCTTCAAAATATCCTCCATGGTAGCTTTTGTGTGGAGTGCTAGCGTCTCGCTTGCATATAATACCTCCGGTTTTATGACTGTGTTGTAGTGTCTGATTTTTGTGTGCGTCCGACATACATCTCTTATTGTAGATATCACGCGTTATGCCAAGAGCCCTCTTCATTCTCAGTAGCCGAACCCTTTGCGCATCCGTATATATATATATATGCAATTAAATTTTTTAATTTTAACAAATTTATAATATTGTTATTTCCTTGCGTACAAACTAACCTTTACATATTGTTGTAAGTTCAATAATTTTATATAAAAAGCATTTGAATTGTATTAGTTGGTTGTATCAAACATAGGCTATAACTAATATTTCAAAGAACAGTAGTCCTCGCAGTATTTTTAATTGCCTGACCACCGTTCCACGACAGCGCTCTGCGGCACTCCCTGTAATATTTAGTGAAATGTTATGCTTTTTCTCTGTGAAACGGTCATTACTATGATAGGTCTTGCCGTTCAGCCAGTAACTACACTCGTCATCGTTAAATCAAAAATGGTTATAGTTTGAAACGGAAGTGAGTGGGACAAAATGTTATACATAAGTCGTTCGGGCTTTATACAAGGTACATTCGTACTAAATTTTAAAACAGTCGGTTCAAACTGCTTACAGTTGTCATCGTTGAATCAGGCTGTCACATTGAAAGGAAGTAAGTGGGGAAAAAATCTTACATGTGTCGTTACATTGTACAAGGTAACTTTGTATCTCGTTTCAAAACGATTAATGCGTTTGGCTAAAACAGTGTTCACTCGTTATCGTTAAATCAGAGGCCGCCATCTTGAAACATTAGTGAGCGAGAAATAATCTTACAAGAACTTTGTTAGATGGTTTTGTACAAATGGCTTCGTACCTTCGTGCCAAATTTCAAAACAATCAGTCAAATATTTCGGCCAAAACTGCCTAACAAACAATACAAACCAATGAAACAGGCCTCGTTTCGCTCGGGCAACAATGATAAATAAGATCTGGGGGGGGGGGAGGTAAGGTTCACCAGAAGAGATTATGAAAACTGATTGCAAAATTTTTCTTATAGTGTATAGATTATTCCATAAAACTTTTCATATATATTAGCGGATTGTTCTGGGTTACTGGGGACGTATTTTCATGGTTCATCATTCAACATGTAGCTTGTAGCGATTATTTAATATTGCCAGTTGTTTAACCATTTAATAACGTTTATGTTTAGTCCAAATAGTGTTAATAATAGTGCTACTGTGATAAACCAGTGTAAGCCACGCCCGGTCAGTCAAACTGCAACAATTAATTTATTTTTCGTTTTAGTTTTTGTAATAAAATTGTCTAAATGAGTTATTCTTTTAAATATTTTTTAAAAAGGTTGGTTTTAAAGTTATTTCAACTTAAAAGAATAGACGCCATTTTGAATTGAGCAAAATAAAATTCAAAAATATTTTTTTTCTAACAATACCTATTTTTGCAAAAATTTGATCACATTTTGGTTGAAGTCAGTTCAGTAATTTCAAGAATATAAATGTTTTAGTAAAAAAAACAAACACAAACAGACGGACAGACATGAACAATCCCCTGAAATATCGGACAATAGTTACGAAACACTCTTTTTATTAAAAACGCGTTGGGTTTTACATCGAAGTCTTGTTAACGTATGTTTTTATTTAATTACAGTCTTGAAATTTGTCCACGACGGAATGTGCCTCGCCCATTGCAAGGACTGTTACTAATGTTGGCCACCAGATCGCACCGCTGCTGTTGTATCCTGAACTAATTAATTTATTGAAAGTAAGAATTATTGTTATTAAATATTTTAAAACATATGTAAATATTTCATTGTGAAACTTGTTGATATTTTATATTAATTTATTTTTGTTATAAAAAAATGAAGCGTTTTTCTTGATCACTATATATAGTGATCTACCTTTCCGTTTCCTGATCCTGGAATCCAAAAAGAGATTTTTGGATTCTGTCCGTCCAATGTTTTGCAACTAGTAAACAAACGAAACATGTGAGCCGCTGTACTAACCCCTCCCAACATTTGTAAACTACTGATGTTAAAAAATTCGGTTTAATTTCTCAAAATCGGTTTAAAAGATATTGCTAAATTTTTTATCATAATGCAGATTTTCGATTCAAGTCAGTGTAACGAATTTGATATAAAATTAATTTGCGGTTCGAAATAGACTAAAAAACTGATTTCTGTTATTGAACCAAAAATAAAAATCATGTAGCATATTTTCTCTTCCTTTTTATTTTAATTACGATAATTTGTTCGAAACTACGAAAAAATAACATAACTAGTTTTTAACAACATAACCTAAAACTTATTATACCCTATCAGCTGTTCATTGAAATTGTTACGAATTGATGTAAAACGTCTGATCTTTTACTATACCTATATAAATTTGTGCACTCGCACCACGCTACGCGCAAAATCCAACATCACAACCAGCCCTAAGACATGATACATGTTAATAACAGCTGATTAACTTTGGTTTCCCAATTTACTCATGAACTGTTTTTAAATTTGTTAACCTGACTTAAAACACGAGTTGTCTTATGTGACCAATATGTGTTTGATTACCTAACCGATTTTGAGAAATTAGACAGGTTTTTCGTTCTGTACCCACGAACTACATTTTTGTGTGAACATAATTAAATGTTAAAAAGTTTTGCTAGGGTTACCGGTAGGTCGATAGTATCGATTGTTTAAGACGATCGATAACTATCGATTGTTCTTAACAACTATCGATACGTTAGACTTCTTTTTCATTTCCTTTTCTCAATAATAATTAACCATTGTTGATTGCTTCCTACTCTAATTCCAAGTAAAAAAAACTGCAGCAGCAGATTCAATACATGCTGCAGTTGCTTGAATGCTGTTCCGTATCTCCTTGCGTTGGTAGACTGTACTTACTGAAGAAAAATCACCTTTCCTGTGTGCTTCTGCACAAGGAAGTGCTAAAACCGAAATGAACTTGTGGTATCTACCTCTGAAACTATACCAAAGAAAGACAAATATTATACAAACGTTGCAGAACAAGGTACTCAGAAGCATGATAAGAAATAGCGTAGGGACTCATTCAAACTCATGCAAATATTGAAAACTAAAATATGTTGGACTCCAAGCCGTTGCCTAAAAAAAACAAAGTCTGCTGACCTATCAGGGGACTTCATTTTCCATATGAAAGTAACCAATTAGGTAACCCATGTAAATGTGAACAGTGCAACTAAATTGCTAGATGATGATAAGCTCAGTTGCAACAAACATATGTAAAACAAACTACCCATATTATTTCATTTCCATCCCTTTTCCATCATTGCTTTCTTCCTGCACAAAATACATATATAAAGTACAGACATTGTAAAAAAGTCAATATTGAGGTCGTTCTTAAAGTCCCAAAATAGTCTATGGTCCCAAAATTTTTTACACGGATATTTCATTGAAATATAACACGTTAATATGATTGTAAAATAATGAAACTGTATTACCGACAACCTGACAAAATTTATGTAGGTCGGTAACTAATATTGCAGATTTGTTTTTCTATTTTTAGCAGTTTCGTCTCGTAGTTAGGACAATCGCCACTAGGTTGCAGACAATGATATTACTACAGATTGGTTGTCTCGGTTTTCCAAAAATGTTAATGCACAAAAATTGTTTACATTCTTACTGAGGTATATAGAAAGTTCGGTGATTCCATCTAGAAATTCGATGCATCTTCATTTCAGAAACTAACAATTTCTATTACCGAACCAAAAATATAAATCGCGTTTTTCTCGATCCTTCGTTTTTGTTATTAATTAATTGTTGCTCTTTGTCATAACTCTTGTATTAATTGAATAATTTTCATCGTTAACTTCATTTTTTCTTTTTAATTTATTTTCTAATCGTTGTAGTGGTTCTCTTTCATTTTTCCTTAATTTATTTTCTCCATTTAAAACATATTTTTAAAATAATGATAAAAAAAGAAATTGAATTTTTAATATAACCTCAATTTGAAATGATATTGAAGCAATAGCTGTTGTGCGAAATCAGTTGTTTAGAAGTAATCACAATTATATTTTTATACATACAGTAGAACGCAACACGCTTATATCAGTTGTTTTTTTTTTTTTTTTTTTTTGAAAAATCAGCTGATTTTATTGAACAGCTGATAGGCTATAATACGTTTTAGGTTTTGTTGTTAAAAACTACCTACGGTAGTTGTAGTAAATGATCAGTTTTATTATATTAATTCATAACGATCAGCTGATTTCATTGAACTCAGAGGCTCTAAGTTTAGAGAGGCTCTAAGTTTTAGTTTATGTTGTTAAAAAATAACTATGATAATTTGTTGTGTTTTCGAACAAATTATCGTAATTAAAACATGATTTTTATTTTTAGTTCAATAACAGAAATTGAATAATATTCTAGAACATTTTGTATAATTTGCTCATGTCAAGCGCCTTTTTTTAGTCAAACTCTGACATGACTTCACAAAAGCGTTTGCAAAAAAAGCTTGAGAGCTATAAGAAAAATACTGTAAATTCAGCCTAAATTATTGAAATCAGTTCATCACAATTTGCTTAATTTTTGGTCGTATTTGAAAATTCATTAATCTAAGTTGGATTAATAAAAGAAATTTACGGCTTAAAAGCTAACCGATTTTAATAACTTTCTGATTTTTTTTTTTAGGTAAGGGTTTTTTGATGATGGTTAGAAAGTTTATGTGGTGTTTTAAGCCATTTTGCTCTGTGTTTAGGCTTTTTTAATTCAGTTTTATGTTACAGGCTATAACTGTTACTAGACAATACACATCAATCAAATTAAGATAGAAAGTGATATATAAAACTTTCTGATTTCTTTCTGATTAGGTAAGAATATTCTGATTTCTTTGTGATTAGTTAAGATGTTCTGATTTCTTTATGATTAGGCAAGATGTTCTGATTTCTTTCTGATTAGTTAAGCATATTCTGATTTCTTTCTGATTAGGTAAGATGTTTTGATTTCTTTCTGATTAGTTAAGCATATTCTGATTTCTTTCTGATTAGGTAAGAATATTCTGATTTCTTTCTGATTAGGTAAGATGTTCTGATTTCTTTCTGATTAGGTAAGATGTTCTGATTTCTTTCTGATTAGGTAAGAATATTCTGATTAGGTAAGATATTCTGATTTAAAAGTTAATTAGTAGACTACTTAACGATAAAGTAATCGTATATGATTATATTTCAATGTGATATTTAATAACACTTGTATATAAAAACCAACACTTTGAGTGGTTAAATCAGCTTCAGTTCTCAAGTGTCTAACTGAAATTCGAAAATTTAAAAACTGTTAGACAGCATCTCGTTAAAACTAAACCTTTAAATGCACTCAGAACTCTAAATACTAGTTTTTTTAGTATATATTTTTTAGTATATTATACTAATTTAGTAGATTATATTAAATTAAGGAAAAAAAGATTTCTTATTACAGTGTAAGTTTGTTAATAGACGAGGGAGTCATTGCGAAATTTCGCACTATGAAAGTTTTAAGTAATCACAGCCTTTTTGAGTAAGAATAGTCTTTGGGGTGAGGGCGGTAGTTGGAAGGAAGGGAAAACATGTTTAAAAAATAAACCGAAAAGTGGTCGGATTGAAATAATAATCATAAATTTATGAGTAATTGTAGTGTATATATATATATATATATATATATATATATATATATATATATATATATATATATTGAAGTACGGATAGTTGTTTTTAAATAGAAATTTACAGGGCATTAAAATAACTCATTGTGAACGATATTTGATGTAAGAATGTAATCTTGTACTTTTTGTATTTTCCTTGAAAAGCCTACATATAATTGTGATGATGTTCGTACTAACAATAGATAAAAGCACGATGGAAATAAAAATCACAAATAGCCTATATTTGTGTAAAAACCGTGTCTAAAACATGTGTTTGGTATTCGAAGTGCTTCTCCCGACTTGTACGGCTGGCAGGGATAGGAGACTGTTAGTAGGGTCACATAACCTATAAGTTTAATGATTTTAAAGTAAATATTGAAATTTCTCTAAGCACGTTATGCAAAAAAGTGGTATTTGTAATGGGATTGTCTATTCGTGATTAATAAGATACCTTCGTAAAATATATAAAATATTGTCTAATTTGTGTTGCCGCGCATGCGCATCCATGATGCCGTTTTGCTTATGACAGTTAAAAGTCTCTTTTTATTTTAAAATTTTTCACAAACAGTAAGTATAGCGCAAAACCGTTTTGCAATGTTTATATGTAGGCTACACACATACATATACTAAACTACACTTGTAAACGTTGTAGTTAATGTCAGGATGTAGTTAGGGTCAGGATCGCTGCACATTGCATGGTTCAGGATCCGGTTTTTACATGAAGTCAGCTCTTTTTCCAATGGAATTTTGATAATAAACATATTTTATAAATATGTTATGACATTTCGTCGTAACTTTTGGGCTATAAACCCCCTCCTTAAATGTTTGCGACGTAAGCCACCAATGCTCACGTTCAGTCGTGACTGTTCCATGATTGTTTTACGAGTGTTGGCACAATAAGCGTATGGTTCGGCCTGAAGTGATTTCTATAAATACACGGGCTGGCAAGTCGATGTTTACGACCTATAAATTGATTCTCGGATACCATGAGATGACGTCATGTGCTCGAGACAGGGTATCCCGCTTTTCCTAAACAGGGGCAAGTTAGCGATGTTGAAGGTATGGCTTGTGTATGTCTTGCTTTTAGTTATAATACGTATCAGCTGTTTTGGATTAATTTACATTAGAGCAGTGCATATTTGTGAAACTGTGGAAATTGGGTTTCCATAGGAATTCACAGCATGTTTTTACAGTTCGACGAAATAATGCACCAACATTATTTATATAGGTAGTTTATACAGTAGGAAGAAAATAAGATTTGAAAATATAAATTTAATTTTAAGAGAAAACAATCCCAAATTAAAAAGAATATATAATATGTAATAAAATATTAATTGGGACACGTAGATGAACGTTGACGTGATGGAAGCGTGTTTTAAAAAAAGTAACAATATCACATATTTTTTTAGAAAATCTGATTTATAAATTAGAATTTCAAAATTTTAAAATCACTGAAAGAACCCTGACCGCCGACAGATTCATTTTGTTATCATTTGTTATAAAACGGCGATTGTGTTGGTGAAATCAAGAGATGAACAAGTTAATGTTTTTTAAGGTTCGAGTGGCCGCCATTTTGAAACTGCTTTACACACGTAGATAACGAAATCGTACAAGCTACCGTCTAAAATCCGATTTTCGTTTCGAGTTTGAACACAATCAGATCAAAATTGCGAATTATAAAGCCCTAAAAACACACACACACACACACACACACACACACACACACACCAAGATAGGAGTTCATTTTAAGGTCACGATCATATCATGATGACCTTTCCAATAAAAACAAATAAGGGCGTTTATTAAAGTCCCCTTTTGACAAAGCTAACAGCAGGTAATTTCTCGTCTATCCTTTCATTTTCGATCTTATTATATGCTAAGACCTCTGCTTGTTCCTCACCCGGATCTAGTCCATCCTTTCTCCCCTTTGGTACCTCATTTCAGCTACCAATTTCCAACGTGTGCTCTTTCTTCCTGGTTGTTATCTATGACTCACTTCCATAGCGAACTGGAACACTTATTATTTATTTATAAAAAATTAGACAACGCAGTAGATTAATAATTAATATATAGAGCGCTCCACGACAGCTATTGTAACTTGTTCCGATAATTTGATCGGTGACCGTAATAGTCTATTTACGAAAATTGTTACTGGACCAACTTTACTGGAAGTTTTCTGCTTTTTCCATGAAGCGGTAAAAATTATAATAGGTCTTGCCGTTCAGCCAGTATTACAGGAAATAACCATCAGGTACACGCACAACGATCATTCAGAGCTCGCCATCTTGAAACGGTAGTAACTAGGGGAAAATATTACACATATATCATTTGGGTTTAATACAATATATTGTCGTACAATTTCAAAACAGTACACTTGTTATTGAAAATCAGAGGCCGCCAAATGAAACGGAAAAGGAAAAAAATCTTACACATACATCGTACGGGCTTGAAACAAGTTGCCTTCGTACAGAATTTCAAAACAATCGGTCATTGCGTTTGTTCGAAACTGCGTAGCAAACACAAACCAAACGCCGAACGGTCGAGTTGAAACAGAGACCAAGATTCGTTCGGTAAATAAACTTATTTATAAGAAAAAAACATATTAACTAATTCATAACGTATTTATCCCAAAATGCAATACATTTCAAGCTGTGATTATGTTTCAAGGTTCAGGAAACTTCTGCAGTTGAAACATTTATTGCGACTGCTTAGGTGTAGGCGCTCGGACAGGTTAGGTTCACATAGGCTAACAGGAAGGTTAAATGTACGAGGAAACTATCGTTTTTTTCTGTGTACTAGTGTAGCCTATTGTTAATTGCAGGTTTTCATTATTGTGTGAATAACATTGTAGTTCTGAACGCGATGAATTGTGGTGAAGTGAAGTGTTTATTCACGAGAGAACATGCATAGATGGTGGATTGTGCTTTTCTTATAGGCTGTAGGTTCCTTAAAACGGCTAGGCAAGGTTTGTATTTTGAAAAAAAACACTAGGACGTAGTAACTTTAATTTAGTGTATTATATTTTTTTAAATACGTATTAGGTAAACCTATGTAATATAATTTTAAGATTTTTTGTTTATTTAATGTCTATTGTAAGACATTTAATGTAAGACATTACTTTGTTTATAAAGTAAGACTTTAAACCGTTAAAGTTTATTTCTTAAACTTTAAACCGTTATAGTGTGTGTGTATGTGTGTGTGTGTGTGTGTGTGTGTGTGTGTGTGTGTGTGTGTGTGTGTGTGTGTGTGTGTGTGTGTGTGTGTGTGTGTGTGTGTGTGTGTGTGTGTGTGTGTGTGTGTGTGTGTGTGTGTGTGTGTGTGTGTGTGTGTGTGTGTGTGTGTGTGTGTGTGTGTGTGTGTGTGTGTGTGTGCGTGTGTTTTGACACTCACGTTCGTAATTTTAGTCTAATTTGATTCAAACTTGGAACAAAAATCGATTTTGGTAATATCCTGGGCAAATCTGTTATTCATCCAAATCCGTTTCGCAGTTCAAAAATTACGGCCATTCCAAATCAATAAAAAAAACAGAAGTGAGTTTAAGAGCTTTCGAGAGAGAAATGAATAAAAAAAATCTGCCGAACGGAAATATGGAACGAACGAAAGAGAATTACGTCTCTTTCTTTTTCTTCCTCCTTTTCTATAACAGTATACGGATATTATATGAAAACGTTGTGTTGCTTTGGTTTCGGTATTTTTACTTAGTTGAAGAACACGTGCACGTTGTAACCGTTTATAATACATTCGAAATTAATATAAACGTTTATAATAATTGTTGTTAATATTCATAGTTTTCAACAACATAATCTAAAACGTGTTTATAGCCTATCAGCTGTTCAATGAAATCAGCTGATTGTTACGAATTAATATAAAGTAACTGATCTTTTACTGTAATTGTAATAAACATATAAGCTAATTTCATGTATTTATTTATTTAAACAAAACAAGATATTTGTAAACATATCTTCAAACTAATTGTATATTCAACAAAAATATTATTAAACAAGAGCTTCGCTTCTCTCGGTTACTCCCTAAGTATACGTTTTTCTTTAAGTTATAACCCGCAGGGGGGGTGCAGACTAACTGCATTTATTGAGAGGATTTAGACTTCCTTCGCGGTACCCGAGTCTAACAACTACTTACACTTATAACACTACACTTACGACTTTAACACTTTACATTCACACTCACATTTAAGGAGGCGATAATAGCCTCAATGTGCTCTTCGCCTTAAAATATATATATATATATATATATATATATATATATATATATATATCTTTTGAAATTCTGATTTTGCCATCAGTAATCAAATCTGTAAAATATGTGGTACATTGTAAATATATGTAAATTTCTAAAATATGGTTTCATTGTTGTACTTTTTTTTAATGGAATTTGAAAGTTTAAAATGCTATGTTGTTATGATTAATCAGATATTCACCATCGTTTGTGTATAAGGAAACAATACATGACGTTTCGGAAGTATGAATCACTTAACTTAAAATATTAAGTTAAATAAACGTTGTTTCTAAATAAACCATATCTCGAAACGTTGTGTGTTTCTGTAGCCTATACGCAAATTATGGCAAATGACCGAATAAACAGTAATATCAGTAGTTTACACAGATTTTAATGCTCTATATGATGGTGAAATAACATTAAAAAAAGGTAATGCGAACAGATGCGCGACAGTTGCGTGCAGTAATTACACTAATCACTTTCAGCGAAGCTAGTTTTAAAAATCGTATCAGGTCATTTCCTGTCGCTTTATAACCTCAATGATTATTTATATAGGTAACTAGAAAAGTAGTGTTTTTATTGATTAACTTTTCAAAAGTTTTGACACGTTATAATTTCCCGCATGGACGGATTCACAAAGTGTTGTCTGTTGCTAATAACTATGTGTGAATGTTTGTCTGTTCGTCTGTTCTCGTATCTGAAATTCTGTACAAAGATTAAAAAAATATGCAGTGTTTAAAATCGTCCGCAATAATATAGTTCCTGTAAAAATACGATTGCGTTTTTACAATGAACGGAAAACAATCGAAGAGAGCCGGAAACCGTTGTTTGGGTTTGTTTAGTTTTTATTTTATACTAGCTGTTAGGCTACCCGTTGCGGCTTTGCCTGCAATTATAATGTAGGCAATAGATTTTCACAATTTGAATAGGTCATTTCATTTTAATAAGTTATATTTCTATATACAATATTATACGATTTATGGTTTTCGGCCAAGACATATAAATTTTTGCTATTCGATACTCTAAAACAGGGTCCTGTCATATTTTATTAAAATACAGTATTATTAAAAAGTCACTATTATACAATTAAACTGGAATAGTATTGCGTTTATCTCAGATACCTAAAGCGTGTTCACACCAAATTTAATCTCATTTGGTCCAGTAGTTAAAGTGTGATTGAATAACAAACAAATAAAAAAAAACAAACTTTCAGAAATATAATATGATTAGCTGTTATCCGTCACGGCTTTGCCCGCAATCATAATATACATTAAAGATCATGCATTACCGTGTTAGGACCAACAACCGTGTCAGTTAGGTTATGGTGATTTTTTTTATAAAGGTTTTTTTTTAACGCATCACCGTGTTAGGCCTAACAACCGTGTTAGTTAAGTTATGGAGTACTCTTTAAAAAGAAAAAAAGGTTTTTTTCCTGCATCATCGTATTAGGCCCAACAACTGTGTCAGTTAGGTTATGGAGTACTCTTTTTTAAAAAAATAATAAAGGTTTTTTTAATGCATCACCGTTTTAGGCCTAACAACCATGTTAGTTAGGTTATGGAGTATTCTTTAAAAAAATATAAAGATTTTACACGCATCACCATGTTAGGCCTAACAACAGTGTCAGTTAAGATTTGGAGTACTCTTTAAAAAAAAAAAGGTTTTTCACACATCACCATGATAGGCCCAACAACCATGTCAGTTAGGATACGTAGTATTCTTTAAAAAAATGTAAAGGTTTTTTTCACACACCACTGTGTTAGGCCTAACAACCGTGTCAGTTAGGATATGTAGTATTCTTTAAAAAAATATAAAGGTTTTTTTCACGCATCACAGTGTTAGGCCTAACAACCATGTTAGTTAGCTTATGGAGTATTCTTTAAAAAAAAATAAAGGTTTTTTACGCACCACCGTGTCAGGCCTAACAACCGTGTCAGTTGGGATATGTAGCCTAGTATTCTTTAAAAAAATATGAATGAAGGTTTTTTCACGCATCACCTTGTTAGGCCTGACAACCGTGTCAGTTAGGATATGTAGTATTCTTTAAAAAAATATAAAGGTTTTTTCACGCATCACCGTGTTAGGCCTAACAACCGTGTCACTTAGGTTATGCAGTATTCTTTTAAAAAATGGGTGTCTTATCACCGAAAACCCGTGTTAGACGTATTTTTATTGTTTTACCGATCTACAACACGGTACCGATAAGTTAAGCTAATAAGATTGTATATGTTATATATTCTGCACTCTGCGTTGAAAACATTGAAAAGTCTTAAATGAAAAATACCAGAATGTGATTATTTGATCTAATGAAATTTAAAATAACAAAACTACAAACAAAAAAGAAAACCAGACTTTCACAAAGAGAAAATACTTACAATTATAGTAATTTTTAACGTATCGTAATCTGCACTCTGCGTATGGATTTTTTTACATTTAATATTGAAAATTTAACACAAAGTCAGTGTTGACTTTAGAGTTTTGACTTTAAAAATTAGAGTCAGTTTTGAAAAAATTCAACTAAAATAATTGAAAATGTAATATTAAAAACAATAATTTTGCAATAAATAAAACACAGATTAAGATTTGTAAAATGGGGTTAGATCTATGTCCATCTCAGATGCCTAAATCTCATGTCCAGTAAACAGTAATTAAACCTAACTACAGTTAACACATGTCACAAAACTAAATACTAATAATTATTTTGGGCTGAGTAAGTAGTATGATGACGTTTTTTAAAACGGGAATAGGCCTATGTTTATCTCAGATACTTAAACCATATTCGTACCAAATTTCATCTCAATTGGTCCAGTGGTTAAAGCGTGATTGAATATCAAACAAACAAACTTTCAGAAATATAATATGAATGAATAAGATAAGATAATAACTATCATTACCCGTCGCGGCTTTGCTCACGAAACTTAAACTTTTTCAGTAATATAATAATTTAGAAACATAAAAAAAAATATATTAATAAAAGCTTGATCATCTCATGATTATTTTACAGTGAATATGAAAAAATATTTTAACCTGAATATGTTGTTTTATTGTCTTCAAACGTGATCCATTAGAATTTAAGAAAATCTGATAAAAAATATTTTTCTCCAATACAAACATTTATACCTCATTTATGTTTTTGTCCTTTTAGGGGATGAATTTCGGGGGGGGGAATCGGGGGATGATACAAAATGTATCATAATTTGTGTTTTAGAATATTTTGTTTACTTTTAAAACAATTAATCCGATAAAAAATATTTTCTCCAATGAAAACACTCTTTTTCCCCAACTATACCACTTTTTTACATTTTTATTCTTTTAGGGAATGAATTCGGAAAAATGTTGAAATATGTGCTTCATTATTTGTGTTTCATAGCATATTTTTAGAATATACGATCCAAAACAAATATTTTTTTCAATGCAAAATTGTATACCCATTTCTAAATTTTCTACCCCCTTTCAATCTCTTTAGGGGATGCATTTTGGGAAATGGTGAAAAATATATTTTATTATTTATTTTTAAGAGTGATTATGTTACATTTTAAGAAAGTCAAACTAAAAACATATTTTTCCAATAAAAATTGTTGTACCTCATTTTTACATATTTATGGGTTGAATACTGGAAAATCGTTTTTCAGTGCACCCCTACATGTGACGGTAACCTTGAAAATTTCAAATCTTTAGCTATTATAGTCTCGGCTATACGTTGATTATTAAAGTTGATCTGGGTAAGTAGTTTAATGGCGTCAAAATCAAATTTTTGCAAAATCCTTTCTTAGTGCATCTTGACATTGTTGTAAGAAGGAACCTTGAAAATTTCAAGTCTTTAGGTATAACACTATTGACTGTACGTTGTTTATCAAATTTGGAGTGGGTAATTCGTTTAATGGCGTCAAAATCAAATTTTTGTAAAATCCTTTCTTAGTATACCTTGAAATTGTTGTAAGAAGATACCTTGAAAATTTTAAGTCTCTAGCTATAAGAGTATTGGCTGTACGTTGATTATTAAATTTGGACTAGGTTAGTAGTTTAATGGTGTTAAAATCAAATTTTTACAAAATCCTTTATTAGTGCACCTTGACATTGTTGCAAGAATGTACCTTGAAAATTTCAAGTCTCTAGCTATAATAGTATTGGATGTACGTTGTTTATTAAATTTGGACTGGGTAAGTAGTTTAATGGAGTTAAAATCAATTTTTTGCAAAATCCTTTCTTAGTACGCGCTTACATATTAAATCGAAGGTATCTTTAAAATTTCAAGTCTCTAGGTTTTATAGTTTGGGCTGTACGTTGATCAGTCAGTCAGTCAGGACATTGCCTTCTATATATATAGATATATGAAAGTCTAATATCTTAGCAGTAAAGATAAAGTTAATTTATTTTAGACAAAGTGTGAACTTGATTGTAAAACTTTTTAATTTTTTTGTGTGTTGGTAACTCTAATGTTGATTAAATAATTGTTAAAAAAAAACTTCGACGTAAATATTTCATATTAATTTTGTTAACTAACACTCTAATACGTATGGAATAGTCATTGTGGTAAGAACTATGAAATGAGCACCGATCCTCTCATCTCTAGATCCAATTTTAAGGGAGAATATTTTATATTATTTGTGTGTGTGTGTGTGTTTAATTTGATACGAATTAATACAAACTTAGTACACAAATTAATTTCAGTAAGAGCTTAAAATTTGTTCGTTACACTAGAAAATCCGTTAAACAGTTTCAAAATGGCGGCGATTCCAAATCTTAAAGAAACTCCTCTATGCTTTTTTTTTAATAAAAAATCATATTTAACACTGTAATCAGCGTTAAAATATTCATAATAGCATTTTAAATTCCTCTGAAAATAAGAAAAAGAATCTTCAGTTCATTTTCGTATTTTCAATTTATTTCGAAAATTCTTTTAATATTAACTTCACACTGATTATGATGTTCTAATCAGATTTTGTTCTCAAGAACAAGAAAATAGCTTATTAGAATACTGTAGGAAATGATTATTCAGTTTCCTGACTTTGTAAGTAGCTTTGTTTAGTGTTTGTAAATATGTCTGCAATCTCTAAATGTATTATCCAGCAAATTTTTGGGACACGCTGTATAGGGCCAACATAAGATTTATAAGGCTATTTTTCTTGCCCTTGAAGAAACAAGACAGTAAAAACGTAAATTATCTTCATCAGATACATAATCAATACAAGTAGTGGGGGGAATTGTTCAGAAACAATAAAACTTGCTCAGTAAACTTACAGCTGGTTGGTATTTCCATATTGTAAGTTCTGCTTACGTAGGCACTAGAGTGTTTTCCTTGAGATACAAATTGAAGATACAGGTAACATGTAGTTAGGCTATTTTATTTGTTATTAATGAATTTCCATTGGAAAATTAGCTATTCATAAGAGCGGCATCATAGTAAGATCCAAACCTTGTGTGTGAGTGCGTACGTGCGCGCGTGAGCGCGCTTGTTTTAACAGTCTCACGTTCGCAACTTTGATTCGATTTGATTCAAACTTGGCACAAAACTCGATATCTTGGACCAGTTCATTACCCAGCAAAATGGCGTTAATTTCAAATCTTAAAAATTAATAACATTTGTATCCTATTTTTTAGTGTCTGTAAATATGATATATATCCGTTATAATCATTACAAATCTGTAAATATTACCATTTAACAAATTTGAAGTTCTTATAAAAATGAAAACATTTATACAGACCATAGTCATCCATTTTCGTATTTTCAATGTAATTTGAAAATTTCAAATGCTACAAAATGAAAATTTTTAACAATGATTATAATAGTAAAATCATTTAAAAAAATGTAAGACAAAAATATACTGATGGAAATTCGCTTTCATCACGTCAGCGAGACAGCTGCTTGACACGATTATAGTAATTGTTACATTTTTATAACAATAATAATAACAGTGAAGGTTTGTGTTCTTCTAATCTATGTCTATAAAATCAAAAAATACGATTTTTATTAGGAATAGAAATGTGACCTACTGCGTGGATTGTCCTAAAATTTTGCGTACATACATTTTAGATATTGGGCCGGGATTTTTTGCAATTTAAATAATCAAATCGAAGTAATAATTGTTTAATTATAGCATTCATTATTGCAATGAAGATGTATTTAAACAGACCGGCAGTAGCTTACAATGCCTTCGTAGCCTGTCGATTTAACATAACCTCAACATTTTTCATTTATAACGTATACAATACCATAGCGAATCACGTTGAAAGTTAGAAAGTTTTTGTACTGATTTTTGCTTTGTTTATTGAATACAACGCAGATTATATGAGAAAGTTCATACGTTTTTTACTTGAAACGTTTCTCGGAATTCCTAACCTACAAATAGCTGCCACGTTGGTCGATAAAACACTAGATGATGCTTCATAAAATCCAGGCATATTAAATCATAACTCCGTCCATTAATTACTGCAATTTACTCTTATCTAAATCTCGTAGTTAGCGAGATTCTAACGGGAAGTGATTCAACAGTTGCGTTACAGTGGCTGCTTCTTGTTCCACACATTTGCAGTCAACAATTTTCAGCTGCATTTGCATTTAAAGTGCTTTCAATTTCTCTGCTTTCCAATTTATTTAAAATAAGCCACGATTATGTTAAAATCGTATATTTAGGCTCCGTACGCAATCTTAACTTCTCTGCCGCTTCGATTTGATCCCATTTTCATTTTAACACAGTCCTCTATGTTAATGTTTCTTTAATAAATTATGTACTTAATGACCAAGCTTCGCTATTTTGAATTTTATATAAAATATTTAGTGAGATACTCGTATGGCCCTTTTTATTTGAGTTTTTAGGAAAAAAGTACTATTGTGAAACTCGGGAAGTTTGTTAATGATACATTTGTTGAATTTGTAATTAGTTTGAAGATATGTCTGCAAATATCCCGTTTTGTTTAAATAAATATAGGCTATACGTGAACCTAGCTTAGATATTATTTACTACTAGCTGTTACCCGTTGCGGCTTTGCCTGCAATTATAATGTAAGCAATAAAATTTATAGTCGATTTTCAAAATCAGAATAGGTCATTTCATTTTAATATATTGCTATAGGCTATACAATATTATACGATTTATGGTTTTCGGCCAATACATATAAATTTTTGCTATTCGATACGCTAAAACAGAGTCATGTCATATTTTAATAAAGTACAGTATTATTAAAAAGTCATTATTATACAATTAAACTGGAATAGTATTGTGTTTATCTCAGATACCTAAAACGTGTTCACACCAAATGTAATCTCATTTGGTCCAATAGTTAAAGTGTGATTGAATAACAAACAAATAAACAAAAACAAACTTTCAGAAATATAATATGATTAAAGATCATGCATCACCGTGTTAGGACCAACAACCGTGTTAGTTAAGTTATGGAGTACTCTTTAAAAAAAAATTAAAGTTTTTTTCCTGCATCACCGCTTATTCCAACAACCGTGTCAGTTAGGTTATGGAGTACTCTTTTTTAAAAAATAAATAAAGGTTTTTTTTAATGCATCACCGTGTTAGGCCTAACAACCATGTTAGTTAGTGTATGGAGTATTCTGTAAAAAAATATAAAGATTTTTTACGCATCACCGTGTTAGGCCTAACAACCATGTCAGTTAGGATACATAGTATTCTTTAAAAAATTATAAAGGTTTTTTTATGCATCACAGTGCTAGGCCTAACAACCATGTCAATTATTATATGTGGTATTCTTTAAAAAAATATAAAGGTTTTTTTACGCATCACAGTGTTAGGCCTAACAACAGTGTCAGTTAGGATATGTGGTATTCTTTAAAAAAAATATAAAGGTTTTTCACGCATCACCGTGATAGGAACAACAACCGTGTCTGGATATGTAGTACTCTTTAAAAAAATATAAAGGTTTTTTCACGCATTACCGTGTTAGGACTAACAACCGTGTTAGTTAAGTTATGGAGTACTCTTTAAAAAAAGTTAAGGTTTTTTTCCTGCATCACCGTTTATCCAAAGAACCGTGTCAGTTGGGTTATGGAGTACTATTAAAAAAAAAAATATAGGTTCTTTTAATGCATCAGCGTGTTAGGCCTAACAACCATGTTAGTTAGCTTATGGAGTATTTTTTAAAAAATATAAAGATTTATCACGCATTACTATGTTAGGCCTAACAACCGTGTCAGTTAAGGCTTGGAAACTCTTTAAAAAAATAAAGGTTTTTTTCACACATCACAATGATAGGCCCAACAACCATGACAGTTAGGATATGCAGTATTCTTTAAAAAAATATAAATTTTTTTTACGCATGACCGTGTTAAGCCTAACAACCGTGTCAGTTAGGATATGTGGTATTCTTTAAAAAAAATATAAAGGTTTTTTCACGCATCACCGTGTTAGGACTAACAACCGTGTTAGTTAAGTTATGGAGTACTCTTTAAAAAAAGTTAAGGTTTTTTTCCTGCATCACCGTTTATCCAAAGAACCGTGTCAGTTGGGTTATGGAGTACTATTAAAAAAAAAAATATAGGTTCTTTTAATGCATCAGCGTGTTAGGCCTAACAACCATGTTAGTTAGCTTATGGAGTATTTTTTAAAAAATATAAAGATTTATCACGCATTACTATGTTAGGCCTAACAACCGTGTCAGTTAAGGCTTGGAAACTCTTTAAAAAAATAAAGGTTTTTTTCACACATCACAATGATAGGCCCAACAACCATGACAGTTAGGATATGCAGTATTCTTTAAAAAAATATAAATTTTTTTTACGCATGACCGTGTTAAGCCTAACAACCGTGTCAGTTAGGATATGTAGTATTCTTTTAAAAAATTTAAAGGTTTTTTCACACATCACCGTGTTAGGCCTAACAACCGTGTCAATAAGGATTTCTAGTATTCTTTAAAAAAATATAAAGGTTTTTTTACGCATCACCGTGTTTGGCCTAACAACCGTGACAGTTAGGATATGTAGCCTAATATTCTTTAAAAAATATATAAAGGATTTTTCATGCATCACCGTGTTAGGCCCAAGAACCGTGTCAGGATATGTATTATTCTTTAAAAAAATATAAAGGTTTTTTCACGCATCACCGTGTTAGGCCTAACAACCGTGTCAGTTAGGTTATTCTTTTAAAAAATGGATTTCCTATCACCCAAATCCGTGTTAGATGTATTTTTATTGTTTTACCGATCTACAACACGGTACCGATTTTCGTCGGTAGCAATTTTGAGGTTATGTTGGTCACTTTTATTTTCGATTTTTATCGTACTTCTCGTGCTTTCATACTTTGGATTATTGCTTTTGGGCACATAATAAAGCATTTTAGTAACAAAAATATCGAAAAATCCAATAGATGCTGCACTGCATATTTACCATTTTTTCATATAATGTAATTACACAAATATATATACTACCTTACAATTAAAGTATCCTAATAAAATTGTAGCCTATATGCTATATATTCTGCACTCTGCTTCAAAAACATTGAAAAGTCTTAAATGAAAAATACCAGATTGTGATTATTAGATGAAAATGTAACATTAAAAACAATAATTTTGCAATAAATAAAATACAGATTAAGATTTGTAAAATGGGATTAGATCTATGTCCATCTCAGGTGCCTAAATCTCATGTTCAGTAAACAGTAATTAAACCTAACTATAGTTAACACATGTCACAAAACTAAATACTAATAATTATTTTGGGCTGGGTAAGTAGTATAATGACGTTTTTTTAAACGGGAATAGGCCTATATGTATCTCAGATACTTAAACCATATTCGTACCAAATTTCATCTTAATTGGTCCAGTGGTTAAAGCGTGATTGAATAACAAACAAACAAACACACAAACTTTCAGAAATGTAATATGAATAAGATAATTAGATTAAAAGATTAGTTATTTTACAATTAATAAACGATCAGATGATTTCATTGAACAGCTGATTGGCTATATATAATAAGTTTCAGGTTATGTTGTTAAAAACTTGCAATAAAAACAAGAATTATTATAAACTTTTATATTGATTTCGAATGTATTATAAACTGTTACAAAGTGCATGCGATCTTCAGATAAGGAAAAATACCGAAACCAAAGCAATAAAATGTTTTCATATAATACGCGTGTACTGTTATCGAAAAGGAGGACGAAAAAAAAGAAACAGAAATAGAGACGTAATTCGTCCGTTACATTCTTCCGTTCGGCAGATTATTTTTTTTTTATTCACTCCTCTCGTCAAACTTAACATTAAAACTTTCGCTTCAATAAAACAAATTTCCCCACAGATAAGTTGGGGCAATTTTTTTGTCACCAAATTGTTTTATTGTAATTAAATAAATAAATAAATAAATAAATATATATATATATATATATATATATATATATATATATATATATATATATATATGTATATATGTATAGTGTGTTGTGTGTGTGTGTGTGTGTGTGTGTGTGTGTGTGTGTGTGTGTGTGTGTGTGTGTGTGTGTGTGTGTGTGTGTGTGTGCGCGCGCATGCGTGCGTGTGTCTGTGTCTATGTGCACAATATAAATGTACTATGACAATCTTATTATATAAAGAAACAAATCTACTTTTAAATTTAACAAATAAATTAAACAAATAATTTTAAATTTTGAGAAAGTTAATTGATATTTAGGATTACTATATCAGCTGACTGAATATTATTAATTCGCATTGGTTTTATAATAATTATTCTATTTTTATAATTAAGACACATTTTTCCAAAGGTGAGACCGAATTCAATTGATTTTTTAAACACGAAAATGGTATTTTCCAGCATTTTATAAAAATCATTAGAGTAGTTCATAAGGAAAACGGTCATACATAAATATAAAGATTGATTTTTTAATATTATATAATGTTCAAGTTTATGTTTTACATTTTCCAGCACTTATTATTCTTTTACACTATCGAAGAAAATTTCGAAAAAAGTAGCGAAATATCATCAAACGTACATTTTAATTTTGTTGTTTTACAATAATACACATATAATTTCCGTTTCCAACACTTTATCGAAGATCTGATAGCACTGAAGCAGTAAGCGATAGAATCAGCTCGAACTTTAAAATTACGAGGAAATGTACACTCAATGTGGTTAGCTTATTTTCCGTTTTTTAAAGAAATGTTCACTTTTTAATGGTTAAATTACGTAAAAAAATATAGTTTGCGAATATACGTTGGGACATGAGCTGTGTTTGTATTAAAGGCCAAACTAGAAATCAATCAAAACCCGAGTCGACTAGGCGAAACTAGTAACGAAGCTTTCAGTTTCTCAAAGCTGTGTTAATTTGCAACAGCAAGTGCAATGAGCAGGGTGGTCCCGTGGAGTGGGCATATATGTGATCTAGTAAAGTATAAGTGTGATCTACTTAATGACGACGTTTTTTAGGGAAGGAGGAAGATATATTCTTTTCGCTATTTCCTGGATACGTTTAAATAATACGAGTATTTTCAAGTGGCGAAAAGTAATTAACTAATGCTCTTATATAAGTTACTAGTCTTCTATACATGCCCACTTCGCGGGGCAAACTTGCTTTTGGAAAATGAAAGCCTTATTAATAATTTGCCTGGTCGATTCGGGTTTTGACCGATTTTGTGTTTGGCCTGTAACATAGACCTACATGTATAGACAACAAGGCTTAAAGTCACTGGTCTGGGCGAAGGCTCTGACAGCTTTAATACATTTTCCTTTAAAAACCCACTTACACAACATTCAAAATACGAAAATTCTTTTTGACAGCTTTAAAATTTTATTGTATCAGCTATTACAAAAATTATTTTCGTCAGGTTTAAATCAAATTAAACCAAAGTTACGAAAGCAGTTTCAAAATGTCGGATTTTCAATCTATTAAGAAATTCCAAACTAGCGTTTTGCATATTAAAATTTTAATGTATGTTAACATAAACATAAACAAATATTATAACGTTTGTTCTAGAAGTCTTATCATTGTCTCGGACGTGGGTTGTACAGTGATGGCTGCAATAACAGCTCAATTTTAAATGAAAAATTTAGTAATCGCATTAGGAAAACAATTGCCTTGTTAACGTGATTGTAGCAAATTTCTAAACGTTTTTCTTTTTTATCTCACCACTTTTTTGAAATTTTTATTTCACTAACATAACCAGCAAGAAAATCTGCATTTATTAACATTTTAAACTTTTAAATCGCATTGAAAATACGACAGTGGACCCTGACCGCTGTCAAATTAATTTCAACGGATTTTGAAAATGCTATTTTTATACAGATTTTAAAGCTAATGGTCAATCAGATTTTTAAAAAATTAAGAAAAAGGTTAAAGGTGTGAAATCGCTGACATTTTGAAACTGTTGAACAAATTTTTCTCGTTAACGAAATTGTCCAAGCAATTACAGCAATCGATTTTTGTGCATAGTTTGAGTAAAATCGAACCAAAACTGCGAGCATGAACACACACACACAAAAAAACACACACACACACACACTTTAGAAATGGTGCTCATTTCTAGGTCCCGGGTCTGGGTTTTACCATGCTTCAATAGCTCATTTTTCCAATGGGAAATCGCTAAAAATTGGAAGACAAAAAATAAAAATACAGGTTGAAACGTTTTGTTCGAAACGAATAAAGCTTTAAAATTTCATATCAGAGTTTAAATGCTGCAGATAATTTATCGGCCGACAAACAAATAGACATTCTGCATCTCTCAAAAAAAAAAAACAAAAAAAAAAACATATCTAAGGTTATACAAACCTCAAATAATTAATGTGCTTATATCTTATTCTATTTAAGTTAAATCTTCATAGCATACCAGTGTTCCTGTAAGAATATCAGAGTAAATCAGTTTTATTGCTTATAATACAGTAGTTAACACAGCTCACAGATAAGGGCAATTAATCTTGGTCTCACGACGCAGTAAGGTGACACTTTTACCTGTGCTCTTCTTCTTCCTCACGCTCTGGTAAGCCTCGTTACCGTGAGCATTACTGTTCAATGTTTTGAACTTTCTAACTTTAGAGTGCCTGCCATTGTTCACTCAGAAAGGTTTTATTCAAGTGCTTGGTGATGTCAGTTACAGTTCGATGTCTCAACGACGCCATGTCCTCTACGTCTTCCGTTAACCACCTGGTGAAGGACAAAGAGGACAAACCTGACAAGGAGGCTGAAGACAAACAAAAAGGTAGGCTTCGTTTTTCTAAAATAAAGGCTTTATGTTTATTGCTGCGACAGCAATAGGTTTTGTTCGTAACTTAACCCTAGCGTATAAACACTAAATAATGTATGTAACTGTTGTTCGGTGTATGTACGAAAATTTAAATAATCTCGGCACGCAGCTGTCTCGCTGACGTGATGGAAGGAATTTTCTTGAATTATTTTTTGCATGCGTATTTTAAAAATATGATTCCACAACCATAATCAATATTGAATTCTGCATATAATTATCAAATTACGCAAAAAATACACAAATTTACCCTGACAGTTGATAATCAATAATATTTCAGAATTTCAATTGATTAAAAAAATTCTAGATTATAATTTACGTAGAATTTAACGCTAATACAAGGTTGAAATCATCAAAAAATTTTAAGGAAAAAGTAACGAATAAAAAAAGTTATACAAGTTCGCCATATTGAAACAGTCAAACGGATTTTTCCGGATAACGAACTAGTTCAAGCCTTTACAAGAACAGATTTTTTTTGGCGAGTTTGAATCAAATCGGAGCAAAATTGTTAACGTGAACGTCCTAAAAGAAAGACGTATATATATTTGAAAACTTATTGAAAGTACGAATAATAGTTTAACTTTATTTTGCTTCAAGTTTATTTATACTCTTCTCCTGCATGTTCACACTTCTTCCACCGTTCATACAATGTTTCCTACACTCTTGAAAGCCATTTTTGGAAATTTCGTTTAGTCGTTTCGTCACATTTTCTATCACCTCCTGCCAATCAACAAAAACTGTGTACCATCAGTGTCATTTTTAATCGTGGAAACAAGTAAAAATCCAGTAGTAAAAAAACATGGTGCTTCCTTTACGACTCAGACGAAACGTCAGTCTGCTGACTGGAAATCAAAATCAAGAAAATGTCACTTGGACAGAAGGCGGGGTAACGTGATGTTGGAGTGTTTTTTTTTTATTTTCAGAGCTTGAATTAGTATGAATTTATTAGTGAAGGGAAAACAGTTACCAAAGAATTTTACAAGATCCTGAAACGGTTATGAGATGCAGTTAGATGAAAACGACCTGAAAATGGACAGGAAACGATTGTTTCTTGTTGCATGTCAATGCCCCGTCACATCGATCGCTGATGGTGAAACAATACCTTGCCAAGCACAATGTTGCTCCAGATTTTTTCCTGTTTTCACGACAGAAAATGACATTGAAGGGATATCGTTACCGTTTTGCTGATAAGCAAGAGGTGATGGAAAATGCAACGAAGCGGCTAAACGAAATTTCCAAAAATGGCTTTCAGGAGTGTTTCCAACAATTGCATGAACGGTAGAAAAAGCATATATATATGTAGGAGGAGAGTATTTTGAAAGAAAATAAGTTTAAAAATATTATTACTTACTTTCAGTAAATTTTCATTGACCAATTCCAGGAACTTTTTGATTCTACATTACATATATATATATATATATGTGTGTGTGTGTGTGTGTGTGTGTGTGTGTGTGTGTGTGTGTGTGTGTGTGTGTGTGTGTGTGTGTGTGTGTGTGTGTGTGTGTGTGTGTGTGTGTGTGTGTGTGTGTGTGTGTGTGTGTGTGTGTGTGTGATTTGCTAATAATTAAACTCCAAAAATTAAATTAACCTAAATACCAGTATTTCCTACATGTTTAAGTTTGAGAAAAATATAAAACATTGGTCATCTTGTTAGAAAATGCTTTGGTTCAAGATAATTCGTAAATACATTTAAAAATTTGTTAAAAAAAGTAACAGAATTAAAACCAGACAGTACAGCCATTAAATAAACTTCAATTTAGATTCCCCAATTTGTGTAATTAAATTAGTCCTTAACCTAGAAATAAGCGTTACACTTGCACGTGTATGTAATTAGTAATATAATTTGCATACTATCAACAATAAAGATAAATACACAGCTGAGTAACAATAGGCCTAATTAGTTTTGTATTATTTATGGAATCAAAATTATTGTTAACGATCCGTGTATACAATATGGCTGAAAGTAGTAAATTGTATTCCATACTTCACTGACTTCCCCGTAAATTCATAACAATTAGTTGATATTGGTGAAAATTTTAAACATCTGCAATGGTAAACTTAATAATCTCGGAGCGCTGATTTTTCGCTGACGTGTTGGAAGCGAATTTCTAAAAGTATTTTTTTATCTTACATTTTTTAAAATTCCGTTTTTCCCATCATAGTCAGCATTAATTATGCATATATTAGCATTTTAAACTTTCAAATCGCATTGAAATACGAAAATGAACCCTGACCGTTGTCAAATTCAACGGACTATTAATTTAAACGGTTTCTGAGAATTGAAAACGATTTTCAAAAATATTAAGGACAAAAAAGTAATGCTTTTTAAAGATTTAAAATGACCGCAATTTTGAAACTGTTGAACGAATTTTGTTGGTTAACGAACTTGTCCAACCTGTTGCTAAAATCAATTTTTCTTGTAACCAAGTTTGAAACAACTCGGGCTAAAATTAAGGTGATTTATTTAAAGGTCCCGGCTACATATCTTAATATGATGACCGCTCTAAAAGCACACTAATAAGGAAACCACGAAGTTTTGACTAAACCAGTTAAATTACTTTAGGTTGAAGTACGTTTCTGTAACATAGCTACCATCTTCAGGTGGTTGGATTACTTCTGTCTGGTATCCCTCTGGAGTGTAGCAAATTTAAATAAAAAAAATTATGGTTTGTGTAAAATTTCTTAACTGGTAAAATTTCATGTAATATTGTATTTCTTTAAATATATTGACTTCATATATTACTGAGATTTCAGCAAAATCTGATGAACGTATTTTAAGAAATTTGATCACTTTTTCAGTTTTCTGTAGGTAACTTTCGAAGTGATTTTTTGGTTAAATAATTGAATTTGAATATAATTTTACAAATCATATAACCAATAATGGAGTACATTTAAATTTTTTAAATAATAGAGTATTCAATCCCCCTAAATAACCCTCCTATTCACTATCTAATTACGTCTTTGAGTATTACACACTAAAAAAAAAAATTGACTACGTATTGTGAAATATTAAGCTCTCTTGACCTTAAATTGAGTGCACTCTATTGTCAAAAATTAAGTGCTTTCTTGGCAGACATATTGTCCAATGTCAGATGCTTTTTTGGCTAACATATTGTCAAATATCATATTGTCAAGTGCTCTCTTGACCATTTTATTGTCAAATATCAAATGTTCTCTTGCCCACCATATTGTCAAAAAACAAGTGCTGTTTTAACGAACATATTGTCAAATATCAAGTGCTCTCTTGGCCAACATATTGTTAGAACATATGTGCTGTCTTGGCAAACATATAGTCAAAACATATTGCGTCAGGTGCTTTCTTAGCCAAATTATTGTTAAATATCAAGTGCTCTTTTAGCCATCATATTGTCAAATATCAAATTCTCTCTTGTCCAATATACTGTCAAAAATTAAGTGCTTTCTTGGCAGACATATTGTCAAATATCATATTGTCAAGTGCTCTCTTGACCATTTTATTGTCAAATATCAAATGCTCTCTTGCCCAACATATTGTCAAAAAACAAGTGCTGTTTTAACGAACGTATTGTCAAATATCAAGTGCTCTCTTGGCCAACATATTGTTAAAAAATATGTGCTGTCTTGGCAAACATATAGTCAAAACATATTGCGTTAGGTGTTTTCATATTTGTCAAATATCAAGTTCTCTCTTGACCAATATATTGTCAAAAATCAAATGCAAACAAAAATCTTAGCAAATGTATTGTCAAATATCAACCATTATATTGTGAAATATGAAGTGCTCTCTTAGTCAAAATATTTTCAAATATCAGATGTTGCTTGGCTAACATATTGTCAAGTATCAAGTACTATCTTTGCCAACATATTGCTTTTTGTTGATATATTCCTAAACGTTTTTTTTTGGGAGGCAATTTAATTGCATGTGAGAAAATTTGTTTTCCAACTTTTATTCTATCAATGAAATACAGGCAGCGGCCATTACCATGAAAAGATTCTACTACGGTTTTTTTCGTTTGTTCGTTGTCTCATAAAAAACAAATCACCAGTTGTTTCACCAGAGTTATTTTATTTTATTTTTTAAAAAATCAGCTTTTTAAAACCTGTGGAATACCGCGTTACAATTTCGATATCATGTTTAATAGGAAACTAAGTTTCAATAAGTTGACAAAGCCAACGAGAACAAATAATTATTTTCACACCTATATGTGCACATTTCTTAATAACACGATAGCATTGTTTGTTGCGTTGTTAACACTGCTAGGAATACCACAGCTAGTAAGCCACTTAATTTATTTACCTGCACATTTTAACATTAATGCTTGTGTCAGAGATTGCATGTCTATGCATATCGATAGAGACGTTTATCAAAATACTTCAGTAATTTTAGTTTTCCACCATTAATGACGTTAAAACGTTTGCTTGATTCTTTAGGTCTAATTTTAAAATCAGTTTTTGAGACAGTTTCTCGTGTTTTTTCTGAAACTGCGCACACTTGCTTAATCGAGGGCACAGTTTAATATTCTGAAGTAAAATTTTAAATTTATCACTTCATTCATTAATTTGATTACAATTTTATATGGGAAGACTGTTCCAGACTGCCAGGCAATGGATTAAACCACTTAACAATATGTGAGACATCTAGTTTAAATTATAACCGGCCGTTATAAATGCAACATTTCTTATAAATTCATTGTTTACGTTTTTTTTGTTGTAAAAATATTTACAAAAACTTTGGTTAATTCTTTAATGACTAATATAATATAATTAATATAAATAATATATAATATATACAATCATTAAATATATAAGAAGGCAATGTCCAAAAGAGAGACTATAAAAAAGGTGCTTAAAAACAAATCACTTTGGGAGTGAATAGCACATTGAGATTCCGTTGAGTCGCTATTTTCTTCCAAATTTTTATTCAATTCATCTCTCAGTTCTTGCCTTTCTTTATAATCTGTAGATATTTCAGAAAAACTGGTACGATTTTTTGCTTTGCATTAAGTCTGTTTCTTGAGAAATTGCCTTAATCACTTCCAAACTTTCATTCCGTCTCATTTTGAAATTTTTAATTATTTTTTTATGTTTCATTTTTTAAAATCGATAGTAACTCTCTTCATAACGTGAAATTTCCTTTTATAACCTAAACATTATACATATGCTAAATAACATATGTTTGAATATTATTACATAACATCCGTAATACAACACTTTATATAATTATAGTTTCTATTATTACTAAAATTTATAAATAATAATATTTCACATATTTAATTCATTCTAACATTTTAAACTTTTAATCATACCATTATTTTATTAAATGTTTACTCCATGTTTACTCACCTTTCAGTATTCGAACTAAGCAGTCTATCGATGGTCAAGTCGCTTGATTTTGTAATAATTATTATTGTTACTTACTGTCTGGCATTTCTGTGACAACCAGCTGTTTCAATCATCAGCTGTTTAATGAATTCTACGCTGTTTCCTTCCGTTACTCTCAATTTGATTTCACTGCACTCGATTTCGAGGCTACTCGCGCGAGTAAAATTCATATTTGCTAGAAATATTGATCAGTCGTGATTTCATACTCGCTAGCGCAGGTGGTTAGCATTATTCAGCGTGTCAAGAAGTTTTGGTCCAGTTATAATTCCGTAAGGTAAAATTTTAAAACAATATTTTGAGACACTGGTAAATCGTAGAAATACTGAAGGCTTATTTTAAAAGTCTTCGTCTGGAATGCGAAGGAAAACTATATACTTTTCTTAATTCAACCCTTACGAAGGGCCATGTAAGGACGAACGTTTCCATAAGAAATTAATGGACAGCTGTTTATATTATTTAATTTTTATAACAGCTGTTATATAATAACAACGTTCCAATAAATTAAATTAATTCTTATATTAACAGTTTCTATAGTGACAGTTTAAATTATTAAATTAAAATTAACAGTGGTATGCCGTGGGGTGACTAACGAAGTGGGCAAGGGGTTTATCTTAATCGTTATGTATAATTCCGTATTGTTAAATTTGAAAAAAAACTATTTTGAAAGTATGGTGTCGTAGAAAAAATGGTTAAAGATTTATTTCAATGACTTTGAACTTGAATTTGATGGAAACTGTATATTTTCTTAATATCCTTGAAAAGGATTATAAAGGGCGAAATGAAATAAGGTTTCGAAAAGAAACGAATAGTAATGATCAGCTGAGTTTAAGACCAGTATTTTGAATGACAGCTGTTTTACATTTTTTTAAACAATAGTCCATTAATTTCTTCGTTTATTTTCAATAATTTCTTTTTGGTTAGAGTCGGCAAATGTTTTCCCATTTTGTTTTTTCTTTTTACGTTTTCAAGAAAGTTTACGGGAACTTTCAATTAATTGTAGGAGATCTAGGATTATGAGGTATCTATTACTAGCCACGAGTGTTTATAATAACAATAACAATAATAATATCTAACCACATAGTTAGATAGTTATAAAACTATAGCCGCAAATAAGTAAACTAAATTGTTTCAATTTGTCGAAAGACTGTCCGAGAAGTTGCAGACTTTCTTTAATACAAACTGCAAAAAAAAATACTCAAATTGATTAATAATTAAATTCTTCCATTAATCGGAAACGACTCTGCCCAGGCCGCCTTGCAATATTTGCTCAGCGAAATCCAGCCCAAGGACAGTACTTTTGTCCAGCGAATGCTTGTCGATGATTGCGTACCAGACAGTTGACTTTGAACAATTCAATTCACTATTACGACGTCAGCGAGATAGCTGCCAGCATTAATTATTTTAATGACGTGTCCAAGGCCACACTTTTGATAAAAAGTTTCTTTTTACCAAGAAATGTTTAGTTAAGCAGTTATTTGTAACGGAATGCACACACTATGCCGACGCTAGCATCACTATTGTCACACTTAACGTTAATGTTAAACGTCGCTCTGATAGAAAGTATTACACGTATTGATAGTGGCATATTTATTGTGACTATACAATAGTTTTACTGTCTGAAGAATAATGAAATTGAAGTGATCATTTTACACTTAGAAAAAATTGGTTCGTAGAAACTAAGCGTGTTAGAAGTGAATACTTGTTATTGACCCGGTATTTTATTATTATCGTCTTTAAATACATTTATAATATAACTATACTTACTATAGATATAGTTACACTACCAGTTATTTCAAGTCTTTCCTGATTCCAGTGTAAAATGCCTCTTGCAGTATATTGTAAATCAGCGGTTTCCAAAATACGGATCGCGGGAGGGCTTAAATAAAAGTTTTTAAGTGTTCTCTCGACTGCAAAAAATAGAAAATTGAACACATCTCAAAAAAATATGTTCTGTAATTCTACAAAAAACCGCTTCACTCCCAACTGTAAAGTTACACAAAACAGTAATTTTCAAAATAAATTGAACCGGGCGATAGGATAATACAACCGTACAGGGCTATTACTGGAACTACTACATGCCTCTGACTAAAAGGAATGAGTTTGAAAAAAAAAGAACTAAAAACTTTTCATATTTTTTTGGTAATAATTATACATCATAAGAAGAGATAAAAGAGTGTATAAGTTTAAAATTTTCTCATTTCTTCTGATTAAGTGTAATTATTAGACAAACAAAATATAAAGAGTTTGTTATTTAATTTTTGTGGTCTTACTTTTTCTCAAAATAACACACACACACACACACACACAAATATATATATATATATATATATATATATATATATAACAAAGTATATATTATATAAATAAAAAATAATCAATATATATATATATATATATATATATATATATATATATTTTGTATATTCTTAAGGGCTAAAGGTAGGTCCATTGAGAAAAAAGTTTGGGAACCGTTGTTGTAAATCATGTCTAATAAATTATCTTTAAAAGGTTTCTGCCTATCTCGAAATTCTTTCTGTCCTTGAGCATTAGTTTTTGGTATTTTCTGATTACCTAGTTTATTTATATTTGCAAAGTTAGGTTGATGACTTGTACTTGCCTCTCGTTTATTAATGGCTGACCTGAATTAGTTAACGTTTACAAGAAATATCGGTAGCTTCTGAAGGATTTACTAAAACATTTCTTATATCTTCTTCTCGGCCAACATTTGCAGGATCCTGTAAATAATGTTCGAATAAATTTTCTTTTCTAGCTTTTTGCCAATCAAGAAATTCTATTTTTTATTGTATTTTTATTGTGTAACATTAGTTTTTGGTATTATTTTTTTTTAGAAATTGTAGACTTTTTTGACCTTTTTTTAGACGTTTTGAGATTCCGTTAATCGCTATTTTCTTATAAATTGTTATTCCTTTCCTCTCTCAGTTCTTGCCTTTATTGATAATCTGTACATATTGCAGAAGCACTGGTACGGCTTATTTTGCCGTCTGTGCATTAAGTCCTCTTGAACAACCTTAATTGAACAAGCCTTCATCACTTAAACTTTCATTCTGTCTCTTTTTGGAATTTTTTTAACTTTCACAACGTAAATTTGCCTTTTATTACATAAAGATTAGACAAAAACACGTGCAAAAGGATATCTCTCTAAAAATATTATTACATAACGTATGTAATACAACACTTGTATATAATTACAGTTTCTATTATTATTACTAAAATTTTAAATAATAATATTTCACTTATTTTATTCACTTTATATTTTAAAGTTCTAATACTGTCAATATTTTATTAAATATTTATTCCATTGTCGCCTTTCAGTATTTGAACTAAGAAGTCTATCAATGCTGAAATCGCTTGATTTTGTAATACATATACTCACTGACTGGTTTCTGTGATAACCAGCTGTTTTAACCATCAGCTGTTTCATACATTCTTCCCTGTTTAATTCCGTTATTTTCAATTCGATTAACTGCATCTCAAAATTTGATATACTGGGCATAAAGAAGTATTCACTTTAAAAAATAGATACATTTGGCTAGTGAAAAGCTTTTTATACTATTTCAAAGTCGATAACTAACTTCTAATTCAAGCCTACCTCTGCCAGTTGTTTATTATGTTATCTCTGACCTCTGTTTATTATGTTACCTCTGTCAGTAAAAATGTTATCTAAAAGATTCATTTTGTTACTCCAAGATTTACCTCGACGAATATAAATCTTAATTGAAATGGCTCTTTATTTTATAAACCTACAAAACAATATATAATCGATCATGCTGCTTGATGAATATTTAGGCTTCTATAATGCAAAATTAATGCTTCTGTGTGTTGCTGTTGTATTCTTACTGTTGCAGTATGACTCCTTGACGGATTTATTTTAGAAAATTTCTGTTGTAGCGGCCATCGTGGTGAAACCTGAAATTGAAACTTTAAAATGAGCTCCGATCCTGATTTCTAGAACTTTTTTTAATACAGATTATATGTATATTTACGGGTAACCACACTCGAATGTAGAGTCGAATGTAGAATATATAACAGGGTAACCCCACCTGTTAGTGAATGTAGAGTATTTACAATTCTACTCTATAATACTATACATAGACAGGTTTGCAAATTTTCTTTCGAGTATCTTTACGTATACTAATATTTACTTTGATATTTTATTTTAATGCGTTTTGGTTAAATATTACCTTTTAAGTATTACCCTCTCAATTTATTATGTAATTATTTAAGTTGTACAAATATTGAAATTTTACTCTTTTTTGTAGGTTATTGAAGGGTTGAAAATGAAGATATATATTAGTAACCTTTACTATTTGGTCGAAATATGTGTTAAATTTCATGCATGGTAGAATTTGTATATATATATATATATATATACACACACACACATACACATACATATATACAAAGTGTGTGTGTGTGTGTGTGTGTGTGTGTGTGTGTGTGTGTGTTACTTTATTCTATTTGGAAAGAATTTTATGCAACATATGCAAGCATATTAAGCATATGTTTTATGGAACATATTTTTATGAATAACTAAAAGTATCCACTATTGATGTTAAGAAAAAAATGCCTTTAAACTAATGAAGATCGATGTGACACATGCACGAAAAAAAAATCCAAACTCGAATCTAAAACGCAGACGCAGTAGAAGCGAACTGTCCGCTATCCTACCGATTGAGCTACGAGTGTTTCTCTTTGAAAGTAAGTTATATGTTTAACATACAATAAGTTACTGTAAATTGTTTTTCTGTGCAGCCATTTCAGCTGAAATGCACAAAGCTACAACAAAGAAACACCCCGTAGGTACTTCTGTCTGGAGACTGTTCGAGATCTTTGTCGCGGAAACTATCGCCACTGGCATGCTCATGTTCTTCGGCTGCATGAGTCTGTTGGCTTGGAAGGACGACGTCCCCGTACACCCGTGGCAAGGAGCAGTTGTGTTCGCAGTACTAGTGGCTACCATCATTCAGGTATAGTAAAGATCTTTGAAAGGTTTTTTTTTGGGATTTATATTTTTGGATTCTCTTTTGGGCACGTAATATAGCGTTTTAGTAACAAAAATATCGAAAAATCCAGGACATTCTACACTGCATATTTACCATTTTTTCATATAATGTAATTACATAAATATGTACACTACCTTAGAATTAAAGTATCCTAATAAAATTGTATATGTTATATACATTTACATTTCTGCGTCGAAAACATTGAAATGTCTTAAATGAGAAACACCAGATTGTGATTATTTAATCTAATGAAACTTAAAATAACAAAACTACAAACAATAAAGCAAACCAGACTTTAATAAAAAGAAAATACGTACAATTATAGGAATTTTTAACGTATCGTAATCTGCACTCTGCGTAGGGATTTTTTTTACATTTAATATTGAAAATTCAACACAAGGTATCAAATTAGAGTCAGTTTTGACAAAAATTTTAACTAAAATAATTGAAAATGTAACATTAAAAGCAATAATTTTGCAATAAATAAAACACGGATTAAGATTTTTAAATTGGGATTAGATCTACGTCCATTACAGGTACCTAAATCTCAGGTCCAGTAAACAGTAAACAGTAATTAAACATAACTACAGTTAACACATGCCACAAAACTAAATACGACATAATTATGTTGGGTTGGGTAAGTAGTATATTGACGTTTTTTAAAACCTGAATAGGCCTATGTTTATCTCAGGTACCTAAACCATTTTCGTACCAAATTTCATCTCAATTGGTCCAGTGGTTAAAGCGTGACTGAATAAAAAAAAAAAAAAAAAAAAAAAAAAAAAACAAACAAACACACACTTTTAGAAATATAATGTGATTAAGATTAAGATAAGATAACGACGACAAACACATAACTTTACTGTAACAATTTATTATAGACTCCATTTATTGCATCAATTAAAAAGTACTTGCTCAGTTATGCAGGGCACAGCTACCGATCTGACTGCAGTTCAACTGTTCTAACATAAAAACAACTTGTCGTGAAGCGACGTGATAGTGAGTCAAAAACTGTAAAGAACTCCCCCCCCCCAGCAGTCCTAGTTTACTGTTGTGTACTCCATCAATTCTGCTGTACTCAGCTTTGCTTAACCAAATGACGAGAATCATCCACTAGACTCTAGCTCAATAAGATTTGAAAATGTGTGAAAATTCAAAGTTGTTTTCTGTTAAGTTGAGCTAACGGAAGGTTACTTTTTATGACAGGCGTACGTGATCAAAGTTACATTTTTGAAGGTCAATAGCCCAGATAAAATGTATTGTAAAACCCATATTGTTTTTTGTCTTAAGTAACAGCATCTTGAAGTCAAGTGCTATTATACTTTGTCGCTCCTTTGTTAATTTGTAACTGAAAAATTATTACTGATTTCAAACTTTCTAAATGACAAACTAGTTTGCTAAGTACTAGTTATGTCATAGCGTGCAGTCTGTTTGGGTTCATTCTATATACTTAATCATGTCACTATTTCCTTCTTTTTCTTCCTCATTCAATCATATCTTCCTGCATGTTGCTGTTATATAGTTTCTTACTCTGTCCTTAAGTGTCTTTCTTACGATATATCTTAAAGTTTTCATCCTGTTTTAATCTGTTCTGAAGATATCATTTGATTTATTTGCGTCAGTTCAGGAGGTGTTAGTGAATGGTAATATTATTGATTCAAAAGTTTCTGTTCTTTTCTTCAATCAGACCCTCTTTATGCTTCATCTCACTAAATACCCTGGCTGAGTATTACTTCACTTTCCTTCAGTTATGTCTGTAATGTATAGAGCTCCCACCCAATGTTAAAATCAGAATGTCAGAATGAAAATTAAAATGCACGTAGTACCAAAACCCAACAGCAGAGCGCTCTGAAGTCGTTTTTATATTACCTGGCCATCCTTAAGTCTATAACACATACACCTCCTCCCGATATTAAAATTAAGACGCAAGATTGAAAGGTAAAATGCACGTTGTACCAAAACCCAACAGCAGAGAGCTCTGAATTCATTTATCTACTACCTGTCTATTAAGATGTTTTTCTATTGAGACTTCTAGTTAATACTGATTCACTATAGTTAATAGTGATTCATACGTTAACAAATAACCTATTTGTAGACTGAAAAGCAACCTAAAAGTACATGTTTTATTTCCCTTCTGATAGACAGCGTTCTCCATTTTCAGTCACACAATTTCCTATGCAGTGAGACCTCTATGTTATAAACTTAAATCTCAAGGTATATTTTTTGTTGCAGATATTCGGGCACATCACTGCGGCACATCTGAACCCAGCGGTCAGTGTGTGTTTTCTGCTGCTAGGACACATCACTCCCATTGCGTGCGTTGTCTACATAGTGGCAGAGTGCTTAGGGGCGTGTCTTGGTTTTGGTTTACTCAAGGTAAATTTGGAAAAAACATTAAATAAAAAAACATTATATTATTCGATTTTAACACATTTTTTTAAGAATAGTTTTCCAAAACCGTATCACTATTAAAGACTGGTGCATATGTAACTGAGGTTTTTGAGAAAGAAATAACATGTTTTCTTTAAACCATTGTGTGACGTATTTAATGTGAAAAACAATCCAAACTCAAAATTTTCAATTAAACTCCTTATTGCAGTGACACAGAAATTTTGAAAAATACGGCTTTTTTTACTAATGTTAACAACTCAAAATTGCAAAGGCTTGAGGTAAAGCACGCACACGCACGCACACACGCGCGCGCGCGCATACACACACACACACACACACACACACACACACACACACACATATATATATATATATATATATATATATATATATATATAATACATAAAGTACATACATTTTGACGTAAAAGTTATCTAGAGGTCAGAATCGTTGCTTATTCAAAGGTCCAGGGTTTGGTTTTTCCATAATGACCGCTCTAATACCTCATCTTCCAATGGAAATTCCCCAAATTCAATTCCAATTGAAATTTCAATAGACTAGCTGCACCTATTGAGAGGATTTAGACGTCCCTCGCGATACCCGAGTCTTAACACACACTTATACTTACAACACTATACTTACGACTTTAATACTTTACAATCACACTTACATTTAGGGAGGCGATAATAGCCTCAATGTGCTTTTCGCCTTAAAATAACAAAAACAAAACTCTAATTGAAACTCACCAATACTTAATTACTAGTAAGTCGCATAATCTGTATTATACTTACATCCTGTTTAAATCGACTTATTAATTGAACGTATGTCGACCTATTATTTAAAGTTGCTTTCCGCGTTCGCTGTTAGTTTAGTTTAAAGGAAGCTTGAATAACGCTAAAAAAACAAGGCTATTGTATAGTGTCCGTTAATATGTGCTTTTAATACATTCATAATATTTCAGTTTATAACGCCTTGCGACATCCTGGAACTAACAGCGAAGCTGGGCAACAAGAACATCTGTTCCACAGTGCCACATCCTAGCCTCTCACTGGGTCAAGCGTTAGCCTCGGAGTTCCTGGCCACTTCTTGTGTCGTTCTGGTAGTGTGCGGCTTCTGCGACCCCAACAACCCCAACACGGGGGAAGCTAACTCTCTCAAGTTCGCTGCCACCATAGTCGCTCTCTCCATCACTGTGGTATGTACACTCAGTCACGAATGCCGGTAGAAATAGTTTAATGGGGAGGGATTGTAAATTCTAAAACCAATCAAATTTGAATTTTAGAATTAAATACTAAATTCTTTTGAATTTTTTACTATAACAAGTAAAAAGAAAATAAAAAACATTGATTTTTGATGTTTTGATGGATGTATACGTTTTTCCCCTCAGAGGCTCTCACATGAAGTACGATTCTGGTAATCCCGAGATACTCTAGCTGGTTCTAACCCTTTTCCATCTGTCTGAGCTTGGGTTAGATCCCTTTATTATATGCCGAGTTGGCGTACGCTAAGTGACTGCAGGGCTAAGTGGAGAGCTTAGCTTAAGTATTCAGACTCCGAATACCAGGCCATCTCTAGTTTTAATCTAGCTGGAATATCTCAAATCAAAGAGATGTTTGTAAATGTACAAACATCTTTTGGGAGCGCAAGGGCACAAACTAAGAAGAGAGGAAGCGGTAGACTTCAAAATTGAAGAGATGCACACGAGCAAAATCGAAAACCATCGTTCATAAAGAATCACTCATAAACTTGGTCGTTTGTTCATATTTACAGAGAATTGTAATCCGAAACTATTTACACTTGAAGTGGGAATAAAAAAAATACAAGTATAATGTACACTTAAGTGCAATGAATGTAAAATGTCGATATTTTAGGGTTTGATGAATCCTGCCGTTTTCAGTCCCTCAGATTCTAACAAAATAGTTTCTCTTTGGGTGTCTGCCTATATTTAGCATTTATTGCAATTCGACTGTATGAGAGGAAGCAGCAGACAAACGTAAAAAAGCAATTTATAAAGTAAGTACTCAAATAAATGTTAGACTCAAATTAAACAAATCGAAGCAATCGTATTGAATTTTACAAAAAAGAAGATAAATTCAACTCATATTGTAATAAATGAACATTTAATTTAATTACGTCTGTAAATTATAGCCAATTATCTTGGAATGACCCTTGATACTAAACTTCATCAGAAAAAACATTGACTTCAATATTAAATTCAGAAAAACGATTTAAGGGAACCCAATTCCTCTAAGGCAGCAGTATCAAAGTCAGTTCCCGATTTTAGCTTAAGAGATGTGTTAGCCAAATTCAACTCACCGACCGAGCTCTGGGACCTGACTAACCAAAAACCGTTTTCTACAAATGCGGTTATATAAAAGCAGGCCGTCCAGGCAGGTGCCAGTCTTGTCTCTCCTCGACCTAGCTCAAAAATAATGAGCGATCGATTGCCGACTCCGATTATGCATCGAGTTAGTTAGTCTATCGCCGACTGCCACGGAAAAAAGTACTCTGCCAGGAAGCAGGTAAAGTGTAACAAGGTAAAGATTACTAAGCATTCCGAATTATTGAGCGACCCGAATGCTTAGGCTTGAAAATATTCAGCACCGTGAGCCATAGGCTCGAGAATATTGAATTAAATTACCTCAATTGAGCACCCAAATCCTTAAGCTCAAGAATATTGAGCACCAAAAATATTAAGCTAGAAAATATTGAGCACCCGAATCCTTAGGCTCGAAAATATTGGGCACCCGAATCTTAAGCTCAAGAACATTGAACACTTTAAGCTGGTGAATATCAAACGATTCGAATTCGCTTAAATAAACTGCGCAGTTACTGGCGGGTGCTTATCGGACCTTACTTAAAATTGGTCCTTTAGAAGAGAGGTTTCGTGTAGTTGACATAATCAGTTTTATATATACGGCACAAAGCATTATACCGCAGCTATTTTAGTCTGTATCGGAAAGCCCTTTCTGGTGAGGATTATTTTATGTGGAAGAGTACAATCATCTAAGTAATATTCAGCGACCTGAATTCTTAGGCTCGAGAATATTGAGCACTCGAATCCATAAGCTCAAGGAATATTGAGCACCCTAATCCTTAGGCTCGAGAATATTGGGAACTCAAAGTCTCAAGCTAGAGAGTATTGAGCACTGGAACCTTAAGCTCAAGAATATTGAGCACCCGAATCCTTAGGCTCGAGAATATTGGGTACCCAAAGTCTCAAGTTAAAGAATATTGTGCATCCTAATCCTTAGGCTCGAGAATATTGGGCACCCAAAGACTCAAGCTAGAGAGTATTGAGCACCATAATCCTTAGGATCAAGAATATTGACCACCCAAAGTCTCAAGCTGGAGAATATTGAGGCACCCGAATCCTTAGGCTCGAGAATATTGGGCACCCGAATCCTTTTCATTACAACAAGGTTGTACTTGTTAATTGCTGGATTGTTCATTTTTTTATTCTGTTGAAACACAAACAAATTCTTGCGTGGTATCAAATTGTTACTTTTATGTATACTAATAGGCTACTGCTATTTCACAGTTTTATTTATATTGTGTTCCAGGGGCCATATACAGGGGCCAGTATGAACCCTGCCAGGACGTTAGGACCAGCTGTTTGGAACGGAACCTGGGACAGACATTGGGTTTGTATTTAACAATCGCAGTGTAATAACACTACCGTATATTAAATAGTTTACTCGATAAAGTCTAGAGATGGAAATTTAATTTTTGCCTGATTGATTTTAAATAATCGTGGCACGCAACTATCTCGCTGACGAGATGGGAGTGAATTACTAACATTGTTTTCTTTAACTTGCGATCATTAAAAAAATCTGATTTGATCATCACAGTCATCATGCTTTAGCGGTGAATTCAGATTTTCAAGAATGTGTAAAAAAGAATTTAAGCTTTTTTAAAAAGATTTAAAATAACCGCTATTTTAAAACTGTTGAATTGATTTTGGTAGGTAACGACCTTGTTCAAGCTATTACCAAAGTCCGTTCGATTCATGTTCAGGATAGAAATCGATTCTAGTAATAATTTGGATATAAATTCAACATCCGTCCAAAAGTTCCGAAATTTAAAAAAATCATAATTGTCCCCCTTTGAAAAATCTACTTTTACACTTATTCAGTTCATTGAAAATGTTTTTGTTGGTAAAATCGGACTTTTAAAAAAGTGTAAAAAAGTAACCTCGATACGCAGCTTGTCTTGCTGACCTGATAGAAGCAAATGTCTTAAAGTAATTTTTGAAGCAAAAACGTTTTTAAGCACGCCTGATATTTTTAGATGATTAATGAATTCCTGCTCAGCGCCTGCTAGTGTATAATGATATTTATTGTAATTTAATTATTTATAATACGAACTTATATTATTATTTATTTATATACGAACTTATTTATATACGAAATTTAAAAACATATATATGTATATAAATAAAAAATTAACGAAAGGTGATCTCAAAGTGAGAATCTGAGCTCATTTCTAGGTTCCGGGTCCGTATCTTACCATGATGGCAGCTCAAATAGTTTATTTTCAAATAGTTTATTTTCGAATGAAAATTCGCTAAAAAATTGTTGGGAGTTCCCTTCTATTACGTCAGCGCAATATCTGCATGCCGCGATTTTAAAACTATTTTTCCGTCTGTGATTTAATTATTCAAGTCTTTGCGCGTTTCGGCATTACAATACCATCTTTAGACATCCCGCTCCTAGGAAGAGCGAATCAGAGACCACGCGGTGCTCAACTGGCATTATTTAATGTTTTAAATGCATTTATTGTAGTGATGTTTTATGCATGTTGTGTAATTTGTTTTATATATATTTTAATGTAATAATGACCTCCTAGGAGCAAAATATCTGAAGATGGGACTGTAATCCCCAAACTCGTAATTAGATATAAATAAGTCACAGACGGGAAAAATAAATTTAATATCAGTGTAACTTCGATACATTAACAAATATGAATTCATTTGTTCATTCTTTATAGGTATTTTTTTCGTGAACATATTGCTTATGGCAGTCACATTTTATACAGAGTATAAAGAATTTGGTGTCCTCAATACCATTTAAATTCATTACATATAAATCCTACAATAATGGCAAACGTAATGGTAATGATAGTTATAATGATAATGATAGTGATAATTATAATGATAATGACAATGATAATAATAACAATAATGATAATACCAATGACAATGATAGTGATAATTACAAAGATAACGATAGTGATAATGATAATGACAGTGATAGTGATAATGACAATGATAATGGTAGCAATAGCGATAACGGTAACGGTAACGGTAACGATAACGATAACAATACTATAATGGTGATAGTAATGATAATGGTAATTGATAACTACAACGATAACGATAATGATAATTGTAATGGTAATGATAATGGTAATTGATAACGATAACGATAATGATAATGATAATGGTAATGGTCATGATAATGATAACAATAGCTATAGCGATAGTGATAATGATGGTAATAATAATGATAATGGTAAAGGCAATAGCAATGGCAATGATAATGGTAATGATAATAATAATAATTATAACTATGAAAACGATGATAATAATGGTAATGATAATAGTAATAATAATAACAATAATAAGAGGAATAATTATAATAACATGGGATTTTATACAATGTTCGTATGATATTTTGAAGATAAAATTCAATTTATTTCCAGATCTACTGGTTAGCACCAGTGTTGAGCGCTATAGTCACGACGTTCTTCTACCAGATGATGTTCGTCCGGTCAAAGTCTTTCTCAGAACAAGTGGAAGACGTCCCTCTGACTGGCGTCAATATCAAATCCCAGAAGCAGGAAGAAACGAAGTGAAGCGTTTCGTTGTTTTTGTAAACGAACGATTATGTATGCAAATCTTGTAATTCGAAACAACACTCTTGTTTCTATTAAGACGTTCTGTTAGATAACGTTAAGATTAATTTTCGAGATGTTGTCCGTTATTCTTCTGTCCACTTACGTTAAAAATTTCAGATCACCGAATGCAATAGATTTATTAGTACACGCGCGCGTGCACGCCAGCGCGCGCGCACACACACACACACACACACACACTTTCTTTTATTAAAAAAGATGGAATTTGTCAATTAAAAATAATAATTCATTAACATTTTAACGCTGATTGAGTCCGACCTGTAACGATTTATTGATTAGGAACTGTTTTTTTACGATATGTACCGTCCGTCATTTAGAAACTGTTGGACGAATTTCTAGGTGATGGACTCGTTTAGGCTCCTAACAAAATCGATTTCTGTGCCGTTTGATTTTAAGTTGATTTAAAGTTGCAAACTATAGAGTGTTAACGTATACAAGGTATTTCTAAAACTTCAGGGTATTCCTTGGGTAAAAAAGTAAAAATGTTCCTAACAAAACGGCTTGACCGATTAAGTTGAAATTACAATGGTATTACGTATGCTTGAAGATATGTACACATATGTATATTTATATATTCATATATTTAAGTGTGTATATGTTATGATGCTCATTTTCACAATTTTAATCCGATTTGTTTTAACTTTGCAAAAAATCAATTTTGATATTACCTCGTTAACCAGCAAAATTCGTTCAACATTTTCAAAACAGCAGCCTTTTCGAATCTTTCAAAATTAGTAACTTTTTATTCTTAATTTTTTTATAAATCAGATCTGCGTTAAAAATTGCAAACATTAGCATTCGAATTTTCAAAATGCATCATAATTTAAAAATTTTATTCGAAGGTAGTCAGAGCTCATTTTCGTATTTTAAATGTAATTTAAATTTTAAAATACTTATATTTATAACGCTGTTTATGATGGCAAAATCAGAATTTCTAAAAAAAGGCTAAGAATTTTTTTTTAAAATTCGCTTCCATCACGTGAGCGAGACAGCTGCATGCCGCGATTATTGATACTACTTATAATGCGAAGTAAAATTACTATGATGTAACAGCGCTATCTGTACTCTAAAATTTTTAGTACATGCTGAATTATCTGTAATTTATCTGTAAATACAGTATTATTGTTATTTGTTACTAATTTGATTATTAACTGTATATAGTTGTTATTGTATTCTTTTATATGTTTAAAATTAAATTTTAAGTTTGACTGTTTATTTTTCCTAAGTTAAAGTGATAAATTTATATCTAAGTCTTCCTAAACATACTTAAACAAGATAAAATAAATCTATTTATAAAACTTATAACATTCAGTTTACGTTCAATTCTCAGTTTGGAGAAAAGCGTATTTTTAAGTGTAAACATTGTAATACTTTATATAAATGTAATACTTTATAAACGTTTCTAAGCTTTATATAAATGTAACACTCTTATCAACGTTAATATTAACAATTTTTTACCAAAATTAAACTTTGTGAGAAGGGATAAATTTTAGGCTGTCAAAATTATTGAGTTCAATGTATAAACCGCTCATGTATAATAACACTCAATTGATCAAATTCATTGAGTCGTTTGAATCAATATTGTTCAACAGTGTTTCTCCATGTATGCAGGCATTTGATAAAGTAAGGCGTAAGGGTCTCTTGCTCAAATTAAGAAAGATATTGCCTGGAAACTATTGCAGGTTATTCAATCCATATCTTAAAGACAGAACGTTGAGAGTAATTCACAATGATAAGATATCTTCGTTTTACCAAATTCATGCGATGTTCCTCAAGGAAGTGTTCTTGTGCCAATTTTGTATATCCTATTTACTGCTGATATTTGAAGTAATATTAAATGTATTGTAGCTACATTTGTTGACGATACAGCAATTGTGTCAATACATAATGTTAAATGTTTTTGATAAACAAGATGGCGGAATACACACGGTTTTACCGATATGGACTTCAGGTTACACGGCTTAAACTGTTATATACACATACGATAAACGTTTAACGCCGTGGTAGTAAACAGTATTAACTCAGAGATTTCAAGATGGCGGAACTCACACGGGATTACCGATACTGACTTAGCGTGTTCAGGTTACACGGCTTAAACATATAAAACCGTTATGACTGTTATATACACATCTGATACACTAAAACGCCATGATAGTAAATAGTACTGCCTCCGAAGTTTCAAGATGGCGGAACACAAACATGGGATAACAGATAAAGAGGTAGCGGGTTCAAGTTACACAGCTTAAATTCTAAATCTATTATATACACATTTGATACACTATAACGCCATGGTAGTAAATACTATTACCTCAGAAGTTTCAAAATGGCTGAACTCATACGGGATTACAAATAAGGACTTAGCGAGTTCAAATTACAGGGTTTAAACGAATAAAAACATTATATACATATATGATACACTATAAAGCCTTAATAGTGCATAATATTACCTCCGAGGTTTCAAGTTGGCGGAACAAACACAGGATTACCGATACGGTCTTATCATGTTCAATTTCTTCGGGTTAAACGGGTAAAACCATTATATACACATATGATATACTATAACGCTATGGTAGTATTGCCTCTGAAGTTTCAAGATGGCGGAACACACACGGGATTATAGATAAGGACTTTGCGGGTTCAGTTTACACGGCTTAAACGGGTAAAACCGTTATATACATATATGATTCGCGATATTCCGACTATTGTTGTGCACACTTGGGCTAATGCAGACGATGGGATGATTTATAGCGTATGAAAATGCCAAGCCCGGGAATCGAACCCGGGTCGTCGGGGTGAAAGCCCAGTACGCTATCAACTAGGCCACCGAGGCGGCTGGTTTCAAGATGGCAGAAGACAAGCTGGTTTTGGTATGTATTATAATGGCGCTAATTGTAAATATTTGTAATTGTAATTGTAATATTATTGTAAATATTTCAAGTGTAGAATACAACTTTACATTTTTTATACGTGTTGTATCATTTGTAAGTTTATAGGCTAATTATCGTACATCACTCAGAAACGTTTTGACACTTTGACAGTAACTACAATAATTATTTCGGTATTGTGTCTACAATATATTGTTCACTCGCTTTCGGTCTGGATTATAAACACATGTTTTACTTAATTAGCTGTACGTTTTTTCACTTTTGACCTTATCACTTGATAACGCTCGCAAACGTTTTTATTTCTACAACGATTACAACGCCTTAAGCAATCAAACTAGTGGTGATTTTGTACCGGGGTTATCTGAATTAAATGTGAACTTTCCGCAACGTAAATGACTTCCTTAGTATAGCACGCGTTCGGCTTAGTGATGGGAATATCGAATACTTCAAACAATCGACTAGTGACTAGTTGACTAGATTCAAACAACGAATAAACTAGTCGTAAAAACCAGTCGACTAGTTTTAATTCGTTGTCTGTTTGACTGTTACGGATCCAATATCCTTACTCGGCAACGTCAATTCCATTGAACGGATAAACTAGTCGACTAGTCGAATAAAGTTAGCCTATCCAGCATGGAAATGTGTTCACCATGGAAATGTGTGCAAAAATTCATGGAATTGATATAAAAGTAAGTCCAGTAGACGTATTATTCAATTATTCAGTATTCTGCAGTCTCTGATTGAGTGACCCTTTAAAGAGATTATGATTTATTGAAGTTAAAGTTTTTCTTGTAATTTAATGGTATGATTTTGAGGTTTCAGAGTGTACATAAATAGTGTGTTAAATAGAGTGTAAATAAAAACAGTAAATAAGTTACTATTGTTATTTTAGTGGTCGTAATTTTTTTTTGTAATCTAATAGTATTAAAATATCTCCAAAAAGTTTGGAAATATTTTGATAGATTAGAAAAAGATAAAATTTTATGCAGATTATGTAAGAAGTGCCAGAAATATTTAAATAATACTAGTAACATGCAGTTACATTTATAACGTAGACACCCTACTATCTGTTTTAGAACAGAGTGTACACAAAACAAGACCTTAACGCATCAGCTGAGTTGTCCTCTTCTGATCGCATTCTGATTAAAAATTACCGACTAATCGACTGGTCGAATAAACGACTAGTTTACTAGTCGACTATCACATCACTAGTTAGGCTATATTATTATTTGTGCTGCGTGTACACTTGTGTTGTCTGTATTCTATAATAAAAGTGAATAGTGATATGTTTTGTTTTGAGCATGGAAAATGAAATTTGACGGGGGTCAGGGTTTATTTTTATATGTAGCCTAATTTCAATGAAATTTGAAAATTTCAAATATCCGTATTGCAGATTTTAATGCTGTTTACGTTTGTAAACTCCGATTTTTGAAGAAGGGCATGTTAGAAAGTATTTTTCGGAAGTTCGATTCGATGACGTCAGCGAGTTTTTAAAGTTGCACCATATTTTTATCCAAATAGTGTGTTCTAAAACTAAATTCATAAATACAAAGTACTTATTCAATTTTAAATAAGGAAGTAGGTAAGAAGCATGCATTTTAATTTATTCAATTAATATTAAAGTTAATAATATATATATATATATATATATATATATATATAAACATTATAGACCGAACCTAATAGTAGGCCTACCCGAGAACTTAAAATTAGCGCCGATCCAAAACAGATAACTTTTTTATTATTTATACAAGTTGTAATAGCAGTGCTGTGCTGTGATGGTGTAATTAATTTATTTCGTAAGTATTTGTGTTTTACGTTTAATTGTGTTTTGTGTGTTTTGTCATTAATAAACGTGTTTTGCTTCGTATTTGCATAAATACAATGGTAGTACAAAGTATAAAGGCGTGGCTGTTACATGGATATATTTTTGTTTTGTTAATTAATTTATTACAATATATCCATTTAAAAGAAACACTCTGGACATCAAGGTCCAGGTACAAGGAGATAGTTTCACCGGACAGACAGACAGACAGAGAGATAATATAGGTAACACATAATTCTTGTATAGATATTAAACACTTTTATTTTTAATTACCAAACAAAATGTGTTTTAGTGGGTGGGTGCAGTGTTTGATTCGGTTACGACACCGGTCGACCAGCTGCGTCTCCGAACCAGGCACCTCGTGGTAGTTGGTTCGAGACTGTAGGTAATGTAAAGGACCTTTTCGATAAATCTGCTGGTGGTAATGCGATTTTTCTGGTTATGCAATGTGATGTAAGATTAAATAAACTAGGTCAATAATTAAAAAAACATCTAGGAAACTCAAATTTATAAAAAATAAAATTTAAACAGCAGTCATTTTAATTGCATTAAATTTAATTACCACCAGACAGGAAAATACAAGTACAAAGTTAAAATAACAGCAGCACGCGGCTGTCTCGCTGACGTGATAGAGCTAATTTCCAAAGATATTTTTTACCTTACTATTTTTGATTTCACCATAATAATCATCATTACAGTCTGCATATATAAGGATTTTAAACATTCAAATTACATTGAAAATACAAAAATAAAACCCTGACAACCATTAGAAAACATTAATTTTAACGGAATTTGAAAATTCTAAGTGCAAATTTGTGCAGTTTTTAACACTAATTACGACAGTGAAAACAGATTTAAGAAAATTAAAACATTGTACGTATTTTAAAAATTTTGGAATGTTAGCCATTTTGAAACTGTTGAAGGAAATTTGCTGGTTACGAATTTGTCCAAGCTATCATCACCATAATGTGCCAAGTTTGAAACAAATCCAGACAAAAGTTCGAACGTAAGTGTTTCGGGTCTAGGTCTTACCATGTTGGCCGCTTTAATAGCTCATTTTTCCAATAGAAAATCACACCTTTGTTAGAAACGCTTTATAATGTAATTGGCATCAAGAAAAATTTTCATTTGTCTGCGTGAAATTCTCGAGAAAAACATTTTTCAGTGTTTTTATGGTTACACGTATAACGTGTGAGTTCCCGTTATGGTTACACGATACAGCCTATTAATTATTAGCAAATCAAAATCCAAATTAAAATAAAGTAATAAAAACAATATATCTAACGTTCCCACATAAAGAAATATAAAATAATAAAACAAACTCAGCAGTTGTAAGGGTTTATTTTTGTATCTTCATTTTTTATCAAAATCTTTTTTTTAATATTTACTTTTCTAAATTGACTTGCGTTTAGTATTATCATCACAGTATATGTCTACACTTTGGGCAAAATCTGATTAACCTATTTTGATAAGTTAAGTCGATTTTCCAGTTGGTTTTTCGATAGCGCTTGATCCAAATTTTGGTTTGGGTACGCTAGAACAGTATAAAAACAGACCATTTGCTGCAAAGGGGTCATTCGATTGCCTACCACACTCGACAACTTTGGGTCAATCGATTGCCGACCACACTCGATAACTTTGGTCAGTCGAACGTTGACCATACTTGATAACTTTAGGTCATTCGATTGCTGACCACACTCGATAACGTTGGTCAGTCTTTCGCCGACCACACTTGATAACTTTGGGTCATTCGATTGCTGACCACACTCGATAACGTTGGTCAGTCTTTCGCCGACCACACTAGATAATTTTGGGTTATTCGGTTGCTGTCCATACACGATAACTTTGGTCAGTATTTCGCCGACCACACTTGATAACTTTGGGTCATTCGGTTACTGACCACACTCGATAACTTTGGTCAGTCGAACGTCGGCCACACTAGATAACTTTGGGACAGTCTTTAGCCGGTCAGTCTTTTGCCGACACGCTCGATAACATTGGGTCTGCCTATGATAAACCATCGCACTAAGACGCAAACTTCAGTAAGCAGGTGACGTACAGTGAGTTAAGAATTACAGTAGAAGCATTAAAAAATCTTAGAAATTGAGCATCCCTAATCCTTAGAGTATTAAGGATTCCGAGAGCTCGAGAAAAGTGAACACATAGTAACCTAAAAACTTCCTATATTGAGCACCTAAAAAACTTCCTTACTCTCGAGAATATTGAGCATCCAAAAAACTTCCTTACGCTCGAGAACATTGAGCACCTAAAAAACTTCCTTACGCTCGAGAATATTGAGCACCTAAAAAACTTCCTTACGCTCGAGAATATTGAGCACCCAAAAAACTTCCTTACGCTCGAGAATATTGAGCACCCAAAAAACTTCCTTACGCTCGAGAATATTGAGCACCTAAAAAACTTCCTTACGCTAGAGAATATTAAGCATCCGAATCCTTGCTTCCATAAATCTGCGCAGTTATTAAATTTAAAAATGAAAAATTCTTTTTGGCGATGATGACTTAAATGTGGGTGAGCCAAATCATGAAATATTGATTTTTGTCAATGAGCCCAATTATGACTGAGCCAAAAGCCTTTAAATGAAGTTGAACCCTGGACGAAGCCATGAATACAGCGCTATCCTTCATTAACATATGCCGCTATCCGAACGAAATTTTACTTTACAAACAATCGACTAAAACATCTCGTAATCGCGCATCACTATATTTGTGTATTACATACTACCGACCAATGTACTAAAATATTGGTCTAAGTCAGATTTTTCGGGAAAAAATACATGAACATGAAAAAGTTTGTGCATTATTTTTTCCAAGACATACAGTAACTAGGTTTCGTAGTAAATTTACGAAATGTTATCAGTATTGACTCTTTAATTAAAGTCTGTAAACAGTAATTCTGTGTTTATAAAGCTCGGCGACATTGCGCAACATTGTGTACAAGATAGGTGTTTACAAAAGTAGGTACTGCAAAAAAATTCTGAGAATTTATATAATTAAAATTCCGAGAATTTAACGCGATTGCCGTTAAAAAATTAACAGCTTATCAGAGTCAGCTGCCAAACTCTGGCTCTTTTCGAAATACCTCCCGTAAATCAGCGAAAACGTGCACTCCGTAATAAGCTGTGTTCGCACACTGTTTTTAACTTTAATGGTTGGGAAACATCATAAATTATTCCTAAAGGTCGCGTACTTGTACCATAATAAAATAATCGGGTCACGCAACTGTCTCGCTTTTTTAGTGAAAACAAAATTCCCAACAGCAATTTTTAAAAATCTGACCTAATTACAAATCTGATCTAAATTACGACGCTTAGACATTAGATCGGATAATCTAATCTGAACGATCTTTAGGCTTTGTACGTATCGGCATTTTAAACTTCTGTCAAGTTCATTATGTTTTTATGTTTTTATATGAAGATAAAAACGTTTTTTAGTGGCCGTCATTTTAAAAACTGTCGAACGAATTTGTTGCGAAAATTATTTTTGAGTTAATTTAAAAAATCGATTGTTTTGAAATTTAATGAAAAAATATGTTCTATAATGCCCAAATGACGTATGTATAACATTTTTCCTACTTACTTCCGTTTCAAGATGGCGGCATCTGATTTAACGATGATGAGTGTACGCAATTACAATTAAACACATTGGCTGCCGTTTTTAAATTTGTTGTAATGTAGCTCTTATAAAACCTAAAAACGGATTGTAACATTTTCCCTATTCACTTTTGTTTCAAGATGGCGGGATCTGATTGAACGTTTAGAATATTGTTGTTAGCTATGTTCTATAATACTGGCTAAACGGCTCATAATGCCACAATTTTCACCTCTTCTTGGAGAATGAGCATAAAACTTCCAATAAAGTTGGTTGAATGACACAGCACACCGATATATATATATATATATATATATATATATATATATATATATATATATATATAATATACTTGGCCCGAGTTTAACAGAAGATGGATACAGGTTGCACTCCCGGAAGACCACAGAGAAGATATCGAACCTGGCAGCAGATAGAAGAAGGAGGCTTCGGTTCTATGGACACATCAGTAGACTCCCAACAACAAGACTTGCCAACAGAATCCTTAAGTATATACAAGGTATCAAATCAACAACGTCGTGAATCGCACAAGTCAGAATAGACCTACATGACGCAGAAATAGACTCAACAGACGTTGAAGATAGACACGCATACAGGAGAAAGATGCTCGGTTGGAAGGTCTCAGAGAATGAAATCCCAAAGAGAGCAGGGGTAAAATGGACGGAGGAGCGGAAGAGGATCCATGGGGACAGGATGAGGGAGGTGTGGAGGATTAGAAGGAACAAGACATGAGTCGGAGTGCTTTGCGTGATCCAACAGGGTCTATGCGCAGATAATATATATATATATATATATATATATATATATATATGTGTGTGTGTGTGTGTGTGTGTGTGTGTGTGGACCAAATCTTAAAACAGTACATACTTTATATATCTTGCATACTGTTTTAAAAAAAAACCAATAATTATTTTCCCGTGTTTTGGAATTACTTTATTGGTTTTGGTAACAGAAATTCAGCTTAACAAAAACGAAACACTTGATTTTACGCGAAGACTTTGCTCTAAAGATAACATACTCTTAATCTTACGGAAGTGAATATCTATCTACAGTCCAGCCTGCAGTGCGAGGACACCTTGATACGAGTCTCAACGCGGCTTGTTTTGTGTTTGTGAAATTCTGTTTTTTTTTGTGTTTCTAAAGTACGTAGTTTTTGTGAATTGTGTGGGACCGCTAATGGTTGTTTTTATTTCCTCTTTATAAAATAATCACTGCACGCAATAGTTATTGCTGATGTGTTAGAAGCGAATTTTCAAAAACGTTTTCCAAAGAACGTAGAATTAGTTTTCGCGATTTCAGTGAAATTTTGAAAATTTCGTAAAGCTTCACAATATAAAGCTGCTTGCCATAGTAACAAGTGAAATTCGGAATATTAGTTAAAAACTTCATGCGCCATTTTTAAATGGTTAAACAGATAGAGGGTGTTTCAAAAAACCGATCAAAAATGAGGGATATTCCTTCAAATAAAAACTAATAAAATGGTTCATATTAAACAAATGTCCGAAAACGCTTATTTCTCCAAACATCCGCCCTTTTCGACCTTTTTAAAAAATATTTTGCAAACTTAGCATGCTTCTGACCCGTTTTAAAATAGCAAAAGTTTAAAATTTTAAACAAAAAGGTAAATTTTAATGGCAAATGTCGATACCTTTTTTTGTTACCCTTTTTAAATTTCCTATCGAATGGTGTAAAATTCAAAACTAAGGGCCAAGTAAAACTGCAAAGCTGTCCAAACTAGTCTGTCAGGATACCTAATCTACGGTAATAATTAATTTATTTTGTGCAGTCGGTAAACAATAGTTCTGTGTTTATCTCTAATGTTGTGTACGAAACTCCATAGCATTACACAATATTGTGTAGGCCTATAAGACAGGTAAATGTCGGTAATGAAGAAAACTTTTGTGAGAATTTATAGAACAGTTTGTGTGTGTGTGTGTGCGCTCGCGCGCGCGCGTGTATAGTGCCTTTTTATATAAAATTTATACATATTACATAGTTCATTTAAATAGAGTTATTTTTATATACTGTTTGTCCTTAATAGACTAATTTGCGCAGTTTTGGTGTTGTACTTGATTCGTAGTGTTGAATATTACATCATTCGACAAGAAATTAGGACTATATTTAGGTCTCTAACAATACAAGAGCTATGCTGAGTTTGAATTTGATTGATCAAAACTTTCTAAAAAATACAAGATATTTTGTTAAGCGATATAAAATATTTTGAGAGATTGCCGTATACTTTTGAAATACACTTCTCTCTCTCTCTCTCTCTCTCTCTCTCTCTCTCTCTATATATATATATATATATATATATATATATATATATATATATATATATATGTGTGTGTGTGTGTGTGTGTGTGTGTGTGTGTGTGTGTGTGTGTGTGTGTGTGTGTGTGTGTGTGTGTGTGTGTGTGTGTGTGTGTGTGTGTGTGTGTGTGTGTGTGTGTGTGTGTGTGTGTGTGTGTGTGTGTGTGTGTGTGTGTGTGTGTGTGTGTGTGTGTGTGTGTGTGTGTGTGTGTGTGTGTGTGTGTGTGTGTGTGTGTGTGTGTGTGTGTGTGTGTGTGTGTGTGTGTGTGTGAGTTTCCGTTAAATAAATCCGTTTAACAATTTCAAATCTTAAGAAGTTCGTAACTTTTTAATGTTAAACTTTTTTTAAATTCTGATTTCACCAAAGTAACAAGCTTAAAAATCAGTATTAAAATCATTTTAAATTTTCAACTTCATTTGAAAATTCAGAAATATATTTGGCAACAATCGGAATCTGTATTTTAATTGAATTTTGAAATTTGAAAATGCTCTATGCAGATTTCAATGTAGGTCCAGAAACGTGTTTATACAGGATGATAAAGTGGGTAGGTCAGTGGATACTTTAAACGTGTTCAATATGAAACGTTCTCGGTGAGTGTGCTTGCCGGTGCTTTCGGCCAATTTATGTTTTTTGGACTCGAACGACGGATCTTTTGCACGTAACTCAAAAGCATCCGCGCGTCGAGTCAGCCCATGCACCGCTCACTTCGGCTTATATAGCGTGTTATCTCGTCACCTACGGACCTGGCAATTACGATATCTTTCAGGTATGCAGTTGGGCAATCTCTGGTAACAGTTTGATAAATCTTATTACTATCCTTCAGTTCTCTAATCTGATAGCGTACTACAAAACATTACGAGTGGTAAATACAGAGTGTGACAGAACGAAATGCGCCAAGATAAATTTAATCGTTGCTAGTATCGAACATTGCACAATAGATCAAAGTTGCAATGTTTGTTTACAAGCATATCCTGACATACTTTTTATAAATACAGGAAAACTTTCACAAATTTGTTGCCCGTTTCAAAATGGCTGCCATTCAAAAACCTCACTTTTATTTTCCAAAATTATTGTAATCCTAATTTCAACATCTGCAATTTTCCAAATTATTTTATTTAAAATCTTAGTGCATATTGCATTCTGTATGATATAACGTTGGTAAGACGAAAACAGTTTACCTATGTACTAAAAACTTTTGCCCCTAGAAGGTTGGATTTTTCTATTTTATGCTCTTAGTTTTCATTTTTTTTATACAATTCTGAAAAATATTATTAAAAATATCAATAATTATCATCCATTGATAATTGGAGTGGCCTTTGGAGTAAGACCCAGACCTAAAATGACCATGAAATGAGCGTCGACCCTGTCCTCTAGAATACATTCAATCACATTCATGAAATCATGTGTATGCGCGTATATATATATATATATATATATATATATATATATATATATATGTGTGTGTGTGTGTGTGTGTGTGTGTGTGTGTGTGTGTGTGTGTGTGTGTGTGTGTGTGTGTGTGTGTTCAACACGCTTCGTGTGTTCGCGAATTTAGACAGATTTGATACAATCTTAACACAAAAATAGATTTTGTTTTGGTAATAGCTTTGATCAAGTCGTTAAATTCGTCCTACAGTTTCAAAATGGAAGCCATTTTAAATCATTAAAAATTCATAACTTTTTTGTCTTCAGAACTATTGAAAATCTGATTTAACCATCGTAATAAATGTTAAAAACTGCATAAATTAACATTTTTAATTTAAAAAGAATGCAATTTAAAGTTTAAAATGTTATTTTATGAATTTTAAAATTCTGATTACAATGGTAAGATTTGATTTTCAAAATAAGTATTACTTTTTTAAGATGTTAAAAATATTTTAAAACTGTTAAACGGATTTTGATGACAATCGAAATAGTCCGAAATACCCAATGCGATTTTATGCCCCAAATTTGATTAAGTTGAATCAAAATTGCTAAAACACAAACACACACACACACACATATATATATATATATATATATATATATATATATATATATATATATATATATATATATTTAAGGCGAAAAGCACATTGAAGCTATTATCGCCTCCTTAAATGTAAGTGTGAGAGTAATGTGTTAAAGTTGTAAGTGTAGTGTTGCATGTGTAAGTGTGTGTTAGATTCGGGTACCGCGAGGGACGTCTAAATCCTCTCAATAGGTGCAGCTAGTCTGCACCCCTTGCGGGGCAGTATATATATATATATATATATATATATATATATATATATATATATATATATATTCCCGTCCTTTAAATCGCGAAAAGTATTGATTATAAATGTCAAATTGTTTAAAACCTTGAAAAAGTGTTTTTTTTAAATTTCCAATAGTTTTTTAGTTTTGAAAAATCACTGATTATGAATTCTCAATCGTTTATAGTCGTTAAGAAGTATTGTTTTTTAAATTCCCAGTAGTTTCTAGTTTTGAAAAGCACTGATTATAAATTTCTAATCGTTTATAGTCTTGAAAATGTATTAGTAGTAGAAAGATGTACTGTATATGTATTTGAATTGCCAGAGTGTTTTTAGTTTTCAAAAAGCACTTATACATTCCCAATCGTTTATTGTCTTCAGAAAATTAGTAGTTTTTGATTAGTACTTTATATTTCTGTAAATGCACCGATCATTAAATTCTCAATCGTTTATAGTCTTGAAAAAGCATTAATTTTTAATTCCCAGTAGTTTTTAGTTTTGAGAAAGCACTGATTATGAATTAAAAATAGTTTATAGTTTTGAAAAAGTAATAATTTTTTAATTCCCAGTGGTTTTTAGTTTTGAAAAACACTGATTATGAATTCGCAATGATTATAGTCTTGAGAAAGTATTAATTTTTGAATTCATAGTAGATTTTAATTTTGAAAAGCACTGATTATGAAGTTCTAATCGTTTAGTCTTGAAAAGGTATTAGTTTTTGATTTGCCAGTAGTTTTGAGTTTTAAAAAGTACTGATTATGAATTTCCAATCGTTTATAGCCTTGAGAAAGTATTACTTTTTAAATTCATAGTAGTTTTTAGTTTTGAAAGCACTGATTCTGCTATGCACTGATCTAATCCTTTATAGTCTTGAAAAAGTATTAGTTTTTGAATCCCCAATAGTTTTGAATATAATGGAAATTTATTTATTATAACGACCATCATAGTAACATCCAAAACGTTCGTCAGAATGGACGTTGTTTCTGACATATGGATAGGTTTTTGAAGGACCTTAAAAATTATTTATGTAAATTATATATATTTATGTAAATTTTAAAGGCCCTTCAAGAAGCGATCCATAGACCAGAATCAGCGCCCATTCTGACGAACGTTTTGGGTGTTGCTATAACATCAGTAAACCATTTTTCATTACACAAAACACACAGACCCATCGAATGAAAAACAAAATTTTATACTCATATCCAAACAATTGTATACAGGTACGGTGTCAAGAAAAGTAGTTTTTGCCCGTTAATGGATCTTTCAGAGATTATTTACAAACACGATTATTATAATTTGTTAATTTTGCCAAGGTTTACAGAGATGTAAACCAAACATTAACACAAAATAAATACTGATAACTGTTTTATCGTAACGTTATGTATACAGTGGGTTTTATATTCAACGTAAACATGTTCATTGCCGACAGCATCACCTCTTTGTAGGTTATACCCGTTGGTATAATACAGTGCCTCTGTCAGCCTAATAAGGTATGTTGTAATTCAATTTTGAGTAAATCGATTTCATGTTTTACTTTAGCTTTTTAAGAAATATATAGCTTAGTAATTGTTAAGATAATTTTAGATAATCTTGGGGTTGTGATGGTGGACCAAAACATTTTTTTTTCTGAAATTCTGTTTGCTGGTCACTAAGAGATTTCTACTAAATTTTACACGCTTAATCATACTTCATGACTAATTTTGACCGATTTCAATCGTGTTTAAATACCGTCAAAACACGTAAGTTAAATAAATTGTTCTTGAGTTATCGTTTTCAAATATTTCGATTAGAGTTTTGACTTATTTCGATCAAATATTATGTTTAAATATCCACGAAAAAATGTAAATCAAAAACATTGTTCTGGAGTTAACGTTTTCAAAAATTTCTATTACAGTTTTGACCGATTTCGATCAAATATTATGTTTAAATACCCCCGAAAAAATGTAAATCAAAAAAATTGTTGTGGAGTTATTGTTTTCAAAAATTTCGGTTACAGTTTTGACCGATTTCGATCGAATATAACGCAAAAAACACGCAAGTCAAACAAATTTTCTGGAGTTACCATTTTTAAAAAATTTCCATTACAATTTTGACCGATTTCGATCCAATATTATGTTTAAATACATCCAAAAAACATGTTGCAAAAAATAGGTCAAACAAATTGTTCTGGAGTTATCGTTTCCAAAAATTTCAATTACAGTTTTGACCGATTTCGATCGAATATTATGCTTAAAATTGTTCTAAAGTTATCGTTTTCAAAAATTTCTATTACATGTTTACGTTTTGATCGATTTCGATCGAAAATTATGCTTACATACCGTCGAAAACACTTAAATCAAACAAATTGTTCTGGAGTTACCGTTTTCAGAAATTTCGATTACAGTTTTGACAGATTTCGATCGAATATTATGTTAAAATATCGCCAAAAACGCGTAAGCCAAACAAATTGTTCTAACGTTATCGTTTTCAAAAAAATTCGATTACAGTTTTTGATCGATTTCGAGCGGATATTTTGCTTACATACCACCAAAAAACACGTAAGTCAAATAAATTGTTCCGAAATTATCGTTCTAAAAAATTTCGGTTACAGAAATAAATTTCATAACACAATCAGTGTAACAGATTTGAAATAAAAGAAACTTACAGCTACCTGATGTGATGTTAACGAATTTCCAGTAATTTTAATTCTTTTCACTTAATTGAAAATTTGGTTTCACCATCGTATGTAACATTAAAAATGTAGAAACACAAGCATTGGAAATATGAAAATCAACATGACTACCGTCAGATTAACTTCCGTATTTTTACGGAATTTGAAAATTAAAAATGCATTTTCAACTGTGGAATTTGATTTTCAAAATATTGTTAAGTTAAAAAAGAAAGATATTAATGTTATCAGATTCATATGTCCTCCAATTTGAAACTGTTGCTGAGTAACAAAAGTGTGTGGTGTGTGTGTGTGTGTGTGTGTGTGTGTGTGCGTGTGCGCGTGCGTGCGTGCTTGCGTGCGTGCGTGCGTGCGTGCGTGCGTGTGTGCGCGATCTCTCTCTCTCTCTCTCTCTCTCTCACACACACACACACACACACACACACACATATATATATATAGTATAACTTTATGTATATGAATGAAATAAATGAAATGAGATTAACTTCTAGTCATATTCATTTTCCTAATCAATTGTTGGATTATATTTCTTATATATATATATATATATATATATATATATATATATATATATATATATATATACAATATATATAATATATTCAAAAAATGTGTGTGTGTGTGTGTGTGTGTGTGTGTCCATTCAAAAAATGACGAAGAGATCAGGATCGGCTCCGATTTGAAGGTCCCGGGTCTTATCTTAATGTCCGTTCCAATAACTCATTAAATTTGCAAAACAAATTGCTGATTTTTCATTTTTCTATTTGGTGTACCACGTCATTGCTTCTGCGGCTGTTAATTTGGGACGTCTACTTCATTGAGTCAAGTGACGTGTACATCCTACAGATAACATTACGTATATATAAAGATAACTAAATTTGATCATTTTTATGGTTTTTTTCAGAGATGGCACCAGGTAAAGGTCCGAAGAGCGTATCCAGTTACGTATCACCTGAGATTTGGAGGTATATTGAAATATTTATAGCCGAGACTATAGGCACGGGGTTGTTGGTGTTCTTAGGGTGCATTAGTCAATTAGTTTGGAGAGAAGACGCCCAGCAGAACCCCTTTCAGGCGCCGTTGACCTTTGCTTCCGCTGTTTCTACCATAGTGCTGGTGAGTATGAAGTCAGAAAGTTTGGTGGTGGCGAAAAAAAACACGTGTTTTCGATTGATGTATCTGTGTATACATCATTACACTTGACAGTTCGACTGTATTTTTCTTGAATGTCTAAGCATCGAATTTAAATTAAATTAAATTTATTGTTGTTAAATCAATTTTATTCATCTTATCATTTCCAGCATACGTGAATATCGATGTTCATTGTAAACATCCTTATTTACAAATTTTCTTATCTCAGTTATAAATGCCATTATATCGGATCCTCCATTTTGAACATCGCTTTTAAATTCAGATAATCTGTTAAGCTGGTAAAAATATTACTATCTTTTAATAAGCTAAGCATTCCGATCGGTTTTGTACCAAAAATAAGGACCTGCTTTATTGAAACTACATACGTGTGGTATCCACAGGTTAGTCAGAACACCAGCGAAATCTAATATCTCATAGTTTTCCATTTTAAGGCTTTACAATAAAATAAAACCGACTTAACACCGATAAAATTCCAGGAGCATTAAAAAAAATGTCCAATTGCGAGTGCAACACAATGCAGGCATAAGTGACAGAAATATTTGTGTGTAACAAACAGCTGATCACTAAAAGATCATAGTTAAAAGTAATACTTAAATTTTATCCATGAATGAAATAATTATTGATCGAATCAGTTTTGGAAGTAGAATCGGTAAGACAATCTAGGCCAGTTCTAAAATGTAAATGTTATTAAATTAAGACTGATTTTAGTAAGCTGTAAATACTGTAGCCTAATTTAGGTATGTAATGTAAAATCCGGTTATAGAAAGTTTCAATATTTGTGAATATTTCAATGAGGTACAATGTTATAATTCAGTTGTTAGTTTTATAGGTTATAGTTTTAAATACGAAAGCAGAAAAAAGTAAGGCCTATTGCATTAAATAACCTAAATGTAATGAATGGCATTGCTTTAAAATAACTAAGAACTCCTTGCTGTATATTCTTGTATATTATTTGTTAATTTTTTCCATTACTGTAAGTTCGAACGTTCGCACGGGTTCAGTAGTAAACGTTATGTAATTGGCTAACGTTGGTTCTAAATATATAGATTGGATTGGATTAAAAATAAGATCCTATCTTCTCTTTTGCCTTAGAATTTTTAATTCAAAATTTTATACCCCTTTTATCCCTTTTAGAGAATTAATTCTGGAAATTTCTGAAATACTTGTTTCATAATTTATTTGTTTAGATTATTTGTGTAGATTTTTAAGAAAATCTTATCAAAAAACAATTTAATGATGCACACATTTTATACCACCTTTTATCCCTTCAAGAGATGAATTCAGGAAAATGCTGAAATACGTGTTTCATTATTTGTGTTTTTAAAGTATTAATTTAAGTTTTAAAAATCCATCCAAAAACAAATTTTTTCAAGAAAAACTGTTGTACCCCATTTTCCCCCTTTAGAGTTTGAATAGGTATATCGAAAAATCCCTTCTTAATGCAAGTTTTTATAACAATAAGAAGGTAAAAATTAATATATATATATATCTAGTTAATATATAAATGGTAAAATATATAACTTACTTTTCAATTTTACTTTATTGCAAAAAAATTAATTAGCAAATAATGTTTTTAGTCAGTCGTATGAACACAATCTCCTAAAATTTAAAAAATAGGAAAGTTGTAATTGTAATTTGATAATTAAAGCCGTCACAGAAAATGTTGTGGTGAAACAGAAGATAATATTGTAGTGTTATTACAGCCTAATCTAGATATTTATATAAAAAGAAACGTAAGTAAAAAATAATAAATATCGGATTTTCACACAATGAACTTCAACAAATTGAAAACAAACCACAAAGGTTGTAAGAACTTGTGGTTTACTTTTGAACGACTCCTAAAAAGTAATTTTTTTCAAATTTACTTGTTACGAGTTATAAAACTTAATTTAATCTGTGACGAAAAACTGTAATAGGCCTAATTAGAGAAATAAAAAAGACTATGAGGGTTGATTTTAATTTGTAATGTGAGATTGCTAATGCATACTCATACGAATGTATAAGAGTATTTTTAGGTCTCGGGACCGTTTCTTACAAATTACGCACTTTTTGTAATTGAAAAGTTGTAATTGTAATTTGATAATTAAAGCCGTCACAGAAAATGTTGTGGTGAAACAGAAGATAATATTGTATTGTTATTACAGCCTAATCTAGATATTTATAACCAACTATTAAATAAAGTTTATGACAGTAGTGTACAAGGATTGCACAATATTCCAGTCAGAAGTAATAAGTGAGCTTGGTTTTTGTCAAACCAAGTGGTATCTGAAAATGTCATAGTTTTGAGTAAACTCTTTTTAAAGTTTTAACTTTTCATAAAATCAATGTTTTTACCAATATATAAAACAAATTGGTTTGGCCAAACTATACGTGCAACGTGTATGTCATTTTATATTACGGACGGAATTGGCATAGGAGTTGCATGTATCGTTTGGCCAAATCAAATTTCATTGTGTGTATTTTAATCGTGTAATTGTGTTTAGTGTTTGTGACGTGTGCTTTATGACAACCTCGATAGAGCGATATGACATTTTGTATTACGGCCTGAAGATGAAACAGTATGGTTTCGAAACCGCGGTAGGCTTTATGAGTGAATAAATAGATCACTAGACGGAAAAATAGGTCATAATCCTAATTATTTGTAACTTTATAGTTTAGTAAATTCGCTGTAATCGCATATTCTTTAAAATCGAACCTTCATCTGAATGACTATGAATGTTTACTTGTTTCAATAATCTTATTAGATTTTTTGGAGAATAAAAGTCATTTTTTCGAAATAATTTTTCAATTTGGCTGTGTACGATTACTTCCTGTACACGTAAATGTCCTGGCAAAGAGTATGTCATTGTTATAGAAACAGTTGGGATGTCTCTTATTAATAACTGGAATGCTCTTTCGATTCTTTGGCACACTGAAATTTGACCAAGTGACTAGATTTTTCAAATTCATCGACGAGACTTGTAGCCATTAATGATTGTGTTCGAGAGAATTTGAAACATGTGGGTATTCATGTTTTTTACCGATAGTGAGGTAGTAATCAAAGCATTTGTGGGTCCTACAATTCGGTCCAAGGTGGTAGTGTCGGGAGAACCTCCAGCGCTCTGTCCTTGGGAAGCCTTGTTACTCTTCACTGGGTTCCGGGGCGTAAGTGGTTGAGGCTAATGAGGAGGTAGATCTACTGACTGGACTGGGATCTGCATTGAGTTATTTGGACCCGAACCAGTTTTAGGGATTTCTCCGAGCCGGGTCAATAGGTGAATAAACACGCAACACCAAGCATGGAGGGGTAACAGATATCTTGGGCAGAGCATAAATCAGGAAAACCATGGAGCTCATTACAGGGCACTGTGGTCTAAGGGTACATATGAACAGGGTAGGTAAGTACCACGAAGAAATCGCGTAGGTTACGCAGAAAAGAGGAGGAAACTGCAGGACACACGTAGTTATTGTAACAATAATTAATCCTAGTGTTAATATATTAAAATTTATTTTCTGGAATATTATTACTATTCCTGATGTAATAGTTATTACTCCAATTGATCCTGTGATTGGTCTCATGGTCTATTATCTACTAAGTGAAAAGGGTGATCTTTTTTCATTTGTTGTGTTAGATTTCTCTAGATATTTTTGAGCGATGGGGTCATATGACCAAAAGATCCAATGATATTTTGGTCCAATGAACCAAATATGATACACGGTCATATGAACCAGGCGAGATCATATGACCAAAAGATCAAACAACCAAATTATATTCATTCAACCAAATTATATTTTAATATTTTGGTCGAATGAATTTTTGGTCAAATGGACCATGTTTTTAATATTATTATGTTTTATGTTTTTATTATTATTTTAAACAACCATCATACTACTTACCCAGTCCAACTTAATTATTTAGCATTCAAGTGTTAATTCTATAACAGTGACGTTTTATACATTTATTATATAATGGTAGGTGTGAATAAAAAATGTTTACATTACTTTAAACGCCATCATACTAGTTACCCGGTAGTGTAATGGCGTGTATTATTCATTTAAATGTCAGTATTGACACTGATCTATATGCAATAATAAAAAAAAAACGGTCTTTTACAAAATATCCTCCTTCGAAGGAAATAATACGAACCTCGATGTTAATAAATCTCTAAGTTATTACACATTTTTGGTCGAATGAACCATTCTGTTAAAAAACCATGACCAAAAGTTCATTCAACCAAAATATTTAAGTAAAATTTGGTCGAATGATCTTTTGGTTGTTTGATCTTTTGGTCATATGAGCTCTTCCCGTTTTTGAAGCTCTTACTAGCAAGAGATTGAGGGTTTTTGGTTTCCAAAACACTAGGGACCTTCAGCAGGATGAACTAATCAGTGGATTGTTGGAACTTACTAAGGGCACCAACCTGCTGAACTAATACTTTTTAGTTGTAGGCCTACAATAAATCGCAGTTCCTGGTGTTTTATAATTCCTTCCTCTAATTTATAATCTAATCTAATCTAGTATACAAAGATTAATTTTAAATATCCTGATTGCAAATTTATCTTACGCTTCATGATTGACTTTAAAAAAATATTGTGTGTAACATGATCTAATTGTGAAACAAACATAACCTTAAAATTTACAGCTGTTATCTGAAATCAGCTGTTTTATAAGATAAAACATCATTATCTTTACAATTCATAGCTCTTGTAGTATTTACTGTTTAGCGAATTTATAGGAAACGTTAACTACCTCAGCAGCCATTACGGTAAAGCCCAAACACTAAACCATGATGTGTGCACCGATAATACTTTTAGAGGTCGTGAATTACTAATCAACCCAATTTATATATGTCGTTGTGTGCGTTAAATCTCCATCATTAACAATTCTGAACGTAAATAAAAAAAAATAATTTACTTTTTTTATGTCAACATCTCCGGGTTTTTTTAAATTCTATAAAAAACACTTATAACGATTCTTTTTTAATCAATAAATTTTTTATATCCATTTGTAAAGATTATAATAAAATTTTCCTCAAATTTAGTTTATAAGTACTTATACAACGTTAAAATATTGGTCCCTTTACTTCCAACAAATCCATTTCGAATTTGCCGAAAAAACAATGGAAAATGTGCTTAATTTATAAAAATTTGTACGTCAGATTTTGTGAATATTCATAACTGAAATTAGTGCACTAAACTTAAAATATACTGGAGTTAATTTATTTGGAGTTAATAGAAAGAAATGGATCCTGAGCACCGTAGGTTTTTGCCTGCTTACTGTCGAAAAACGAATTCCTTTCATTTAAAATTTTGTACTCTGACTTGCGTTTTTAATTTTCAAAATATTTGCAAAATCTGATGAACTGATTTTGAAAAATTAAGCCGTTTTCCTGTCATTTTTCGATGTATCCCATTATTTGGGAAAATAAATGAATTTGAGTACTTTGTATACTATCTTTTGCACTCTTTCTTAAGCTATTTTATCTTCATAGTGTAGATTAATTATTAATATTTACAAATTAAACAAAAACGTTAATTTTTAAAAAATTTCTGTATATAGTTTGTGTAATATAAATTTTGTATAATATTAAGTTCGTGCATTTATTTTGTTGCAGTTTTTCGGCCACATATCAGCAGCGCATTTGAATCCAGCGGTCACCCTGTGTTTTGTCCTTCTAGGTCTGACCACACCTAAAGAATCTGTCGTGTATCTAATAGCAGAGTGCTTGGGAGCCTTCCTTGGTTATGTTTTATTAATGGTAATATATACAATGCAAAAAAAGAAAAACAACATAAGCAACATTGCAAAAATGCTCTCGTAGAATTATTAAAACAAAGTTTAATAATAATTCTCCATTAATTTAAAGTTTATTCATACAAATATTTTATAGAGAAATATATTTTTAGTTTATGTAATACTGAATATTGTTAGGTAGTAAATGTTTTTAGAATGAATATAATTCTTCTCGAAATGGGTCAAACGGTTAAGCTTGGAGAAACTTAATATAGACCAGCTGCATAAAAAATAGCTGCTAAGAACGCAGTGGGACAGAGAGAAAAAATGTGCGAGTGAGAGATCGAGTTTCCACTCTCTCATCACATCTCACTCCTTCTATCCTTCACTGCGATAAACCTTCTATCCTTCAGATGCAAGCTGATAAACTGTCAAGGTCAGCTTACTGATTGCATTTGTTACCGATTGGATTTCTACTTATTTCAGCGAATTTTGAATTTGTTAAAGTAAATTAAACATTTTTTTAACAAATTAATATTAGGTCGATACAAGATAATACTGTTATATAATAATACATTATTTCAGTAACTAAATTTTGAAAAATAAATAAGTAGACACTGAATAGATGAACTTTTTTACTCTTAATAACCCAAGTAAAATTTTGTGAAAATTTAAGCCTTTATGAGTTTCCCAATTATCACAAAAATATTTCGTCAGAAATTTGTGAATATCTTCAGTTATCTTAGCTTTTCTTACTTACTCGAGTATACCTTATGGTTTTCTAATGTCACCAGGCAGTAGGCCTAATAGTTTTTCGAGATATTCGATGGTGAGAAATTGATGGTGGGATATTGATGAGAAATTAAAATGGTCACCACTTTGAAAATATTTGAATTAATATCTTAATTTTTGATTCGCATATACAACGTTTATTTATTCTCCTACAAGCGTGAGAAATTCTAGCGCAGTCTACTTACTATGCGGCTGGCCTACAGTATATATACGCAGAAGCTACAGATCGAGCATTGCACACATAAACTTGGTCTATTACTCGTACAAAAAACATAAAGTGTATTTATCGGGTTGCATTTACTTGTTAGAAGACTAAGGTTCAGTAACCTAATTAATGTTTGTAGAAAAGGCGCTACTTTCTACTCATCATCCGCTATGAAGATGATAGTTTCTGCTAAGTAAGTTTCCTCTCTCTGTAGGATAATCCTCATGCGCATGTCTTCTCGGCATGATGTTAGCGTTACTAAATAATTTTATTTTCGAAATTCTGTCTAGCTTTTTTTTAATTAAACTTGTAGTTCTAAATAGTTTTTGAATTTTTACACTGTATTCTTTCATAATTTATAAGCCGGTTAATGAAAACTATCACAAAATGATAACTTCATTAACAAAATAACCATTGTGGTACGCAGTTGTGCTCAAATAAAAGAAGTGATTTTCGAAAACTAGCATTATTGTACGACGTAAACAAATATTTCAATATGCGAATATTTTTGCATTTTGCAATAAAATTATGAAAGTTTATGCAGATTTAACTCTGATTTTGACAATGGAATCAGTTTTTTAAAAGCTGTGAGAGCTGCAATGTTTAGTTGGCAATTTAAAAAAAAAATTAAAAAAAACTAATTATCGTTTCATAGCCTATTTGAAAAGAAACTTTTTTCCTAATTGTGACTTTAATATTATTTACAATTTAATGAAGTATTCAAATATAGTTTTAAAATTTGCACTAAGTTCTAAAATTTCAGTATGTTTGTACTTATTTCTTGTGTTTCCAGTCGGTCACCCCGAATGACATCATGGGCATTTCAAAAAAGGTTGGAGGCGAGAATTTCTGCATAACCGTCCCTCATCCCAGCGTGTCCGACTTGCAAGCCGTCACTATGGAATTTTTGGGCACAGGATGTCTGGTGTTCCTGGTCTGCTCCATCATTGACCCCAGGAACTCTCAGCACGGTTCTGCAAATACCATCAAATTCTTTATCTTCGTTCTCCTAGCCGCTCTCACAGTTGTAAGAAATACAATTACTGTAAACTATTTTTTTTATTGGTTAAAACGTTCTTACATTATGCAAGTTAGTAATGAGGACGAGGGATAGGTGTTTGTAAAAGAATACCAGTATTGAATTGCAGTCTCGAACATACGAGCTTGAGTTGCGCTAGTTCAGAGACCGGTGTCTTAGGTTTATACCGATACTCTATTGTACATTATTGTACAAATACCATTACTGAACTAGATCCTGTTATCCGGAGGCCTAATGGTTTGTCAGGTACTTGCTGGACGAAACGGGCAGTTAATTTTAGAACATCAACTCGGAATTAATATTTCAGTATTAAGTTAGTGCAGGAAGTACTCGTATTAAACATACGTAGTAACACAAAAATAATAATTGAGCTCTGATAACTCGCTGACATGGTAAGAACAATTTTCCAAAAGTAGGCTTTTGGAATTCCAAAGAAAAAGAACATTATTTTTTTGTTTTGTTTTATAATCAGCATTAAGTAGCATATTTATGTTTAAACATAACAAAGTTTAAGAAATCGAGAGATTATTAACTTTTTTCATCGAAGTGTTATTCAGCTTCCTTCTAGAAGTTACGAAGATTAATCTCAAAATTTATTAAGCTTTTTTTCGAAAATTAATAAATTTTATTCCAAAAATTATTAATTTTCCTCCTGAAAAATGGTTCTTCAGAAAAATTTCTGCGTGCGTTAAGGTCATCCGCACGTTATGAAGCTTTCTCTTGGAGGTACTAAACTTCCTCTCAGAGTTATTAAACTTTTTCTCGGAGATACTAAGCTTACTCTCAGAGGTATTAGCTTCCTCTTGAAATTTTTAAGCTTCCTTTTGGAGTTATTAAGATTTCTTTCGGAGCTGTTAAGCTTTCTCTCGGAGTTACTAAGCTTCAACTCGGAGTTACTAGGCTTACTGTCGCAGTTATTAAGCTTCTTCTCGTAGTTATTAAGATAACTCTCGGAGTTATTAAAGTTTATCGTAATTATTAAAATACCTCTCGAATTTATTAAGCCCCCTCTCGATAGTTATTCAGTTCTTTTCGGAAATTGTTAACATATTAAACTTCCTCCTGAAAGTTATTACGCTTCCACTCGGGAGTAATTAAGGACCTAAGGAGTAAAAAAGGGACTTTCATGTTGAAAATTAAAGAATGTGTTGTCAACATAACCTAATAACAAATTAAAACGTATATGACAATAACGTCTGATTGATTTCAGGGTCCTTACACTGGATGCAGTATAAACCCCGCCAGGTCGCTTGCACCAGCATTGTACAATGGTTACTGGGATAAACTGTGGGTACGTGAAAATTATAAATTAATCTCTTTCGTGTTAAGATAAAAGTGTGTGTGTGTGTGTGTGTGTGTGTGTGTGTGTGTGTGTGTGTGTGTGTGTGTGTGTGTGTGTGTGTGTGTGTGTGTGTGTGTGTGTGTGTGTGTGTGTGTGAAACGAGTACACAATATTTTTGTTCAACCATTTTTTATACAGTATAGAGTACACTGGGATCTAGGGTTTAAAATGATTAAAAGAAATACTTTCATCAGAAAGCTTAAAAACTAATATATTCAGGAAATATATAGCCGAGAGAGAGAGAGAGAGAGAGAGAGAGAGAGAGAGAGAGAGAGAGAGAGAGAGAGAGAGAGAGAGAGAAAGAGAGAAAGAGAGAGAGAGAGAAAGAGAGAAAGAGAGAGAGAGAGAGAGAGAGAGAGAGGGAGGGAGAGAGAGAGAAAGAGGGAGAGAGAGGGGGGAGAGAGTGAGTCTATCATGCATTCATATATATGTCAAACATTGTTTGTTTAAATTTGATTTGTGGCTCTAATTTCTTTCTTTATCTCGAGAGCTATTGTAATAAGTTTTAATTACTTAAAGTTTAGGTACAGCTGTCATTAGGATGTAAAAACTTTATAAAACATTCCTTCTATTCAATAAGAGTATATCCTACTGGTTATTGTTACAGCTGTATTGTTACACCTATAAAGTTGTAGCTATATTGTTACAGCTATAATTTGACAGCTGAAAATAGGAAAAAAATCGTTTCGTAAGTTTAATGTTGCTGCACTGACTTCAGTTGTATATCTGCACAGAAAAAATATTTTATTAAAATTTAAAGAACCGATTTTGAGAAACGAGCCGGTTTTTTTGTTTTTCGTTAACTTCCGAAATGTATTTTAGAAGATTTATGTTTATCAACACTTGAAGATAATTTTCTTCACACCCAAGATTCTTTGTGTAGTGAGACATTAAAATAAAGTGTAAAACAGCTTGAACGATTTTTATTACATACTCGTTTTTGGTTCAAATGCAGTCCTTAAAATAAAAAAAAATAAAAATGATGCTCACATTTTGAAAACTTCGGTTCATTACTTATCGACGAATTCAAATTTCACGATCGAATGGTTCAAAATTCACGAAACAATATAAATATTTTATACATGTTTTAATTTTTACACTAAACAAAAAATTTCAATTAATTATTTTTATTTACTTTTATGTACTCCCAAAAAACAATCTTGAGGAAAGTGATACATCAGAGCAATTTCTAAAGTAAAACATTTACTTAAAAAATTTAAACTCTTTTCAGATCTACTTCCTCGCGCCCATGGTCAGCGCCCTCGTAGTGACTTTGTTCTACCAGACAATATTCGCAAAACCGATTGAAAAAACTGCAGAAGTAGAAGACGCAGAAGAAAAGGTTCCACTAAGGGATGTTAAAATCAAAACACAAAACTCAGATCATTTGAAGGAAGACAACCAGAATGTTTAAACAAAACATTCAATGTTTTGAATTTTTATTTTAATTAATTTATTTAAAACTGCTACTTTTTACTTTAAAATGTGGTATGGTAAATGAAATTTTATTTATTATATGTTTTATTATACGTTTATATGTAAATAATAAAACAATCAGTAATTTATTACGAGAGTGCCGTAGAATTACCTAAAAGGTTATCCTACGATCTTCAAAGGAATGTTTTATAAATTACACAACATTCTGAGATCAGTTATATGTTTCAACTGATTTTATAAAGTAAATTACTAATTAAAGGCTTAAGTAAATATTCAACTTTTACCATCAATTGTTGATTTATTAGAAATGCAGTACACAAAACTGTATATCTGTTGAAACTGTGTATTTAACTTACTACCTAATTAAAAATATGTAGATTTCATAGTTTAACTAGTATCAATAAGGCCTAGTTTACTTCTAAAGTTTCTAAGATAGAAAATAGAGTTTGATAGATAGAATGTAAATTCAACGCTGACACACTGTCTAAACTGATTAACAATTTAAGCAAATCGTTCTAGAAAAATGTTTAAGACAATTTTAAGTAATCTGAAAATTTAACCTTAGCTAATCAGTTTGGTTTGTTTCCCAAGAAATTCCGACTTCATTAAAACAATAAATTACTTTCAGGCAGAATACAATGCCAAAATAATTTTGTAATCGTTGATATTTCTCTTTACTTGTAAAGAATACAATGCCAACATAATTTTACAATCGTTGATATTTCTGTTTACTTCTGGAGAATACAATGCCAACATAATTTTACAATCGCGATGTTTCTGTTTAATACCAGACAGAATGAAATGCAAGCATAATTTTACAATCGTTGGCGTTTCCGTTAATTTAAAGAGAAGATGCAATATTTTATGTAAACAAAAATGTGTTGTTTACAAAGATAAATTTTATTTTTATCTAAACAAACTTGGTAATTAATTTGATTACTGCGTTTATTAAAGCTATATTTAGGAAAGATGTAATTACACATTTTACTGATAAGTGTATAATTAAAAATAATTAATTATTTGCAAATTGATTGATAATTTCAATTTCAGTCGTAGTGTGATGTTTTATAAATATAGAATAATAACAATTTTAATTAGAGATTGAACTCTGCTTATGCAACAACAGAATGTTTAATTAAAAAATGATAATCTATGGAAGTTTTTTGCTGTGTAGGATGTCAAAATCAGGTTTAAAAAAACCTATATATTTTTATTAAAGCTTTTGAATTGCTGGACGATCTGTTTTTTATTCCATTAAAATATAGTACAATTCTAAAAGGGAGGCATTGGAGTGTTTTGGTGCAATAATATTGAAAAAAACTTTTTTTAGGAGTGAAGTTATAATCCGAAATTGAATTGAATTTCTGCTGTCTGTATTTTCCCCCCAAAATATTTTAAATTTATCGCAATCATTATTAGACTATATACACAAATTTACATTCATTTTAGGTCTAGGTCATTTTGATGAATACTTACTTTTTGGATATTTGAAATTTTTGAAAAAATGATAAATACTCTTGAGATAATAACAAATCATTACATCTACATGCCAAAATACATTAACGAATTTATTATAAAGAAAACAGAAAAAACATTTATTAAGGAAAGTCCTTAACAAAACAAAAGATGAAGTCATATGCCTTCATACATATATAAAACATAAAATTTATTACAGATTTGTATCTAGGAGTTATGCATTTCATAACAAAACATTCCCTAAATTTTAAGGCAGCCCAAACATAACCCATCAAACCTGTGGAAATTATTTGTTACAACTGTCACTTTTTACATTGTCAAGCCTTCCTTTCTCACGTGAGAAGGTAAAGCCTTCTCTGTTCCACTTTTAACATCAACTTAGTATATAAGGACACTTTATAATTTTTAAATTCTTTATGCCTGAAGACGCCTAACGACGAAACATGTCACGGATTAATATTTTTGTTGTTGTGAAACTATTATAAGTGTTCCAATTTTCCTATAATTCACTTTTTTAAAGGAATACGTATTAATATTAACATCCCAACACACAATATATATATATATATATATATATATATATATATATATATATATATATACACAGACGAAGAGACATACTTAGAAGTAAAAATCCTTTTTGTGTATAACTGTGAACATGAAAATAGGCACGTCCTTTAATGTTTCAATGATTTTTCAGTATCACTGTAGATTGTATATATTTTGTGTAATGAAAAAATAGAATGGTGTCATCTATGGACTACAAAAACCGTATTTACAATATTATGAATTATTAAGTCACATGAGTAATGACAATATTAACATTATTTATTGACAAGAAATACAAACAATTTTTTATCTAACTTTATCTCGACACCGCAACTGATAAAACCGATATTTCTTTTTAATAATGTGTTCCGGTTAATCAAACAGGCTGTGTCTGAAGACCGAATGACATGTCAAGTAATCAACAGTGTCATAATCAGAAAACACTTTTCCGGCTAATTAAACAGGCTGTGTTTGAAGACCGAATGACATGTCAAGTAATCAACAGTGTCTATAATCAGAAAACACTTCCTTACACATTTATTGTATGAAGAAAGTACGTTGTCTTACTAATTATATCACAGGTTTATTGAATTTATATTTATCTGTGTATGTGAGATTTTTTATCTTTGCAAAACAAATTAAAAATTAATAGTTTGAAAAAATTACTTAAATTTTTGACTTGTAAAGTTTCTCCTTATTTATATGAAACATTTTATAGTTTGTTACCTTAAAAACTCGTAAAATTTACAAAAAAAATAGTTTTTTCAAAATTAAGACTCGTTAAAATTCGGTACCTTAAAATGATCTCTAGATCGCGCGCGCGTGTATTGCCACAAAAATCGATTATGGTAATATCTTAGACAAGTTCGTTAACCAGCGAAATTCAATCAACAGTTTGAAAAAGTCGGCCATTTCTAATCTTTACAAATTCATACCTTTTTTGACTAACATTTTTTTAAAAAACCGATATCACCATTGTAATTAGCATTAAAAACGGAATTAATTAATATTTTGAAATTTAATTTAACGGCTTCAAAAAAAACTGTATTTTTAAGTTTTAAGGGAAACAATATGAAGGCAATAAATGATTCCCACTCTAACAATTGATTAATACAATGACGAAACTCAAGGTTTACAAAAGAAAAAAATTCAATTGTGTTTGCCAGTATTAAACCAGTAAATTTTCAAACTACAAAGAATGTGCATAATATATATATATATATATATATATATATATATATATATGTGTGTGTGTGTGTGTGTGTGTGTGTGTGTGTGTGTGTGTGTGTGTGTGTGTGTGTGTGTGTGTGTGTGTGTGTGTGTGTGTGTGTGTGTGTGTGTGTGTGAGAGAGAGAGAGAGAGAAAGAAGTAGCAGAGAGGAAAATAAAACGAAATAAAAAGGTCTATATTTTGTTTGTATCAAGTAATTACACATCAGCAGAAGAAAAGAGAACATGCTGTAAAAGCAATTAATTTTTTATTTAAAAATTTAAAAAAAAACTGCAGTTCCAGGCACTGCGATCAACAGATATATTGTGTAACTAAACCCCTTAAGTACTAGTTTAGCAGACTGGTGCCCTTAATAAGTTCCACCAACTCACTGGCTAGCTCATCCTGCTGGAGGACCTGGGGTTCTGGAAATCAAAAACCTCTTAGCCTCCAGCTAGCAAAAATCTCACTGTTATAATTTATGTGTTCTGCAGTTTCCTCTTTTTTACTGCATAATCTACACACGGTTTCTCCGTGGTACATACTTATCCTGTTTATGTGTACCCTCAGATCACAGTGCTCTGTAATGAGCCCCATGATTTTACTAAGTTGTGCTCGGTCCAACATGTCTGCCGCCCCACGAAGTCATTAATGAAGAAACGTACCTAAGAGGGATTGCTATGGGAATGCCTGCCTGGTTGGAGGTTGCTTGTTAATCCACCTATTGATAGAGAGATACCTAAAACCGGCTCGGGTCCGATAAACTCAGATGCAGATAGCAGTTCAGCCAGTAGGTCTGAATCCTCATTACGCTAATTCCTTATGCTCTGGAACCCAGTGAAGAATGACCCAGTTTCCCAACAACACAGCGACAAGGCATTGAGGTTCTCCCGACACTCCCAGACCAACTTGGACCGAATTATAGGACCCACAAGCTCTTTGATTGCTGCCTAACTATCGTATAAATATGAATGCGAGCCTTCTTGAAGGCCCGTTTCAAATTCTCACAAATACAGTCATTAATGGTCATTACGTCAGCCTGGAATACTGTCGAATACTGTTCCAAGGCAACAGCTTTCTTTACCCTTCGTCTTAGGCAGTACACCGCAGCAACAGCACCTGTATTTGTCTTGAAGCAATCTGTATACTATATCAGGTCTCCAGAGTTTCCAACACACGATCTTCCTCCTCAGATGTCATCTATAAATAGAAGGGTCTAGAAACCATGTGTCTATGAATTGAGTGTATGATCTTAGAATTGGGTGTATGATCTTTTCTGTGATTGTAGCATGTCCAATAGTTGAGGATAGCCAGACTCCACTATCCTGCACATTATATGCTGCTTTGTCAATGGGAGTTACGTGGATATAACCCGACGCTTGTTGCTGCAGCCTTCTTGAAGACTGTATAGCTGCGTCCACTGTATGAGAACAAATGAAGGATTTAATTATATTCTAAATGTCTTGCGGAAGTAGCATACTCAATCTGACAACCTAAATTCCTCAATCTTAAAATGTACGCAAAGGATTTTGATGAAACAAGGTATACTTCGATACAAAAAATAACAATAAATACGTATTAAGATATAAACAAAAGAAAATAACAATGTAACAATTTTTAATAAATAAATATACTAACTAGTCCAAGAGAAATTAACAACATATTTACTTAAATCAAAGTAATAAAACTGAGATTAATGAAATTTGTGTCGCGATCCATTACAACTTATATATATATATATATATATATATATATATATATATGTGTGTGTGTGTGTGTGTGTGTGTGTGTGTGTGTGTGTGTGTGTGTGTGTGTGTGTGTGTGTGTGTGTGTGTGTGTGTGTGTGTGTGTGTGAGAGAGAGAGAGAGAGAGAGAGAGAGAGAGAGAGAGAGAGAGAGAGAGAGAGAGAGAAAGAAAGAAGAAGCAGAGAGGAAAATAAAACGAAATAAAAAGGTCTATATTTTGTTTGTATCAAGTATACTAACTCTCAATAACTAACTCTCAAACAACTTTAGTGGAAAGAAATAACTGATAAAGAAAGTCGTAAGTGTATTGTTGTAAGTGTAAGTGTGTGTTAGACTCGGGTACCGCGAGGGATGTCAAAATCGTCTCAATAGGTACAGCTAGTCTGTGAAAATAATGAAACTGCAAAGAGCATCTGAGAATAACGCTGAAGGAGCCGACATTTTTCAGGACGTTTTTAAATTTGAAAATATAAGAAATAATAGTAACACAAACAGAATAAAGGCACTTTGAAAATACAAAACGGTGTTTATATAAAATATTTTTTTGGTCAACAATGAAATTAAAACTATAGTAACTAATTTTAGTTTTAATTTTGATTTACTGGCTCACGGTACGTCTTCATATGAAATATTTAGTGGCTTCCATGCGTAAATATGTAAGTAAAATTATTAAAACTTATACGTGCTGAAAATTAATAATTTTAGATTTGCAAGTTATAAAGTAACTTTTTATTTAATGAGTTAAGGTTAAGTTTTCGTGTTTGGGCTGTTAATTACCAGAAGGTGTTATATTTAGTCTAACTAAACTTGATAACACTGATAAATGCCACCATATACTTCTTTCTGGATTAAGCAGATACTTCTGGTTAATCATATAGGCTTTCAAGCCAATTATTAATTATTTTTTTTTTAATATAGAGAATTTTTTTCAGTGCAATAATTATGATTACGTAACTGATAAAGTTTGTTTATTTACTATTTGATTGTTTATTTTGTGTACAGTTGAGTTATTAACGTTATGTTTTATTTTAAATAAAACTTATTTCGTAAAACAAAATATTGTGTCTAATAAAAAAATAATTACCGGCAATAATGTTCTAATATCGTAATTTCTTTTCTTTTTAATTGAAAATTTTTTTTATATTCTTGTGAAGTAAACTAAAATAAGATGTTTAGAGAAAAATTCTGATTTTGCACAGTTGCTAATGTGCATACGCTATTCAGTACGCTCAGTTGTAATGAAGTGTAATTTGTAGTAAAAAATGTGTAAGAAATAAATAATCCAAAATACACTGCAACCAAAAGTCAAAGGCGTTCAGTTAAATTATTTTTAGAGACTATACTGTATATTTTGTGCATTTACAATCCACCTGAATACAATATTTACCTTATGAATATTCCCACGATATTAAAACAACAAAAATAAATTTAACTTCAAAGTTAAAATAAATAACGTTTATTCCAACCTAAACACCAGCTTTTTTGTGAAGATAACTTTGTTATTTTTCCAAGTAAATCAGATGCTTACTCAACATATAATATTAGCAACATCTGATATCTATGTTGGCTTTCTTTCCGAAGTTATTACTGTTTTTTTTTTGTTGCTTAAATGGATCATTCGGTGCAAATTTATAGAAGTCTAATCGTTTCTGAATCAGCTCTATAAATGTTATAGAGACGTCTTTCTTTCGTGGTGTTCTGGATGGTTGAAAGCGCTACTGGGTTCAAAAGACCTATATGCAGTTCAGAGCGATAGTAGAGCATAACCTAATAACCATAACCTAAAAAAAAGTAAAAAAAAAAAACTGAAACTGCAAACCCTTACAATACTGCCTTATAAAATTAGGCACCACTAGTGAACGTATGTGTAACATTGGCATACAGTGCTTTTGATTATTAACTTAGCCACTTTAAGGGAAGCCAACTTTAACGTTATCTGTGCACCAAATCTTACGTATTGACAAAATTAAGAGCAACGTAAATGCACTTTGTAACAAAATAAAACAAGTAGAAAACAAACGGTAACACAGTATGTGAGTGTTATATACCAGACAAGACAAAATTAATTATTTATCTTAGATTAACTGTGTACATATTTCTTATAGTTTTTGAATAACTTATTTGTTTACAAGTTTACCTTAATATCTAAACATAAACATCCATTCATTATATATATATATATATATATATATATATATATATATATATATATATTGGTTGGCCAACCGGAGTTAATCTGTCCTGCTTTTCTTTGTTTATTATTATTATTCTCTCTTCATCCGGATCACCCACTTTGGGGTACGCCAAATCAATTACTTTGATGTGCGTTAGCTGCCTTCCGCTGTATCCAATACTGCTTCATTCTATCCGAGGCTGCCTTCCTTCTTTCATCCGAGACTGCTCCGCCCCTTTTAGATGTTGGTTTTTCTTGGAACCTTAGGTTTTCATTATGTAAAAGTTTTCGCAGTTTAAGTACATTGTCAATCATCTCATCTGATATCGCCAGCTCAGTTAAATCCTCCTGGACCCGCCTGAACCAATTACTCTTCGTTTTCCGATCTCTAGAGAAAGCAAAGATCCGCCTAGTAAGTCTACTGCTGTTCATATTATTATTATTATTATTAAGAAAAATATGTTTTGTTAAAGAAAAGGAGATCTAAAAATATCATAGATATTAAATTTAATATTATTTATTAAATATTTAATATTAAATATTAATATTAATAATAATAATAATAATAATAATAATAATAATAATAATAATAATAATAATAATAATAATAATAATAATAATAATAATAATAATAATAATAATAATAATAATAATAATAATAATAATAATAATAATAATAATAATAATAATAATAATAATAATAATAATAATAATAATAATAATAATAATAATAATAATAATAATAATAATAATAATAATAATAATAATAATAATAATAATAATAATAATAATAATAATAATAATAATAATAATAATAATAATAATAATAATAATAATAATAATAATAATAATAATAATAATAATAATAATAATAATAATAATAATAATAATAATAATAATAATAATAATAATAATAATAATAATAATAATAATAATAATAATAATAATAATAATAATAATAATAATAATAATAATAATAATAATAATAATAATAATAATAATAATAATAATAATAATAATAATAATAATAATAATAATAATAATAATAATAATAATAATAATAATAATAATAATAATAATAATAATAATAATAATAATAATAATAATAATAATAATAATAATAATAATAATAATAATAATAATAATAATAATAATAATAATAATAATAATAATAATAATAATAATAATAATAATAATAATAATAATAATAATAATAATAATAATAATAATAATAATAATAATAATAATAATAATAATAATAATAATAATAATAATAATAATAATAATAATAATAATAATAATAATAATAATAATAATAATAATAATAATAATAATAATAATAATAATAATAATAATAATAATAATAATAATAATAATAATAATAATAATAATAATAATAATAAATAATAATAATAATAATAATAATAATAATAATAATAATAATAATAATAATAATAATAATAATAATAATAATAATAATAATAATAATAATAATAATAATAATAATAATAATAATAATAATAATAATAATAATAATAATAATAATAATAATAATAATAATAATAATAATAATAATAATAATAATAATAATAATAATAATAATAATAATAATAATAATAATAATAATAATAATAATAATAATAATAATAATAATAATAATAATAATAATAATAATAATAATAATAATAATAATAATAATAATAATAATAATAATAATAATAATAATAATAATAATAATAATAATAATAATAATAATAATAATAATAATAATAATAATAATAATAATAATAATAATAATAATAATAATAATAATAATAATAATAATAATAATAATAATAATAATAATAATAATAATAATAATAATAATAATAATAATAATAATAATAATAATAATAATAATAATAATAATAATAATAATAATAATAATAATAATAATAATAATAATAATAATAATAATAATAATAATAATAATAATAATAATAATAATAATAATAATAATAATAATAATAATAATAATAATAATAATAATAATAATAATAATAATAATAATAATAATAATAATAATAATAATAATAATAATAATAATAATAATAATAATAATAATAATAATAATAATAATAATAATAATAATAATAATAATAATAATAATAATAATATCAATATAATATTAATATTAAATATTTACTATTAGAATTTAATTTCATAGAATTAAATTTAAAATTAAAATTTTTCATTTGTCCTTGGAGGACAGAAAAGTTCCAAAAATGGCGTGCCTGCTCCTCACAAATAATAATAGAAAATCAGGTTAAAGTTTAAGCTTATTAAATACTCGACCCCTCCCTTTTGATACGACAGATTTTATAGTGCACTTAATGTTCAAGTAATTCGAGGTGTCAAGTGTGTCACTAGTGCACATTCAGTAAATACTGGTTGGAACCAGAGGGAGCTATTACTGATTTAGAGTGATCCTTGGCAGGCCATAGGTTAGAACTGCCCAGGTTTTGGTCTTGTTTTATTGAACCAGACCTGAAACTGGATTTTGACGTGTGTGTGCTTTGCCAAGTCATCATAACCGACTGCTAAAGTTAATATTTTCTTTCTTTTGAATAATGTAATATCTCATGATAATATACTATTTTTAATTTAGAAAATCATTTTATGCGACCTAACGTCAATATTTTATTTGTTAGTTCTGAGCACCTTTTACTGTACACAATCGGTCAATGCAGAATCTCATTAAACAATCCTCCGTATGTAGCGAAAATTTTTTATATACCGTATCGTTTTGGAACGTTTTAAAATTTCCTTTTTTTTTGACGGACTGCAAACGGCGCGCTATCTTTAGGCGTATTTTGATACTGCTTCGGGATTTTACCGATACAGATTGATTTAATTGAAGCGTACGTTACAAAAGTGAAGGAGGTTTTGGAAAACGAAAGACACAACGTTTTCCATTCCAATAGTAATACAATTGCTTAAATATAACACGAACATTTTATAGTGTACAAAATGGTTTTAGCAATGTTGTTAGCAGAAGCAGATTTATATTTGTTTTCGTTATTTAAATGATTAATATTGAAGACTTACAGGGAAAAAATAATATTGTATCAAAATACTCTCTCTCCTGCATGTATACCCTTCTTCCACCTTCTCTTCTGGTGACGTACTTATTGACTTATTTATTCTTGATTCAATAACATTCATTTTTTATATATGACTGGCATTATAAGTAAAATAAGGTTTTCTGAAACTGCTATTTTAAATAATTAACAATTAGTTTCATGTTTTGTAAACGTATAAAACGATCAGTATATTTTGACATAAACATACACTAAAATAACATAGGCATACTTATCATCTTGTCAATATTTTAAATAATGACAATAATTGTATCGAATTTAGGTTATACAATGGTATAGCCTAAAGGTGTAAAAATGTAAATTCAGTTTAGACCTATACAAAAATATTTTTTAGATTTTACTGTACAATATTATAATAATATAAAACCTCTATTTTTATTAACAATATTACTCAACAATAAAAATACTTCTATGGAAACAACAAAATCAAATTTAATACAAATCAGTGCCAGTCAGTTTATTATATTTCCGTCAGACTGTGTTATATGACGCACAGGTAATTATTATGTATCAGCAATAAAATTTCAGGTTCATTTTCATTAAAATCATAGAAATTTTGTCAAAATTGAACAAAAAGTCATAGTTTACTGTAAACTTGACATTCAATAATTGTACTGCTAGTTTTAACTAAGAACATAACTTACAAGTGCAAAAGTTAGACTCGCTTACCACAATGAAATTAATTATTAATGTTTACTAAATGTCCACTAAACAGTTGGTGGCCAGCCTATCTAGGCTATTCAAAATACTGAATTAATTATTAATTTTATAACTTAAAAACTCTCGTAACAAAATAAATACTACATCAAAAGTTTTGTTTGAGATAGGCACCTACTTCAAAACAAAATTAGAAAGGTTGTTTATATTTTACTTTTACAGCGGTAATTTGCCTTATCTTTTATGCGGATTTTTAAACTGGACTTACCCTAATGTATTATTAAAATGAATTTCTGTGAAAATTTCTTTATCGATAATTTTATTTCGTTTATTTTTCGCTCTTGCAATGTTGAGAATAGAACAAAATAAGCCTAAATTACGATTTATTTTTGTGAGACCTACTAAGTAATTTGATTTATTTTCTATTATATTAATACAAAAAATATTATTTTTTTGAAATGCTGTATAGCCTACCTCTTCTTAATTTTAAAAAGTTATTTATACATTTTATATTTTTTTAATGTTATATTGTCAGTCATACAAAGAAAGTCGTAGAAAATAATTGGATTATTTTTTTATGAATCCTAAGGTGAAAATATAATTGTCCATGCGAAGCGAGCGAGGTCTTTATTTCAACTCGAACGTTCGGCATTTGGTGTGTGTGTGTGTGTGTGTGTGTGTGTGTGTGTGTGTGTGTGTGTGTGTGTGTGTGTGTGTGTGTGTGTGTATGGTGTGCGCGCGCGTGCGTGTGTGTTGCTACGCAGTTTTGGACAAATTCATTGACCGATTGGTTTGAAATTTTGTTCGAAGACATCTTGTATGTAGTCCAAAGGACATATTTGTAACATTTTTTCATATTTACTTCCGTTCCAAGATGGGTACTTCTGATTAACCCAAGACCCGTGCTTTGGCCAACGGCACTGATCAATTGTTCCAGCGCGCGCGGTGCACGGGGGTGATATCCGATAAGAGTTCATTCACCACGGATTCGAGAGGTGGTAAGAGCTCGTTTCAGCGCGTGTGCTTCTCACGGAGGTGATATCTGATAATGGCCGATCACCACGGTTTCGAGAGGTTTTAAGAGCTTTTTTCAGCGCGCATCGCTCTTGTTTTTTTACCGATGCGGTCTGTTATTAAATATTCGCGATCTACACCGTTGTCATTAATGTAATCGTATGAAGAATTGTGGTAGAACACTAACTACAGAAGAGTGCGTACTCTATGAGAGCCTAGTAATTACGCCGATGCCAGGTGCCGAACCAATATTTTTACTACATACGTTGGTCATAGTTTTTGCCGAATTTACGTAATAACTTTTGATTTGTAACACATGTGCTCAATATTAATACTTACAGTTATAACCTGTTTTGGAATATCAATACGTTCAACATTTTAAATACTGAAACCATGACAAATAAAATTAATGTTTATTGATTTAAAAGTTTTGATAATTTCTGTGAAAGCGTCATGTTTATAATTTTATTATTTAATTTGTATTGTTTTTGAAATTTAAATATTTAAGTACTTTAAAATTCAAGAAAATTCAAGTATTCACGAAAATTTCTTCATTTTCTCATTTTTGACAGGTTTTTTCAATTTTATTATTTACATTTTTCCCCCTTAGTTTTCATCCAAAAGGTATATCTTGCAGCCAGAACGCATAAAAAATTGATCAAAATCGATTCAGTGGTTTAGACTGCAGTCGTATCTGTAGATTCCGTAATCAACTCTCATGCCCCTTCAAATCCAGTATTCGACAACCCACATTACTCCCATCCATTTTGATACTTAGGGACATATAAGTGGTTTGCACACTCCCGAAAATGCAAAAAAAAAAAAAAAAAAAAAAAAAAAAATAACTATTGAATTTATTTACAAATTGTTCATGTAATGTGAACTATAGTATTAGCCTATAGTTAATGCTAGGATAACCAGGTAGGAAACATTCGCTATAGGAACATTTAATTCATAAACAATAACTTTGCTTTTCCTTCGTAAATCTTTTGAATGTTTAAGTAAGAAGCACTAGTTTGAGCAAGTACATTTTGCCATTTAAATAACAATTTTAGCAAAAACTTAAAATTTACGTTATTTTAAAAAAAAGTACAATAATTCATAACCATTATGCATATCAAACAGATTTGTAACTTCCAGTTTAAATAACAGTAAACCTATTTAATGCATATAGTTCATTTTGACAGTTCGACGAAGAACTGGTCTAATAAAACGACTGCTATTTACCAACTACCTGCATAAAGTGAATTCGAATACAAGCTTCAAACAGTCCACAAACTGAATCCTGCAGATGTTAGGCTACCGAATTGTCTTCGGAAAGTTCATAGTGAATTAGAACTTCATAAACTCAAAGTGTGCAAACTATCTCTGCGTTGCCTAATTTTTTTGTATGATTTCAAAAGGAAAAAAAATGAATTCAAAAGCGTGCTTAACCTAAATTACTTGTTCAGACTTAGTACTCATATTTAAAAGCTAACTTGTGAAACAATAAAATTATTGGGTGGTGTACAGACATCAAGTTTAAGCCTAAATATTTATTCATTTTAAAAATAAATTTTACTTCATGATAAAATAAGGTAATCTTTCACAGAGTTGGGCAACTGCTTAATATAGTTTGTTATAATCAAGCTTAAATACATTTTTCTCGAAATAGGTATTTAAGGAATGAATAATCACCAACAATTTGATTAGAAATGATTTGAATATTTTAAATGTTATATTAATATATTAAATGTTCAAAAACTCAGGTAATATGAGTTTTCTAAACAACATCAAATTCCTATAATATTTCTATTTCATGCGCCCCACCTTTTTTTTGTTTTCAATTTTACAGTTATTTGCATATCTATTAAAATTCACTATCCCAAATTTTTAGATGAATTATCTATAAGGATAATTCATCTATAACATTGTATGAGAGATTATTTTATTCTTTTTAGACCATTTAAAAATAGTCTTTTTTAAAAAACTATTTAATTCATTATTTCCTGTTTTTTAGTTTATGTTAAGACATATATTAATCGCATCCACTTGCTAAAAATGATAGACAAGCTCTTTTTCTATTCCTGCTGCATATTATTTAATACTGGGACTCGGTGGTCGAAGTGGATAAAGCATCGGTCAGTGTATCGCGTCACTCAACTGCGCACCTAAAGGTTCTTAGTTCTAGCCGCAGTTGCTCCCTTTGCTTTTCCTCAGTAGTTTAACTGGCGTAAAATATGGACGTTAAGAAAATAAATATTTAGTACTACTTTCCACACATTGTGTGTGTGTGTGTGTGTGTGTGTGTGTGTGTGTGTGTGTGTGTGTGTGTGTGTGTGTGTGTGTGTGTGTGTGTGTGTGTGTGTGTGCGCGCGCGTGGAATAAAACGAATTTCCGAGGTGTTATGATGACCCACTCTGTCAACATAACGAATCTTCTGTCAATTTGTAAATATTCTAGCATATTATATACATATATATATATATATATATATATATATATATATATATATATATATGTGTGTGTGTGTGTGTGTGTTTGTATTTGTGTTTATATGTATATATGTATACATATACATATTAGGTACATATATCATGTAATAATAGTGTACACCCGCAGGGGGTGAAGACTAACTGCACCTATTGAGAGGATTTAGACGTCCCTCACGGTATCCGAGTTTTACACACACTTACACTTACAACATTACACTTACGACTTTAACACTTTACATTCACACTTACATTAAGGGAGGCGATAATAGCCTCAATATGCTTTTCGTCTTAAAATAAAATAAAAATATTAAATAGTAATGTACTATTGGGATTTACATAAGTTATGTATATTCGTTATTTCTGTAATACTTGCGATTATGGATTCACCGCGGGCTGTAAGATTTTTGGCTTATGTTTCTCTTTAAACTTTATAAGTACACAATTTTGTAGTTACAAAGTACATAAACGAAGTCATCATTTTGATATTAAAGAGTCAAGGGGCGCAGCTCCCTTGTATATATATATATATATATATATATATATATATATATATATATATATATATATATAAATAACCCAAAATTATTTCTGTTACGTAAAGTAACTTAATTCTTTCTTAAACAAACACCCAAGATTAAACATGTAAAACAGCCAGGTCGGTTCTAACAGCCAGCGTGTACTGCCCACCTGGCTCACTTCTCAACTAGCACAGGTAGTCCAACAGTTAATTGTGAAAAGTCCATACAGTTTCGTCGCTTTAGTACTTTTTTCGTAAACTTTCCGGAACCCCTGTCTCTAGTTTCAACTGCAGAGCCTAGAGATAGACTTTCCACTAAATCCGACCATCAGTTCGGTATTTCAAAAACTAAAACACGTTTCCTTTTTTACGGTCTATCAGAGTGATACAGTCAAAATCTGTAGTTTAGTGGCAGTGACTTCCTGACCGCAGCGACCAAACACCGGCTACTGTACAGTACGCAAGGACATCCTGTATATTTTGCCAGGTAGGTCTACAGAATTTTTACTATTCAGAATTAATATCTGTATTACCAGATTGGTCCTCCAATAGAGGGTGTTACCTAAGTAATAAAATCTACCGTTCTGCTGAATATCTTTTTATTATTTGGACTAACTCCTATATTCACACAACAATTTCATTCATCTAATCCTGAGCTGTGTTTTCAAGTCAAATTTTAATTTATTAGCTCATCAGGAAGTTACTCTAAAGTCGACTACAACATTCTACCCGAACAGACAGACAAGAAAACGAGTTAATAAAAACGTGTTAAAATCGGCAACTAATATATATAAATTCACAGACAGCATGTTAGTTTAGTTAGGTTATCAAAACTGTTAACTAAACTAACATTGTATGTGTGGAAATAAAGTAAATTTCCCACCTTTAAACATTGCAGTCTATTGTTAGCAAGAAAAAAATAAATGCCAAACCTCAGTACGGAAAAAAGTCACATGACTGTCAAAAAGTGAACTTTTAACTATATCTCTGTACTTTATTGATTTGTAAAAAAAAATATATTTTCTAAAAATCGGCTCAACCTATTTTAAAGAGTGTTTGTTCAAGTGAAGTCTATCCATACCAAAAAAAGTATGGCTATTTTATATCAGCACCTATTCTGATTTTTTGGACATCCAGAAGTATACATCTTAATTTTACCAGGATTCGGCTTAATTTCACATATCATTAGACAAGACGCAAAAATCTTTCCGCAAAAATCTTTCTCGCCCTTTCCGCAAAAATCTTTCTCGCCCTTTCCGCAAAAATCTTTCTCGCCCTTTCCGCAAAAATCTTTCTCGCCCTTTCCGCAAAAATCTTTCTCGCCCTTTCCGCAAAAATCTTTCTCGCCCTTTCCGCAAAAATCTTTCTCGCCCTTTCCGCAAAAATCTTTCTCGCCCTTTCCGCAAAAATCTTTCTCGCCCTTTCCGCAAAAATCTTTCTCGCCCTTTCCGCAAAAATCTTTCTCGCCCTTTCCGCAAAAATCTTTCTCGCCCTTTCCGCAAAAATCTTTCTCGCCCTTTCCGCAAAAATCTTTCTCGCCCTTTCCGCAAAAATCTTTCTCGCCCTTTCCGCAAAAATCTTTCTCGCCCTTTCCGCAAAAATCTTTCTCGCCCTTTCCGCAAAAATCTTTCTCGCCCTTTCCGCAAAAATCTTTCTCGCCCTTTCCGCAAAAATCTTTCTCGCCCTTTCCGCAAAAATCTTTCTCGCCCTTTCCGCAAAAATCTTTCTCGCCCTTTCCGCAAAAATCTTTCTCGCCCTTTCCGCAAAAATCTTTCTCGCCCTTTCCGCAAAAATCTTTCTCGCCCTTTCCGCAAAAATCTTTCTCGCCCTTTCCGCAAAAATCTTTCTCGCCCTTTCCGCAAAAATCTTTCTCGCCTTTCTTTCCGCAAAAATCTTTCTCGCCCTTTCCGCAAAAATCTTTCTCGCCCTTTCCGCAAAAATCTTTCTCGCCCTTTCCGCAAAAATCTTTCTCGCCCTTTCCGCAAAAATCTTTCTCGCCCTTTCCGCAAAAATCTTTCTCGCCCTTTCCGCAAAAATCTTTCTCGCCCTTTCCGCAAAAATCTTTCTCGCCCTTTCCGCAAAAATCTTTCTCGCCCTTTCCGCAAAAATCTTTCTCGCCCTTTCCGCAAAAATCTTTCTCGCCCTTTCCGCAAAAATCTTTCTCGCCCTTTCCGCAAAAATCTTTCTCGCCCTTTCCGCAAAAATCTAGTTCGAATCCTAATAAGAAAAACTTGAAAAATTTGCTTTCTTTCAAAGTTTTTCACTTCATATTTGATACAAAAATTGTTATGATTTTACATAACCGAAATTTAAGCAAAACGTAATGAACCGGTTTTGAGAATTCCGGTTAATTTCCATTTTTTTAGCAGAACGTTTTGGACTATTATTGAATGTCGTAAAATTACGTGTTTTATTTTTTAAAACAAATTTAATTAAATAAAAAAAAAGTTTAGTTCTGTACAAGTTTAAAGGCCAGCAGGCCACCAAATGCGGAGCGGAGTTGTGCTGAGTTCAGACGAGTTTAGCGGAATGAAGTTGATCGGCAACCAGAAGCGGAATTTACTCAGTTTAAACAATGCGTTTGTATCTTCTAAATCTAAATATTTAGGTCTACTGTAACGGATTCTAGGCAGCTACTGTGTTTAAAAACCGTAACCTAGGCAACGGTAACCTAAGTAACGATAAATACATTTGGATATATACATTTGGAGGCGTGGTCAACGTAATGGGAGAAGCGGAGTCAGCTTGAAAACCGAACCAGAACAGAGTCAAAGCTGCGCGGAGCAGTGCTCAGCGACGCCGCTTCACTCCGCTACGCTTACAGTAGCCGCACTTACATTAAAGACAATAGGTTAAGTTTTGAATGCGCAGTCCGCTCCGTTCAACGCAACTCCGCTCCGAATTTGGTGGCCGCCCGGTCTAAGAATGACACAGAGTGGATTTGACCTGAAAAACTTACGTAGATATTGCCTAGTAAATGATCATATATATTATTTCTTCAGTCAACATCCGTTTTTCTCAGCACATACTATTCGTACAGGCATAAATGAGGTATTTTTAACCGACTTCTGACATTGCAAAATTATTTTGCGCTAAAACTACTGTTTGTTGAAAATTTTAACATAAAAGACTCTTTTAACTGTCGTAGGCTAAACGGCATCATGGATGCGCATGCGCGGCATCACAAATTAGATAATATTTTATATATTTTACGAAGTTAAGTTATTAATCACGATTAGACAATCCTATTACAAATGTCACTTTTTTGCATAACGTGCTTAGAACAATTTCAATATTTATTTAAAAAGGCATTAAACGTTTAGGTTATGTGGCCCTACTGATAGTCCCCTATCCCTGCCCGTCGTACAAGCCGAGACAGGAATTTCGAATACCAAACACGTTTTGGACACTATTTTTACACAAATATATTTGTGATTTCTCCTTCCATCTTGGATTTATCTTTTGTTAATCGATCGCTTTTCGATTTATTTTTTTAACATATTTTCCCTTCCTTCTAACTACCGCCCTCACCCTAACGACTTACCTTATTCAAAAGGCTGTGTTTACTTAAAACTTTCATAGTGCGAAATTTCGTACGGGCCCTCTGGTGAAACAGTATTCCATCTGCCTAGACAGAATATTCCTAAAGATATTTTATTTTAATTGTACAAAATATACAAATTTTAAAACATCACTTCTTACTAACTACGATACAAACACTGTTCAGTAGGAACAAGTCCAAACAGGTTTAAACTTACAACAATAACAAACGCAATAAACAATAAATATAAAAACAAACAAACGAAACCGAGAGTCCTATTGAAATAAAACTTATTGAAGAACGCAGTGAGGAATAACACAAGCACTCCAACTATTTGGAAGGAGTTGTTGTAGGCTACTGTGGGCGAGTGAATGGTCACGGGTTCTCTGAACAGAGCGTTGATTAGCCAAGGTAAGCCCAAGCAGAGCAGGATATCCAATGTGTTACATCCCAAAGCATTGCTGATGCTCATCGAACCGATTCCTAGAAAAAAAGTAACCACATTTATAACAAATATACAGCAAACTCGTTTCGTTGACTTATTGAATTATCATGTCACTGTTTTCATCATTAGAGAACCGGTATCATAAACTGAGCACCGATATTATATATATATATATATATATATATATATATATATATATATATATATATATATATATATATATGCCTATAGGTTATAATTATTATTCATCATCAATATCATCATTCACTATTATTATTCATTCAGTATCTAGATGCATAAATTATTTTTTGGTATAGCCAGTATTCACACACGTTGCCTAATAAGTAACGTTTTGAAAGGTTATGCATTTTGTAGTCTCCGTGAAAAATAGAAGACCAGGTCGGCCACTGGCGAGGCAATTTTCCAGTTCGGAATTGTAAAATTAATTCGTTTCGTATTTAGAGTCGGGAGGATCCTATATCCTCCCGAGCAAGTTGTGTCTTGTACAATTGATCCGGGTGTTGGCAGGCTGCATCTAGTTATACTGTCCTCGATGTTCTGCCGAACAACGATTTTCGACCTGTATTATGGCGGCAACCATAATTTCTTAGAATTCCCTTGTTAAAACTAGAGAAAGAATGCACCAATCAGAATGAAGCTATTGTATACGGGAGATGCAAAGTGATGCTTCGGCAGTAAAGCCTGGGCAGAAATGTATTAATTTAGTCTAGTTTATACCCATGATACGCGGGCACTGCGAACCAATCGGAAGTGATTATTGGTTGACGGGAGTGAATTAAGTTTCGCAGGCTTAAGATGTTTCCCAGCCGGGAGAGAAGTACGGAGATTTTCAACGTGGTTATTTAGGTGTCAGTAACGTGTCCTAGGTTGTGTAACTCAGTTCCTATGTTGTTTAGGCGACGATATGTAGTGTCTTATTTCTGGTATAACATTTAATTAATTTTCTAAATGTGTAACAAAAAAACGCCTTAAATCAAAATAACACCAAATAGAAAGATTTAAAAAAATGTTTATGATATCTATGAACTTGTCACTGTCCATTAGTCTGATGTTGATTGTCAACCTATTATAGCCTATTTTATATTGCGCTTTTTTAAATGTTTTTGGACCATTTTTTGGTAGTTTTAAAACGTTAATTTATACATATTTTAACTTTTAGACTGCGGTAAAATCAAACTTTCAAAAACGTATAAGACTGAAAAAATATAATTTTTAATACATCAGTTTTTGGAACTGACTTGCTGTTACCAAAGTCAATTTCTTTGTTAAGCTTAATTTTCACGCTTCGAAATGTTCATTTAGATGATGTTTTTCACTGTTACTAGCGACACCTACCGATACTATTTTTTGTTATTATGAAATATTTTTCTAAACAAAAATTTTAATTGCTACCTCACCTGATTGAGCATTAATAATGCTATTTGATATTTCAGGAATGCTTCCACCAATAGCTATGAAGGTAATTCCCATCAAGGCGTCACTGATGCCGAAGGTTTCTCCTGATAAAAACAACAATAAAATAAACAATTATGCTAAACAATTTTTTTTTTGTAAAAATCATTTCAACTTGAATAAGTTCAGCATCGGTTCAATTTAGTAGGTGTTTAATCAGTGTTATTATATTTTGAAAAAACGTTATTAGCATTTTTCCCATTCAGAAATGAGCAATTGGACGATAATAATTGTTTATATTTTGGAAGTTATATTTTGGGTGTTTTTTTAAGAAATATAGAGCTCAAACATAAATATTGTTATTATTATTATTATTACAGCAGTCAATATAGATTGCACAAAAATCAACATAGATTGCACAACAATCCAATAGATTGTAGGCGGTAAATAGAATACACGGTAGGGGCCACGGTGAGTATGCGCAATAGACTACCGCGCGCGTGACATCACTGGATCAAACTCTTCACTGCTACTATATGTAGTTTCCCGTTAAACAATTCGATGTTATGTAAATCTAGTTGGAGATTTGGTGTGTTTATTTTATCTGTAGGTGTTGTGTTTTAAATAAAAGGTGTCAACAACAATACTGCACGATAATTTTGTTTTGTATTCGAGGTTTAATAAATATAAGAAAAGATTTAAGTATGTTTTGAATCCTAAAAAATACATAAAGTATTTTGTTTAGTATTGCATAATTCTGTATGCATAACGATGCCTGGTTGCGCTATTGACAATTGCTATAATAATGATAAGAATTGTAAAGGGAAAGGAATTACATCTCATAGAATTCCTAAAGATGAAGGCCTGAGAAAAGTGTGTGTTCATGCGTGTAAACGAGCAGATCATTTTAATTTTGATAATGTCAAAGTCTGTTCACTTCAATTTAATGACAATGATTTCGAAAGGGATTTTAAATCCTAATTATTAAATACAACACCTGTGAAATCCGGTGCCATTCAACGTTTTAACATTTCCACCGTTGAAAATAAATGTGTTGATTCTAAACGAGCGACAAGGATTAAAAAACGTGAAAACCAAAAAACATTAAACAAACTTATTGACGAGTCCGATGAAAACCTACCAGAAAAATCACCTGTAAACTGAAATGACGTTTCAATTGTAACGTGTAATTCTGTAAATGAAACCCACTTTCCGTAGTCAGTAATTTTAATACAAATATCATTGTAAATAATGCCTCTGTAGAAGAAATTAAATGTTTAAGAAATAAAAATTTACTTTTGAAGGAACAAATTCAACTTGCATTACAAGATCTGGCCTCGGTTAAAAATAAAAATGTGGTTTTACAAAGCAATGTTACTAAGTTTAAGAATATTTTTTTCTGATAATCCTACGAAAAGGAGGAGCCTTAAATGATTCGCAAGCTAGTGAAGATGATGTGAAGTGTGATCTACAGGAGAACTCTGATCTACTGAAGATTATGGCTGGCTATATAGCGTATAAAGTCAAGAAAAAAAATCGTCTCAACTTTTGTATACGGTCATCCAACAAACGAGTGCCATAATAATCAAAGGGATTGACTGTCAACTTTGTCAATGTGCTATTTATTTATTTACTACCAAATTCCTATTATGTATAAAAATATATACAAAAAATGACCTAAAGGGGGCATAAAAGCCTGTACATAGGTTGGTCCTAAGTACATACGTTGGTCCTTTGTGATTTAATTTATTGCTAATTTTTTATTCCAGATGTATGTTTTCACAGTCAACCAAATAATTGTCAAGGAACATCCTCAGATACGTAATTCATAGTGTGATGTGCTTTTGACTTTCAAATAAAAAATAAATCTTGAATTTTTCAAGCTATGGACCTATAATTTACTTTAATATTATGTAATATTGTATAAAATAAAAAGTTTCTGTTTTGACAATGAGCAAATTCAGTAAGTCAAGTAATTAATAGCGTTATTAATGTTAGGTATAAGGAATTATTATTGTAATTACTATAATACAGTTATTAAAACTAACATTATAAACTGTCTTCTATTAAACACTACGTCTGAGTTTTGAACCGATGACGCGCCATAGCCGGCAAGTGGTGGGGAGGACATGCGCGTGGCCCATACCTTGTATTCTATTTTGGATTGTACAACAATCAACAGATTTTGCAACAACCAACAAAGATTGTACAGCA